>CM071858.1:25396574-25996574 GCA_036507275.1 Sicyos edulis
AAGAAATAAGAAATAAGAAATAGTTATCAAACAAGTTTGTTTATGTTTTTTATATCTTTTAAGAAACAAGAATTATAAACGGTTATCAAACATATTATTGTTCTTATTCTCAAAAAATAAGAAACTAGAAACAATAATTAAAAAACAAGAAACAAGAAACAAAAACGTTATTAAACGAGCCATAAATAAACATTAATATGAAAACTTACAACCTGTCGGAGTTTATAACTATATTATGTTTTTATCTGAAAAAGAATATGAACTCTATTGGTTACAAAATAACATTGGCAGTGTTTCTAACGACGTCAGAATTATATTTAAATGATTAAAAACATCTTTATTTGAAATATTTGTGATTCTAAAAAAAAAAAGAAAAAAAAGTAAAACATTTGAGATGCTGACCATTTCGTGATAGAATTTGAGATGAAAGAGAACTTCATTCGAAAGAAATTATATTAGGAATGAAAAATCTTGGTGCAGAACTTACAACCCTAGCATTACATATAGATAACTAACATTATTTATACCAATTTAATACATATTAATTCAATGCTAATACTCTAACATTTCTAAACTTTTTCTCTAATAATGGTTTCATGATGAATTTTCAAGGAGTGACACAGTGGTTAGAGACTTTGGTTCAAGTTCAAGATTCACCTGCGATACTACTCCTTCGATGTCTCTGGTGTTTAGCCTAAAGACGGGCATGGTTACTTTTTTTTCAAAAAAAGAAAAAATGGCTTCCTGATTAAATATTTTAGTAAAAATAGGTTAAATAAAAAATTATTTTATGGTTGGCAAGGTAATTGTGTATTTAGGATGCCCTATTCTAATGTTTGTGTGTTTTTTTAAATTTTTTTTTAATAACATATCGGGAAACGGAGACACAAATACTGATTCTCGTGATCAAACTGTGACGTTGTTGTGTTAAACTGGTTTACAACCAAATAATGAAACTATACACCACTAACTTATTAGTTGCGTGTGTGTGTTTTTTTTTAAAAAAAGTTCTTTCTACGCTAAAAGTACTTTAAATTTAAAAAATATATATATTTTTAAGGTTAAAATATCATTCTGGTCCCTCGACTTTGAGATTTGTTCCATTTTGGTCCCTCGACTTTTAAATGTCCAATTTTAGTCTCTTAACTTTGTTGTTTGTCCAATTTTGGTCCCTCAACTTTCAAATGTTTTCAAATTTGGTTCTTAGACTATAAAAAAAGTTCAAAAAATTGTCCTTTGGTCAAATGAATTTTTTATCACTCCTAAATTATTTTCTCTCTCTTTCATCATTCATAATTTCTCTCTCTATAAATTTTACCTCTCTTCTCCTCTTTTCTTTTCTTTTTTTCTTCTTTATTTTCTTTCTTTTTTCTTTTTTGTTCCATGGTAGACTATGAATTTTAGAAAACAAAAAGTGACAAATCAAAGTAGGAAAATTATTATTTAGAAAAATTATCTCATGTTAAATAATTTGATGAGATGAATTGAGGAGAATAAGAGAAAAAAAGAAGATAAGAGGATTAGAGAGGTGAATTTAAGAGAGATAAAACTTTTAGAAAAAGAAATGATGAAAGATGGAAGAGAGAGAAAATAATTTAGGAGTGAGAAAAAAATTTATTTGACGAAAGGACCATTTTTAAACTTTTTTTATAGTCTAGGGACTAAATTTGGACATTTGAAAGTTGAGAGACCAAAATTGGACAAATAGCAAAGTCAAGGGACCAAAATTGAACAAACTACAAAGTCAAGAGACTAAAAATGAACATTTGAAAGTCTAGGGACCAAAATGAAACAAACTCCAAAATTGAGAGACCAAAATGGTATTTTAACTTATTTTTAATAACAAATCATTCTACCGTTTAATTTTTATGCTTTTAAAGGTACTTTTGAAGTGTTCTTTTAATAAATCAATTGCACCAAAACACTTTATATGAGTGCTTTCCCGCAAAACAATTTAGTCAAAAACATTTTTCATTTCTTTGAACGTCATGATTTAGATCATGTCACAATCACAATTTATTTTCTAAAAGCATGAACTTTGAAGCATTTTTTTTTCTTCAAATAAACTCATTAATATTGTTAGGAGATTTTTCATGTCTAATAAAAAAAAAGAAGAAAAAAAAAGAAAGAATCCATTTGCATGATGACTTCATTAATGCAACAAATAAATTTTAAGTAGTATATAAATAGTTTTGAATGATTGTCATAAACAATCTTAACGGCGTGTTTGGAGGAAGGATTTTCTTAATCCAGATTAAATAAATACCCTTAATATGTGTTTGGTGGCTGGATTACCAAAATTGAAAAATCGTATTAAAAAATTACGGATTAGCTACAGTGGTTTTTCTTTAATCCGTCCTTTTTTTTCCTCCTTTCTCTCTTCTCACGCCTCTCTCTTTTCTCTCCCGTTCGACTTTTCTTCTCCACTTCTTTAGGCCAAATCCTTTACCGATTCAATCTTCTAAAGATCATTTTGTTTTCATTAATATTCTTGCTCTTGAAATTTCGCATCCATTGAACTCCGAAATCCATATTTTTAAGGAGTTTCAATTTTTTCGCCTTCCTTCTTCGGTCCGGATCCGGGTTCGTTTCATGTCTAAACTTCGGTTTCCTTCCCAGATCTGAAGGTCTCGCTGCCGAATCCCCTACAAATCTTGCCGTCGTAGACTTCCTTCGGCCTTGCATGTGTGAAAATCGACCTCTTTATGCCTTTATCGAATGGTATATATATTTATGTTGGGGAGTTCTACTGACTTGGTAGGATTTGTGGTGTATTAGGCTTGGTGGAATTCCTACACAAAGGTAAGTTTTCTTCAACCCTAACTCCAGCCGATGATGAATTCTTGATTTTTTTTCCAAAATTTTTCATCTCATTCTCCTAAATTGATTCATATTTATTTTTTCTCTGTTATTTTTTTTTTGAATGAATTTTTCTCTGTTCTATGTTAGTTGAGTATAAAATCTACATTTATTTTGGATATTACGAATATCTTCCTAATTGCTTCAGACTGTTTTTTGTTCTCTGTTAGATTTTTTTTTAATGAATTGTTCTCTGTTCTTTGTTAGTTGAGTATTAAATCCACATTTATTTTGGATATTATTGATGGTCGACGACTTTCTAATTACTTCTATCTGAGCTCTCTGTTCCCTGTTTTCTGCTAGTTGAGTATTAAATCACCATTTAATTTAGATGATTTTGTTTTGTTTTCAAATATTGTGGGTACTATTTTTGTATTTATTGATGGCTAATGATAAGCTCGAAGGTCTTGCTACTTTCATTTCATCTAATCATTCTGATATATGAAAATGTGTTGCTGCTTTTAATTGATGGTAAGGGATAATTGAATGCTGATGAACTAACCAACAACTTCCCCTTCCTATATAAGCATTCTTTAGATTTTATCAGTTGGCATCCATCTTTCTGGCTTCATCTCTAACAATGTGAGTGTTTTTTTTAATCTAAATCATATCCATGTGTTTATTTCATTGTGTCTTTGTGTTGCTAGTAATCTATCTTATATCCATCTAGCCATTGAATTACATGTCTATTTTATATCCATTTCATTTGAACTATCTCTATTACACAAGTAGGAAATCTGTCTAATTCAATGTCTTCTTGCTACTTGTTATCAATCTCATATCTATCTGTCTATTGAATTATATATCTATCTCATATCCTTCTCATCTCATTTGATCTATCTCTATATTATACAAGTAATATGTCTATTTCATTGTTTCTTTCTGTTGTTTGCCATCTATCTCATACCCATATGTCTATTGAATTGTATGTCTATCTCATATGCAGCTCATTTCATTTTATTTATCTCCATTACACAAGTTTATTGTATATTGACTTTGCACTTTTTATCTATTTTCTTATTCATGTATCTATGTCTACCATGTGTTCTTCATTTTATTAGTTCAAAACTTTTGTTCAATATCTATTAGTCCAAAACTTGTTTATCCATTTGTTTATCTTATGTATCTCATCTCACTTGATCTATCTCTATTACACAAGTAATCTGTCTATTTCATTGTTTCTTTGTGTTGTTTGCCATCTATCTCATATTCATATGTCTATTGAATTGTATGTCTATCTCCTATCCATCTCATTTCATTTTATTTATCTCCATTACACAAGTTTATTTCATCTGACCTTGAACTTTTTACCTATTTGCTTATCTCATGTATCTATGCGTACCATGTGTTCTTCATTTATTAGCTCAAAACCTGTGTTCAATATCTGTTTGTATTGCTCATCTTTCTATTGCTACCTTGTTTTGCATCATTCAAACTTTTCCTTTTTTTTTAAAAAAAAAACAATGGATCGCATTTGATCTTAAATGAGATATGAGTAATGCATCCATTCCCTGAGGCTGGGGTTTATCTTCATTTATCATTATTATAGTTGTTTCACTATTCTTTATTTTGTAAAAGGTACTATTTTAACATTCTTTTTCGATTAAAACTTTTCCAAGTTTTTTTTTTTGCTAACAATGTCTCTTTCAATCCCTTTTTTTTTCCAGATTGTAACTCTAGCACAGTTGTTGATTTACTTCAAGGTTCGTGTTACAAACTTGTTATATACTACATTTGATTCTCTTAATTTTTTTTGTAATAAACAGTAATATCCTATTACTAGGGACTTTAATCATATGAATATTATTCGGTTAGATTTTATGTATAATTTGTTTTTTTTATTATGGTTGATATTTTTTTATCCATTTTATGTTGCACTAAATCTATTTGAATTATGTTTGTTTCTCATTTATGTTTGATATTTGTTTCATGTTTTCACTATTGAAATAAACAATATGATCAAATTTTAAGTTTGAAGTTTAGCTTAAAATCTAAAATAAACCTTAAAATTTGATTATGAAATAATTAAATTAAATTATTGAATAATTAAATTATGCTTACATTGATTGATATTTAAAATTTATATAATTTAATATTAAAATAAAATTTATAAAATTGGTTTGAAACGACATTCATGTTTAAGTATTAAAATTAACTTATTTTGAAAAGTTTAATCTCTATCAATATATATATATATATAAAGATAGATAGATAGGAAAGTGCATACTATTTTAAAAAATGAACTCTTTCTTAAGATAAAATGACTTCAATTTCATGTACACCATTCGTTTGAAGATAAAATGAACTTTTTTGGGGAAAAAACTCGCCTTAATCCCTACTACAAGAAAGAAAATAAAATTGCAAATACAATAATTTTTTTTACAATGAATTCAAATTTATTTATAGAATTAGTTTGAATGACATCAAATTTAAGAAAAAAATTTGTATTTAAAGAAAAAATATGTAATTGAATGACATCAATTTTAACTATTAAAATCAAATACTTTTTTAAGAACAAAAAAACTTAAGCTGTATTTGAAGAAATAATAAATATAGCAAAATCAATACTATTTTAACAAATGACTTGATATTTATCTATACAACTAATTTAGGACATCAATTTCAATATTAAAATGAACTTTTTTTAAAAAAAAAAAAAAAAGGCTTAATCAATGAGTTTAAATTCGCAAAAACATTACATTTTTTAAAAAAACAATGACTCCTAATGTATCTATACCACTGGTTTGAAGTTAAAATGAATATTTTTTTTAGACTTAATTTGATTATGACTGATATTTTTCTTCGAACTATTTTTTAGATAATGGATCCCGATAAAACTATAGCAGTTTTAACAATACTCTACACATGGCAGAACCAGTTTCTTCTTCTTGCAAATCTTATAATGAACTACAACCCTAGGACAACAAATTATTGCTCTTTCTTTAGACACCATTTTCGCCAAATGACTTTCTTCTCGATGATAAGACAAAGAGATCTAGCTTGTCGTGAGACAACTAGAATGAATCGTAGCTGCTTTGAAACCTTGTGCGACATGCTAAGGACCCACGGTGGTCTTCGAGGTACGAATTACATCGACGTGGAGGAAATGGTAGCCATGTTTTTACATATCATGGCTCTTGATGTTAAGAACCGCGTCGTTCGAAGAATATTTACAAGATCCGGCGAGACAGTGTCGCGACACTTTCAATCTGTCCTTACTGCTGTGATCCGTTGTCATGACATTTTGTACAAGAAACCTGAACCTATCCAACCATCATGCACTAATAGTAGATGGAAGTGGTTTGAGGTACCATTACTTTACCTTTACAAAATAGAGTCCTTGTAGGGACCGAATTTCATTTCTTCCTTCGAACTATGCAGAATTATCTAGGTGCATTGGATGGTACTCATATAGAGCTACAAGTCCCAGTTGAAAATCGTGCCTCCTTTAGAAATAGGAAGGGTATTATCACAAAAAACGTTCTTGCTATATGCGCTCCAAGCGGAGAGTTCATATACGTACTAGCTAGGTGGGAGGGATCAGCAGCTGACTCTAGAGTTCTTAGGGATGCTTTATCCCATAACAATGGATTTCAAGTCCCTCATGGTAATTAAGGACTAAAAGAAAATGCTACTTTCACTTATAGTGAATGTATAATAACCTAGTGCTTATTGATTCAGGATACTATTACCTTTGTGATGCGGGTTATCCAAATGCTGATGGGTTCTTAGCTCCCTATAGAGGCGAACGTTATCATCTATCATATTGGAGGGGTAGCAATCCACCACGGAATCCGAGAGCGTTTTTTTAATAAAGCACACTCCTCGACACGAAATATAATAGAAAGAGCATTCGGTGCATTAAAAAACCGTTGGGCTATTCTGCGGCACAAGTCTTTCTATCCTCCGAAAGTACAAGTGAAGATCATAACAGCTTGTTGTCTCCTATATAATTTAATATGTAGGGAGATGGGCTCTACGATTGGTTTAGAGATATTAGGGGAAAATGATGCCACACTCTACCAAGAGGAAATGGATGATACCCCGACGATTAATTTCGTCGAGACATCGCCTCTTTGGACCACATTTCGAGATTCCATGACCCAAAGAATGTTTGACGCAGCCCAAAACTAGTAGGAATTAGACTTCTAATCTTTTTTTTTTTTTTAGTGACTATAACTTTTATGAATCATGAATGGCATAACATGACTTTTAAGAGAAATGATACTTGTCTTGTATTATGTAATGAACGATACTAAATGAATGATATTCCTTACTCTTTATCTCTTATGTACAACTTCCATGTAGCAACATGGCCGCGACGACGAGAAACATTCGACACAGTTGGACAGCAATGGAAGATAGTACTTTAGTCCAATCACTAATCGAACTTGTACAAGAAGGGGGGGTGGAGATCAGATAATGGTACTTTTAGGAATAAGTACCATAATGAACTACTTCGACTAATGCACCTAAAACTACCTGGATGCCCAATTACATCTACCACTGTGATTGATACTAGAGTGAAAAGTCTGAAACGACAGTACCAAGCTATTGTCGAGATGCTGGGCAATACTTGTAGTGGATTCGGTTGGAATGATAAATGCAAGTGCATTGAAGTGGAGCCAACTGTTTTCGACAACTGGGTTCAGGTATTAAAGAATAGTTATAATATAACAAAATAAAATTTCAATTTATTTACGAATCGTATGTTCTTAATTTCATTGTCAGACGCACCCAAATGCAAAGGGTCTTAACAACAAGCCTTTTCCACATTACGATGACTTGGCTTATATTTTCGGAAAGGATAAAGCATGCGGGTCAATATCTCAGTCTACTAGAGATATTGCAGAAGAAGATTTGAATACAGAGGTCGGTGAGGCGGGCGGTTCCCAAGAATATTACATACCTGAGATTCCTGTTGCTGAAGAAGAAGACCCAAATACCCCCACAAGTAGAGTAGCTAGACCGTCATCCTCTTTTGTGGGAGAGAAGAGAAAAAGGGTCTCAGAAAAGCAGGAAATGCTTGATGTGTTGCGTGCCGGCATGAACATGCAGTACGAGCAAATCGTGAGGATTGCTGATTGGCCTGTCACAACACTACAAGTGACAAAGGAGGATAATAAATCTACAAGAGCCAAAGTCGCTACAATTCTTCAGAAATTATCACCGCCATTAACCAGTCCACAACGGGTTGTACTGATGAACATCCTTTTAAAGGATCTCGACGAAGCTTCTGCTTTTCTTGGAGTCCCTAAAAATGATCGGGCCAGCTACTGCGATTATCTATTGAACATACCCATATGATGACCTCATCTATCTCTTTTTTGACATCGATGAATGCCTAGAAGATGACCCCACTTCTTATTTTAATTAAAGGACGATTTTTTTTTTTGTTCAACCATCGATTACTCATTGTACGGAGTCGACTTGCTTTATATTACCTTTTTTTATTATGCAATGAACGTTAATGCATATTTCCTATTTTATTATAAATGGAATGTTAATTTCTTTATTGCCTACACTTTAAATTTTAATGAGAAATAAATAAACATAAACACTTAGATAATATTCTTATGAATGCATGAAAATATAAGTTTGATAAAATAAAAAAGAAGTATTATAATTAATTTTGAAGTTTGATAAAAATAATTTAAATTACTTTTTGTTTAGATTATGGAGCATCGAACGAATTTAATAGTATGGAAGATATTGTACACGTGGCAAATACAAATGGGGGATGATGTTGGAGCTGCTCTCACTAGAGCAATAATGGACGAATCTTCAACTGAATGGTCATACTTTCGAGATTTAATCGCGGAACGAATGTTTACTAAATGGAAAACCTCATTAAATGAGTGAATGAAACAATTTCATAATGTACTACTTGTAAGTGAATGATCTTATTATTATCTCTTATTTGGTTGAACTGATACTTAATGTATTATGTCTAAATTATAATTTGGCTATCAAATGAATATTATGTTGTGACAATTTAAAATGAATTTCATTTTATATATTGCCAAAGAAACAACTAAAATAATATTCAAAGCAAACTCAGATTAACAAAATTAAGTTTAGAAACTCAGATTAACTTAATATTCGTACCAAACACAGCTTAACTTAATCCCTGCACCAAACAACAGTCAGCTTAACTTAATCCAGCTTAACTTAATATGTTTACCAAACACAGATTAACTTAATCCCCAGCTTTACTTAATATCCAGCTTAACTTAATACCTTTTAACTTAATCCTAATCTCTGCACCAAACACCCCCTAAATGAAGAGATGGTATAGAAAAAAAAAAAAAAATCAGAATATGCAAAAAAGACTCAAAGTTCTACTACCGATGAAATATTTCTAAAATCGTGCTATAATTAAAATAAAAAACAAAAAAAGTTAGACACTTGAAATAAATTCTCTTATTTGTTATTGTCATATATGATAATATGAGCTTATTATATGGATCACCATGTTGGCTTCCCAACTAGAATCGTTTGGACAAATTTTGATTACATTTTAGATATATGTCGAGCAAAGATGTGAAATTCTACAACCATAACATTTAATATATATATATATATATATATATATATATATATATATATATATATCATACTATCTTAAAGTGTGGCTCAAGGAGAAAATCATTTTTGGACGATTTTACCCCTTAAGTCACTAAATTACAAACATGTCATCTATTGAAAAAAATTAAATGCAAATAACATAGAAAATATTGACAATATCATTTAGATTTTCATCGGTAGGAAATAAGATATTTTTATCAAATCTCATCTATTTTATAATTAAGTTAAAAGATAAGAGATTTCAACCATCAAGATATTTACAATATCATTTAAATTTTCATCATCTTTATAACAAAAAAATAACGTAGAAAATATTTACGATATCATTTAGATTTTCATTTGTAGAAAATAAGATATTTTTATCAAATCTGATAGATTTTATGATTAAGTTAAAAGATAAGAGACTTCAACAATCAAATGAAGATATTAACAATATCATTTAATTTTCATCATCTTTACAACGTAGAAAATAAGATATTTTTACCAAATTTCATAGATTTTATTTGACATTTTATATTCTAATTAAAATAATAAATTGAATTTTTCATTCTTATAAATAGTTCTCTACATTTTGTTTGCAAAAACACTTCTTGGATTTACTTTTCTTTGTTTTTTTTTTGTTTTATAATTCTTTGTTTTTTTTTGTTTTTTTTTTTTATAATAAGTTATCTTATTTTTGTTAGATTATTTACCTTAACTTTCATCTAACTTTTCTTTTGTTACAATAATTTTTGTAGGGATCTTTTGTTGCTTAATTTTTGACTTGGAGATGTGAATTTTTTTTTGAAGAATGATAAAATTATCACTTGAGGTTAAAGGTAAGTTCATAGATGTATGCTAATAAATATATTTAGCTTATTTATATTTATAATTATAATAATGATATAACTCTTATAAATTTTATAATTTAAGAGTAATTGGTCTATTAATAAATAAATTGAGAAAAAACTAAAGAACATCGATTTTTAAAAATCCGAGAAAATTTAATTTTAATGCGATAAATTTTATTAAGTTTTTTTAAATAATAGCACCTATTATTTTTTAAGCTCAAAATAAAATATTAACTATTTTTTAACATAAATGTGCATTTTAATAAATTTAACTAACATGAAAAAATGATTATAAATTTCAATATTAAATTAAAATTATTATTTGATGATTTAAATTTAGTGAAAAAAATGTAGGAAACAATTTATAATTATATATATATAATTTATTATTTAAAAAATTATCACGTGGAACGCCGTGTTAAAATTCTAGTATATATATGTGCGCGCTAGCTTATTGATGTTAATCTCATATGTGAGTTGATACTAGAATTCAGCAAACGTAGGTTCAAATTACATATATATAAAATTACATTTTCAAATTATTCAGAATTTTTTTTGAGTACATAGTGGGGAAGAGGACCAACAAACCCTACCTGAAAGGTACAACTACTTTAAAATAATATGAGAGTCAAATATCAATTTCTGAAATTAAACTTGTAACGGTGGAGTTGAAATGAATTAATACCAGACAAAAGGATCAATTACGTATCTAACCCTCGGTGAATTCAGAATTTAATAATTGAAAAATACTATTCTGTTTGTAATAATTGCTAATAATGACAAGCATCATGATGACAAGTAGGGTTTAAATCATATATACACTTAGAATTTTATTCTTTTAAGATGGATGAACTTTTATAGATTTAATTTTAATTTTGTACTCGAAAAAATTTAAACTAACCTATATAATTAACTTGAAATGAATATTAATTAAAATTATTTTAATAATATTTATAATTAATAAAAACAATGTAAACATATTTCTAAAATTTAGAGAGGAGGAGAATGATTGTTTAAAGAAAAACTTTAAAAACATGATCCTAATAATCAAATTAAAAGTAAACATAACTCAACTAATACTATGGTGTATTAATGATCATTTTTAAATATAATCTCCAATTATTGATGCAATAATTTCATTATTTGGTTGTAAACTAGTTCAACAACAGCGTTACATATTCGATCATAAGAACTAGTATTTATCCCTCCTCCTCCCATATGTACTAAAAAAAAAATCTCCAACCATTCTTTTTTTTTTTTGAACATGTAGATTATAAATGGATTAAAACCAAACCAGATAACTGATCACGTCATCGACACATTGAATTATAATCTCCAACCATTAACAAACTAATACAATGAATAGGATATAAATATTAAATATACAAAATATCCAATCAAAATTCACTCGTTATTAGTCCTACAAGCATGATTCATGTGGAAGATCTTAACTTAGAACATAAAACAAATAGATAATTAAAAATAACAAAATATGACTATATATTCTTACCATGATATATATAAATACTTAAAAAAATATTAAAGAATATTGAAAAATAAAAATTCTAAAAATAAAAATGAAATAAAATAAATATAGGCATATATAATCAGGTCACAGGTCAAAAAATATTTTCTAAAAAAAATAATCCAATCTAGTCGGTCGAATTAGTTAGAGTTAATTTTAGATGAACTCTTGATTCAACTTCCATAAAAATTTAATTAGTCTGAATCTAATTTAACCCAAATATAAATGTAACCTAACTTGACTTATCTAATCGGGTTGGATTGGTTTGGATTTTTCTAGCTATTTGAACCCTCCTACATCAAGGATTGTTTCTAAATATAAATAATTAGGAATTAAAAAAAAAATATTTTTCGAACTCAAAAAGGGATAGAAAAAAATTCGGGTGTCTTCATTTTTTTGTATTGCTTTTTCTATAAATAAAAGTTAAATATCGATTACGAGCGAACCCTCCTGATATGATTTAAAATATTTGGTGTATTTAAAGTGGGATGAATTTGAAAAATCATTTTTTAGTTCTCAACCGCGCGAACACAGCAAGAACTCTTATTCCGGCATCTCTGCGATGGCAAATTCGGAATCAAAACCCAACGATCAGCTTATTCCGTTGCCGGAATCGGAATCGGAACCTGAACCTGAATCGCAGCTCTCAGTTCTCGTCTTCGGTACGCTTCTTCGCCTCTTTTTCATTCTCTTTAAGGCACACACTCACTCACTCAAATGGCTAGCAAAAACGCCAACGAATTCGCTTTTTCGCAATGGAAATCTGCCTGCCTCACATTTTTTAGCGAGGTTATTCCTTAGATTTTGGCGCAGCTATTGTGAAAATTTGATTTGTTAATCGTCTTCTAGTTGTGCTTAAAGAAGTGAGAAATGCTAGATCGCCGATGAAAATTTCTCTTGATTGACGATTGCGTTTGATAACGATCGGCGGAGATTTGACTGGATACACCGATTAGGTTAATTTTCTCTGCTTCAGATCTGTGAATTTGTGTAACTCAAATCTAGAACCAGCGGCGTTGTTTGTTGACCAAATCGTTCAATCAGCATCGCTAGTTGTTATTGTTTAAGAGATATTTGTGTTCTTATAAAGAGTCTGATTTCTCCAATGTAGGCTCTGTTGAATATTCGTTTAGTTCTTTGCATTACTTGAGTCTTGAATGGTTTTCAAAAACTGTCAGCCTTCATATCTTATGATTCTTTGTTCATTTATATGCCATTGACAATAACACTTAAGTTCTGTTGTTCTGTTAGAGAAGTGATTTGTATGAATTTCTTGCTTTAATTGGTTGTATTCGGAGAAAGGTTGCTTTTCTGCTAATTAATAATAGGCTTGTAAATTCATACTTAACTAAATGCACTCATGTAATTTGATCGGTATTGGAGATAAGTGGTTGAAAGCAATGAATGCTTTTTGGAGCTTCGAAAAGTCGAAACGAGCTTGGTTTGATCACAGAATCATTCTTTCTTTCTTCTCTTACTTTCATTGCCTGTTGAAGTGTTGATCGCGCCATGATTGTTGGATTATTCTGTTTCATCGATTAGAGGACGCTGGATCTGATATTTTTGTATGTGTGCAGATATATCGCAACAGGCGCAAGGGGCTATGGAGAACATGCTTAGAATGATCAGGTTTATTGATTATCAACAGTAGCTTGATTTACCTTTTTTGGAAAAATAATTGCTGGTAAATGCTGTTAACTGATAAGCTGCAAGTGGGAGAGCCAACATTTTCATACCAACATAAGGCTTCTGGTTTATACATTACTAATAAGTGAATTGATATGAGGTTTGCTTCGATGTTTAGATTCTAGTGTATGCTTTCAATAAGTTCTATTAAGAAATTTATGGCACCCTAAGATTCAATTTACGTGCGTAGCCAATTTAACCATACGTTCATAGAGTACCAATACCATCTATATTCCCATTCTTCAGCTACCCGCCATTTTATGAATCTTCTACTCCTAATGAAACTCAAATTAATTGAATAAAACATTATAATAGTACGTCTACGCTCTAAGGCTAACCCGAGTTTTCTCGTTTTCAACTGTTTGCAGTGTAATTGATCAAAATGCTGTTGGAATATTGGAAGGCATAGAAAAGTGCAGGGGCTCGGCTCTTGACAGGAAGGGGGTCCTAGAGGAAGAGAAACAACAATTTCAACAAGCTGCTTTCACTGTTTTAGACATGCTCAACAACCGAGGATGAACGCTCAAGCGCTGTAAGATTTCTCTAAAAAATTTATGCACATTTCTGCCAATATGTATCCCTTTTTGTGTATTTACACTATCTGTCATCTCTTGTTTCTTGGTAGTCAAGGATCATATTCATTATGTTACGTAAACCGAGCATATATGATTTTTGTCTTTAAACAAAGAATAAACGATCACCCTCGCTTAAAACATTCAAGTCGTCTACTTAAGAGCAATCAGCCGTGAGAATTGAGCTCCATCTCTTGCCAAATCTTTTCTCTGCAATCCATTGTTAATCAGTTATCTTCTAATTTAACAAACGTCATCCACATTGACATTGAAAAAGTATATGCGAGTATAAAAAAGCCAAACTCTAGATTTTCTTATAAGTAATTTTTCAACTTTATTTTGTTCCCTTTGATCCCCATCTCTGTTGTATAGCTTACAACCGAACCATGATAACTAGTTCATGGTAAGAGTTCGATATAAACTGTCTTCTTTTATTTTTTTTAAAAAAACCTTAGTAATTTACTTAAAATTCTTATTCACCGTCCCCTTCCCCTCCCCCTCATATTAAATCATATGATTAAGCCGGTAATTTGTTTTCTTAGAAATATTAGATACTTAGTATTGGCTTTGATAATATGAGAAAAATTATAATTTACACAAATCTAATAATAATAATACCAGTCAATCCAAAAAGTTTTTCAATTGACTTAGGCAGAAGTATCAAATGTCCCATACTGTTGGCATCTTTTGTACTTTCATCTGGATGGTGCTCGTGAATTATGACCGTAGTTGGTAATGATTTTGATGCTTCTTGTGTTCCTATAACACAATTATGTGAAGTGAGCTATTTAAAGTTTTGATTCATTGTACACTCTTTTTAATATTCTTATCCAAGCACAAACCTCCCTTGTAAACTTTTAAATGAGATAGAGATGATCTGAAGCAACAGATATCCAACGACCTTACTTGAACATGATCTATTTTTTAGGCTATACTACTGAGTCCTTGAGTTCTAAGAGGTTAAGATTAAAACATCTAGGAAGTAGATAGCATGACCAAATTTGTAATGCCCAGTCCCAGAATTTGGACCAAGATGTGGAATCCAAATTTGCCCCTATGGGTACCGGTATTCCCCTGCGTCCCGTCCGCCCTGACCACATTACCAACTAACCTTCATCGCTTCTAAGAGCGAAGACTATCCCCACAAACCAAGATTAGTCTTTTCAGCATGTTTTGTCCTCCCTGACATGCATCCTAGGAAAATTCCCAAGAGGTCACCCAACCTAGGACTACTTCGTGGATTGAATCCATAACTTTTTAGATTCCCAAAACCCTCTTTAACCACTAAGCCAACCCATGATGGCTTCCATTTGATTACGTAGTATCATCATTACAAAAATTGTCTTGATTCTACTTGATTGTTTAGAGAGCTAGCAGATAATATTGTTTTGTTCAGAGTGTTTGGAAGACTAGGAAGAATGCTTAGGTTGGGGTGGGGTTTTTCGTAATCATAGTTCAAGAAAATAACTTCCTATAGGGATCAGGTACTCCTTTCCGATCTCCATGCTCGGAAAGTCATTATATCATAATACGACTTTCCCTCGATGTCGCTCGTAAGTTCATAACAGTATTTTGTATATTTTATCCATTTTGCACTGCAGGAAAATTTTCTTGAGCATGAAGTGTCAGTTTCAGAGTCTTGCTTAAGCTTGAAGAATCAAGTTGTAAAGATAGTTGGCATTATGAATGGATATTACCTTCTGTTAGATGGTGGATATGATACACTATTTTTGTCAAGTTCACAAGTGCTATGGAACAGGTCTCATCTAATCCTCTTATGTTTTCTTGCAATTAGTTCTTGGTTTATTGATATATAGGATGTGCCTATCTTGCACTTTGTCTGAATATTCTTCAATTGCAACCACATTACTACTTTTAAGCAACATAAGTTTTGTTCTAAAAGAAAGATACTGAGAGTCTGTTAGGAATGGCCCTTCGGGGAATTGGGGAATAATAGAGGGGTATATGGGCAAATAGTTGGGGAGTTAGTTAGATACTTATAGTCATAAATTGAGTGGTTGTGTGAAAGGAAAGACATCCATATTTTAAGTGATTATATTTTATACTCTAAAAGATGATTCTCTAGAGAAAGGGAGGTTCCAAGTCCTATTCAAACTTGGGATAACTTGTATTTGTTTCGTTTATTTCGTAATACAATTTGGATCTTATCAAGTAGATTATTATTATTATTATTTAATTATAGTTTTGTACAATCTTTTAAAAGGTTCAGGCTCGCGCCTAGCCTCAAAGATGCAGGTCACTAGCACCCCGGTAAAAATCCTCCATAATCCTCTGGTTAATTGTAAAGCATAAGTTTTACTAACACTAAATGCATGCGTTAAAGCTTTATTTTATTTTATTATTTTAATTTTTTTTTTATCAACTAAAGAAAACATTTGCTGACTGTTAATATTTTTGCCTTGTTTGTGCCTTAAGCCCGGAGTAGGTTATTGCGCCTTAGTGCATCTTGAACTTTTGAAAATATTCATTTTGTCGATAGAATCTTTTGAAAGATCATTCGATTCAATGTTTTTCTTTGGACCTGAATGACTAAAATGTTTTATAATTATGTCAGATTGTTTTGGATTGGAAACCTTTCTGGTAAGTTTCTTGCGCTATCGTTTCTTCTTTTATAATATAAATTCAGGTTTGAAATAATTACTTATTGAGCACGAATTTGGAATAATTTGTTTGTCTGACATCTCAAGTGGGCCAAGATACCAAAGTCTTTCACCTGAGATTTATTTATTTTACTTTCATTTAAATTTTTGTAACATATTAGCTTATTATTTAAATTTTAATGTTTTGTATTTATATAAATATTTTTATTTTATAAAAAAATATATGTATATCTATCTCTAATTTTACCATACTTATCTCACTGACGGATCTAGGTCTTAATGTTTAGGAGGGCTGGATTTCTTTTTTGTGCAACTATATGATTACGCATACCTCAAAATTTTTTAGGTTGACAAATCTCATATTGCAAAATAGGTTATATACTACGAATTGAACTTAATTTTTAGTTCCACTAACCATGATTTAATATAAATATATATGAATAGGGGCTCAAAATTATATTTTATAAATATATAAAAAAAAGCTATATTCAAATGTAAAAAGTTTAATTTCACATCCCCAAATTAACTATAATCTTTAAACTTGATTATCAAAAAAAAAAACAAATGCTAATCTTTAAACTTTCAATATACTATTTCTTGCCCTTCAGCTTGACAAATGCCCAAATACCAGACGGCGATCGTCTCAATAAAGCACATTTGGGCACTGGCTTTTTGGTTCTTTACATGTACCTACAATTACGGCTTACAATCAATGAATTTCATCAATTATATAATAGTTTCTTATAGAGTAAAATATTAAAATTTATTTGATAACTATGAAAATCTATTTTAATAACATTTAAAACAATTTTAAATGATAAATCTATAATATAGAAAACTTGTCCGATTAGTCAAATATAGAAAATAATTATAAATATAATCACTTTACAAAAATAAAAAAACATAATCATTAATTTGATGAATATTTATACCTACTTTCTTATAATACTATATTATTAATATATAATAATGTATTAATAAGTATTTATATTATCATACTAAAACATGTTAATAGATGTAAATACTTTAAAAAAATTTCTACATTTGTAATTAATTTGTAAAAATAGCCCATAGTACAATTTTCCTATTTTAAAAGATAGTTTTCTATATATTTTAAAGGGGTTTGGCATGTATATTAAAATAAACAAAAATAATTCCTTCCATCACTCGTATGTGGCAAAACAATTAAAGAATGTTTGTAAAATAACTAAAATACCCATGAAGCACACGATTTCTTCCCCCATGATTTTTTCTTTGCCCATCACTCGTAGCCTCTCCAACTTCTTCAGACGTTTCTTCCCCCACAATTTTCTCTCTGCCAATCACTCGCATCCTCTCTGAAGAAACGTACAAACAGTTTTCCAATCGTCTCTTGAAACTCCAGCAAATCCGACTTCTTTGACGACGGAAAAATTGCAAGAAATACAATCTCTGATTTGTTTGCAAAGTTAATTGCATAATTATTTGGATGGATTTATCAATATCTTTTTTCTTTAGGTTTATTTTAGGCATAAATGCATAACTACTTTGGATGGATTTCTCGATATCTTTTTCCTTTAGGTTTATTTTAGGCATAAAATATCTAAAAGAGTCATGGCTCTAACAACACCATTTCTAAACCCCACCCTAACTCTCTATCACGATTCACAACCCTAATTTGTATTTTTGGCACTTTTTTACTCCACGACACATTGAAAATGTATAAATTTGAAGTTCATTTTGATGCACATTACGCATATGTATACTGAAATTATATGAATTTGAAGTTGATTTCTTCTGCATCTTGTACTGAGTTCAGGGACTAACTATCTTCGCAAACGAAATGAACCGTCTTGAATGGTTGACACAAAGTCTGCTGAAATAGTTCATCATCCTGACCTCAAAGATCCGGAACGGATCGCCTATTCAAAACTCAAAATCTTCAAAGTCCTCAATCCCACGGCATGGAACCAAGGTCTCCATACCGAGAAATCATTTACGAGGAACTTCCATCCTCAAGCTTATTCATACTTGCGACTACGTTCGTGCCTGGTATAACGTACTGTTTTACCAAAATTTTAAACACTCGTGGTTCATCCATTTCTGCCCGAACGCACAGAAGGTTCATTTCCCGATGTGGTTCGTCAATTGGTGGACGATATTTGGTCTTACTACCAATATCTTCTCCGTCCCAATTCAAGAATCATTTTACTATTTTTCGAAGAACATCTTCAAAAATAGTTTTCCTATTTCAATTACGTTCGCTATGTACTTCCAAATTCCATATATCCTTTCTTGGAATTTCGAAATACGCGTTTCCACTCTCACCAAGAGCTTGGTGAAAGTGATTTCAATCAAATGGTGGGACAAGTTTAACTCTGCCCACTCAGATCTCAAGTTCGTGAAGGCTTGGTTCGCAAAGAACGGTCATCTTCAAGACCTTTCTTCAAGACGGAACCAAGAATTCCTCAACAAAAAAGCGTAGCTTGTCGCTGCCCTCGCTCAAACTTCCTCCGAATCTGATTTGCAGAAACGGTGGAGCGAGCTAGTTTCATTGGCCGATGATTCAGTCTCCTCAAAACATTCTGAAGTCGAAGAAACCGACTCAGAAGATCCGAAAATTGAATTCGTCTACGATCTAAGTGAACCGTAACGGTTCTCTTCTACATAAGACTCATGAGACCGAAATTGTCGTTAAACTACTGACCGACCGCGAAGTCGTTAAACTAAGACATTTCAAAGAGCGTAAATCTCATTAAACTATCATCAGACCCTGACGTCAATAAACTATCAAAGACTGCAATTGTCATTAAAATACGATGATTCAATTATACAAAAATCAAATCGGACCACAATAGGTCCATAAAAAAGGGCCGTCTCGGTCCACCCAAAAAAAAAAAAACAAAAAGTTTTTATGTTCATTTTGTATATACATGTTTCTTTACTGTTTTTGTACATTCCTGTAAATAAAAGAGAAAAAAGCCATTCAAGACGAGGAGCAAATTTGCAGAGTTCAACACACCCGGAGCCTAACCTGGCTCGGAAAATACTTATATTTTCACACACCCGAGGATTAGTTTTCTAAAAGCAACAGCTCAAGACTACAGAGTCCGGTGCGAAGTACAAAAGGTTGTAAGACGCGTAACAGGCGAGGAAGCCGCGAAGCGCAGTAATCCGCCCATTGGTCGCCGGCGTAGGATACGGTTGAAGTGTACGTAGAAAATTTGAATCCGTTCGAAGTCTACTTCAGATTTGCATCCGAAGTGGAAGGGGGTAGGTTGGATAATGCAGATGGAAAAACTCGCCCTGTCGGCTGGTCATCTCAATTATTTACAGCTGTCTACTTTTTCCTTTTGTAATAATTAGATTCCTTCACTGTTTGCTTTTGTCTTTTTACTATTTATCAGTTTGTAATAATGTAATTACTGTAGCCTTTTTACTGTTTACTGTTTACTATTTTCTTTTTAAAAAGTTTTGTCAAAAGTGGTTGAGTGCGAGGGTCCTGTCTTGCCTCCCACTTTCTATCTTTTAATTTTCCGCATTTAATTTCTGATTCAAGTCTGCTGCCTATAAAAGGACTGCAAGTTTGTATTTTCAAGGCATTCGAGTTTGCATTAAGTCTTTAGTACTCAACTGGTTGTAAAGATCCTCCCTTCCTTTGGTATCAGAGCCTTTACACTGGGTACAACATAGGCAAAGCTTCTCATATCCTTGTAATCTTTTATGATTCAATAAAAGTTTGGAAAGATTGTAATCTTTCTTCTTTCTCTGCTTTGCAATATCTTTCTTCTCATTTACCGTTTCCACTATTCGTGAAACCCTTTGTGTGCCAGCCTGGTGTCTCCTTTTGGTAGTAAGTCGCAACGAGCGCATGCGATAATCCGTCTTGGAGCAATTGGAGTAGGATAGCGAATTTTCTATCCGGTAATTGAAGATTTTTATTTTAAAGTTGGGAATCCTGGAAGACCGCACTCATGTCCAAATTCTTTGCGAAGATTAAAGGACTCAAAGGAAAAGAGAAAGCTGATTCAAATGAAGAAGGTTCCAAAACCTCATCTTTCTCTTTCAAAGAAGGTGATGACCTTCACCTATCAAGTTTGAATCAAAATGAACTTCAAATCGCCAAGGTTGAAGAAGCCCTTCAAAATTGGTCGATTCCAAAAATTGATTCAAAGATGGTTTACAAAAACCCAACTTCGCTGTTCTTCCATAAGAACTGCATCAAACTATCTGAGCACGTCGTACCTATTGATCAAGATAGTACAACGCTCAACCTCTTCTCAAAGAACATGATTCTTCGACATCGCGAAGAATTCAAGTTCATTCATATTGGTATGGTCCAAGTGGCCATTAAACCATTGTTTAGACTCGGTCTAGACATCCCAGTCCTTGTCTCCCTCCGGGACAAGAGACATAACACCTACACCAACTCCCTTCTCGGGATGGTTGAATCCAATCTGGAAAAGCGGTCCTGTCTTTCTTCAATCGCTTTTTTCCAAACTCGACTCTCTCATTACGGACCCCAATATTCTCATGCGCTCTAATGTTAGATGTCAACACAAAAAATCTCAACATTCAATCTGAAACTCACTCCGCAGTGGTGATTTTTCGCATCTGCTACAAGCTGATGCATACAAACGTTGCTCCTGGAGCCCTCCGAAAATCGGTAAGCGGATCCACCATGCTCATCGAAGCCAATATGGGTCGAGCAACCATCAACGTCCCCAAGACTCTTACTTGAGATCAAATCACTAAGAATTCCTCCTGGGATTTGAAGCAAGTCTGCCCTCCTGTCATCAGAGAGCCGACTCCAACTCAAATAATTGAGCACGACGACGGAAGAGTCGAAGTGAAATTCGAGGATGCTCCTCAAGCCTTTCCAAGAACAAAAGAATTCTTGAAATCTAGGCCTAGCACCTCCGAAGTACATAGGCCCCCAGTATCAATCGCTCGATCTGAGTCTCTCAGAGTTCAATCGGTTGATTACGATCACGCCTATGCAACAATTCATTACGCTGACCATGCAACCTCTCAAACTCCTTCAGATATGGACAACCAATCTGTTACAGGTAGCCAGATTAACGTTATTATCTCATTCTCTATCGACAAAGAACTCCTCAAGAGAGACTTCCTCTCTAGGGAAAATAAAGAGAAGCGAGAACAATTCTTCAAAGAATACTCCGAAGAAGAGCGGGGTAACCTTCGCTCTCAATGGTATTCATACATGGAGGACGTCGAACAAAACGTTCCATTCTTTATTTGGATGGAATCGGGAGTGAACGTTCTCACAGAATCTGAATGGAAGACCACTAAGCGTGGCATCATCCACGGGAATCATCCACCACTTGAAGAGGAGGCAAAACAGGACCCTCGCACTCAACCACTTTTGACAAACTAAACAAATAATTACAAAATGACAAAACTTTTTAAAAAGCAAATAGTAAACAGTAAACAGTAAAAAGGCTACAGTAACTACATTATTACAAACTGACAAATAGTAAAAAGACAAAAGCAAACAGTGAAGGAATCTAATTATTACAAAAGGAAAAAGTAGACAGTTGTAAATAATTGAGATGACCAGCCGACAGGGCGAGTCTTTCCATCTGCATTATCCAACCTACCCCCTTCCACTTCGGATGCAAATCTGAAGTAAACTTCGAACGGATTCAAATTTTCTAAGTACACTTCAACTGTATCCTACGCCGGCGACCAATGGGCGGATTCTTGCGCTTCGCGCTTTCCTCGCTTTACATGCTGCGTCTTACAACCTTTGGTACTTCGCACTGGACTCTGTAGTCTTGAGCTGTTGCTTTTAGAAAACTAATCCTCGGGTGTGAAAATATAAGTATTTTCTGAGCCAGGTTAGGCTCCGGGTGTGTTGAACTCTGCAAATTTGCTCCTCGTCTTGAATGACTTTTTTCTCTTTTATTTACAGGAATGTACAAAAACAGTAAAGAAACATGTATATACAAAATGAACATAAAAACTTTTAACTTTTTTTTTTTGTTTTTTTTTTGGGTGGACCGAGATGGCCCTTTTTTATGGACCTATTGTGGTCCGGTTTGATTTTTGTATAATTGAATCATCGTATTTTAAGGACAATTGCAGTCTTTGATAGTTTATTGACGTCAGGGTCTGATGATAGTTTAATGAGATTTACGCTCTTTGAAATGTCTTAGTTTAACGACTTCGCGGTCGTGTCCTAGTTTAACGACTTCGCGGTCGTTTCCTAGTTTAACGACTTCGCGGTCGGTCAGTAGTTTAACGACAATTTCGGTCTCATGAGTCTTATGTAGAAGAGAACCGTTACGGTTCACTTAGATCGTAGACGAATTCAATTTCCGGATCTTCTGAGTCGGTTTCTTCGACTTCAGAATGTTTTGAGGAGACTGAATCATCGGCCAATGAAGCTAGCTCGCTCCACCATTTCTGCAAATCAGATTCGGAGGAAGTTTGAGCCAGGGCAGCGACAAGCTGCGCTTTTTTGTTGAGGAATTCTTGGTTCCGTCTTGAAGAAAGGTCTTGAAGATGACCGTTCTTTGCGAACCAAGCCTTCACGAACTTGAGATCTGAGTGGGCAGAGTTAAACTTGTCCCACCATTTGATTGAAATCACTTTCACCAAGCTCTTAGTGAGAGTGGAAACGCGTATTTCGAAATTCCAAGAAAGGATATATGGAATTTGGAAGTACATAGCGAACGTCATTGAAATAGGAAAACTATTTTTGAAGATGTTCTTCGAAAAATAGTAAAATGATTCTTGAATTGGGACGGGGAATATATTGGTAGTAAGACCAAATATCGTCCACCAATTGACGAACCACATCGGGAAATGAACCTTCTGTGCGTTCGGGCAGAAATGGATGAACCACGCTTGTTTAAAATTTTGGTAAAACAGTACGTTATATCAGGCACGAACGTAGTTCTATTTTCAAAATGGGGCGGCAAGAAATTCACAGTCCACCATTAATGGAATCTCAGCTCCTTCACTTTCCTATAAATCTCTTATTTCCATCTTTAACTCTCCACTCATTTTTCCCATTCTCCATTTCCAATCCCATCCTCTGTTTTCCCCCAAATCCATGGCCAAGGACTCTGACCCCACCGCCGGAGCATTCGCCGGAAAAGACTATCACGACCCCCCTCTAGCGCCGTTTGTCGATGCCGGCGAGTTCAATCAGTGGTCATTTTACCGAGCCATCATCGCCACGCTTCTGTTCTTGTATGTCACCTTCTCACAGTCATCGACTACAACCACCAGTCCGACGTCGTTGGCATTCTCGAAATTGCTTGGGCTTTCGGTGGAATGATCTTCGTTCTTGTTTACTGTACCATTGGGATTTCAGGTGGCTTTTTATCACATTCCTTTTTTTTATTTTTTATTTTTATCTATGCTCTGTTCATTTTTCTGTAAATAAAAAGGGTTGAGAGAGGTGTGGGATGGGTGAGAAAGATGATAACATTTTTTATTATTATTTATTTGCCACCTCAATGGTTGAGTTTTTTTTTTTAACTCAAGGACTATTTTTAAACATTTAAGAAACTTGAAAGACTAAAATTGGACAATTAAAAGATGAGGGACCAAAATGGAAAAAAAAAATGATACTTCAAGGACTAAAATTGAACTTTTAAAAGTTGAGTGACTAAAATAGAATTTTCATAATAGTTCAGGGACCAAAATAGTATTTTACCCTAGATGAAATAATTGAAGAAAGTTGTATGAATTTAAATTTGAAGTTGTAGAAACAGATTGAGTTAGACACTAGAAGTGAAATTGTATTGCAAGTTATAGAATTTTTTGTGAGTTATAGAGATTTATTATGCATCAAATCAATGATTGACTTTAATGTTTAACAGATGGAAAAAAGAAATTTAGTTAAGGTAGAAACATCTTCAAAGAAGATGAAACAAACTAAAGGCAATAAATAGCTGTGATAGTATGTGGAATTTTAAAAATATAGAATACTAAAGGGAAGTTGACCATAGACAAAAATGATTGGACTCGTCCATAAAAAATAAATATTTACAACAAACTAGAAGTCATAGAACATATAAAAAGCAATCTAAGTGAGAGAGAGTTAGAAATGTTTAGGAGGGGCTCGGGTATTTCTTAGACTTAAGTGACATAAAACTTCCAATTCAATTGCTTTCACACATTGGGTTGAGGCAATGTGAAACAAATAAAAAAGACATTTTGTCTTGTCATTCAACCTTAAGGCCATTTGATTGAATTTGGAATTAAGCACTTTTGCCTCATCACTGGATTAAATTGTCATGAGTTGTCTGTTGAAGAGATTTATGAGGATGACAATAATGATTTGAGATCAACCTTTTTTAACAATATGGAACTCATTAATAGAAACAAACTTGTAGCTTCCTTTAATATTCTGCCACAAACATCGAGCAATGAGTCTTCTTTGAGAGTCAAATTTGTGAACCTATACATTTTAGAGTATTTACTACTCCCAAGACAACCCACAACAAAATAAATCCAACAAATTTTAAATTAATAGATGATAAGAAGTTTCAATCATTTTCTTTGGGATAGAAAGTGATTTAATATAACGGTAGAATAGCACTCCCTACCCCAATGAAATAATTGAAACCTCTCATCATAATTTGACTCTCAAGGATTCAGTGCTCGATATCTGTGTCAGAATACTAAAGGAAGTTACAAGTTTGTTTCTATAAAAAAGTTTCACATTATTAAAAAAGGTTGATCTCAAATCACTATTGTCTTGCTCATATATCTCTTCAAACAACTCTAGACAATTTAACCGAGGGGCAAAAGTCTTTAATTCTAAATTCAACCAAATGACCTTCAAGTAGCAATTAGATAGAAAGTTTTATGACACGTAAATCTAAGAAATGTCCAAAGGGCCCCTCCTAAACATTTCTAACTCTCTCACTTAGATTGCTTTTTATATGTTCCAGTTTGTTGTAAACATTTATTTTTTTATGGACGAGTCCAATCATTTCTATGGTCAAACCTTTTCTCCTCGATAAATAATTTAGTATTCTATATTTTTAAAATTCCACAAATCACAATTATATATTGCCTACTTTAGTTTGTTTCATTTTCTTTGAAGAAGATGTCTATGCCTTAATTAAACTTCTTCTTTCCATCGGTTAAACATTATTAAAGTCAATCATTAACATTATCAATTTGTAAAAAATGATGGCTTCAATCAATTCAATAGGATTATTTTACTTAATAGTTATCAAGAGGAAATTAAACATAATATTAGATATCATCTATCAAATAAATTGACTGACTTCTATCGCTTACAAAACTGATTGACTTCTATCATTTGAATTGAGAAAATTCAATCAGTTTTGTAAGTGATAGAAGTCAATCAATCAGTTTTACTGTTAGACCTAAACCTACACGGCCTATATTTGAACTTCACCTTCTTCTTCATTTTTTCAAAACATAGCATTACATTACACAAAGTTACAAAGCCAAGAAGAAATCGCAAGAATGGGAAATTCACACGAATCAAAGAAGAAGTTTGAAAGAAAAATTCACAAAGTCAATCAGATTGACTAAGAAAACCTAAAGAACATCGATTTAAAACTCCTCATTCTTCTTCTTTTTTCGAAAGAGAGCATTACATTACACAAGATTACAAAGCTCAGAAGAAATCGCAAGAATTGGAAATTCTCAAAGAAAAATGTACAAACCAAATAAAAAATCGTAAAGAAAAATTTACTAAAGAACAATGCATGTTTTAAAACTCTTCATTCTTTTTTTCTTTTCGAAAGAGAGCATTACATTACACAAGGTTACAAAGCCACGAAGAAATCACAAGAACTGGAAATTCTCCAAGAAAAACATACAAACCAAAAAAGAAATCGCAAAGAATTTTTTTCACAAAGAAGCTGATTAAAGATTGAAAACCCAAAGAAGAAACCAGTGAAGAAGAAATTGCAAATTCTCTCGCAAGAACGAAGCTTGAAGAGGAAGTTGCAAGAATGAAGCTTGAAGAGGAAGATAAAGATAAAGAAGAAAGGGTATATTTGAAAATTGAAAAGGTATATTAAAAATCTACGATATATGAATTATTTTAGGTTTTGTGCTACAATTGTAATAGGAGGGGCAAATTATATGATTGGGGGCTAATTCCCTATCTTTAAATAATTTTTACTAAAAAAATTACAAGGCATGTTTTTCTCGAATGATTTCTAGTTCGAGGTGGTTAGTAGGGGTGATTTCGATTCGATTTTTGTCGGTTTTGTACCAAACCGACAACCGAACCGAGAACTTCAATTTTTCAAAAATAGATCTGATCTAATGTCCAACAAAATATAAAATCATTGGATAGATTTTCAATTGGTTCGGTTCGGTTTTGATCCAATCCAGTGTCCTAATTGTTTATTTCAATTAAAACCAACATCAGTTTAATTTAGGGTTGTTTTAAAAAACTCTCTGGTAAATTTGTTGTATTTTCTTAAAGAAGTCCCATGGGGTTTTCTCCCACAAGTTCTTTTCATAATTTCAATTTATGTTTCTTTGCTGTCTTCAACTTTCATAAAAAAGTAATCAATTTAGTCTTCAAGTAGACAACAAGAACATATGTCTATTCTTTGGATTTTGATAAATCATTAAAATCCATAAACTAGTCTCCAAAAATTACCAAAAAGTAGTCTAAAAAAATTATCAAAAACAAAAAATCCATGAAAAATCAAGATTAACACAATAAATTCACAACAAAATTCAATATTCCATAAAACTAAATCAACAGAATACTGAAATCACTTAGAAATCGTAATGAAAGTACACAAATCCTTACGAATAAAAAAAGAAAGTAGGAGACTATTAAACCTGCAAATAGACGAATCCATTGAGAGAGAGGCGAATCGAAAGAGTGGAGAAGAGGGAGAAAAAGAATCGATAAAAAAGAGGCGTGAAAAAGAGTCCTAATTTTAGGGTTTTTTAACCGTTGGAATGTTTGCTATATATATTTTTTATACCCTATAACTTAATTTATTTTAAATTATTTAAAAAAAGAAATACAAGTGACCAAACAAGTTTTGTTTTTATTATTATTTATTCTATAAAAAAAAAGAAACAGAACAAAAAAACAACCAAAAATCAAGAAATAAGAACACATGCTACAAAAATTGGGACTCCATAAATCACCATGTAAAGAACTGGCAAGGAGAAAAAATGGCACACCAAGAAGAATTCCAGTCCTCCAAAGCCAAATCCATGGAAGTGGTCATCGTGTGGATTCAGAAAATCGCTTTTGTATTCAAATCTCTGTCATAAGCTCGAAAATAGTCGTGTTGATTTATGTTCATATTAGTATTTTTATCTTTTTAATTTTTCTTTTTTTGAGACGCTGAATTTCATCTTTCAATAATAAATATACACGATGATGCTCATCGGTTTTGTAAGGACACACAGTTCAAACTACCTACTACATCATTTTCTACTTTTGTTTTGTTTTGTTTATTTTATTTTTATTTTTTTGAATGGATCATTATTATGCTTTTACCATAACTAGAATTGAATATTTCACATTTGAGACTAAAATGAAATAAACACGAAAGTATTACAAAAGAAGAAAAAAGTTAGCAAATTCTCACTTTCTTCTCACAAAATAGATAATCATGAAGCAACATTTGAGGTAAAAAAGAAAGAAAAATCATATAAGATACATTTTCCCGTTCTACAAATATAGAAATCTCTCAATTTCACTCAAAAGAGATCAATTACACTAATATTAAATTTTAAGAGAGATGAATGATTAAATTAAAAGTCTAATAGTTTAAGATTTTACACGAAGAACATAAAAGCTGAAAGACCTTTTCAGCATCCTTACGCTTGTACTTGAAAAAAAGTGTAACCAAATTTTAGTTAAATCTTGTAGGCAATATGAATGAATATCATAAATTGATATAATGGTCAAGAGGAATTTAGAAACTAAGTAATGCTTATTTTTACGAATTTTGTTGACAACCGAATCTAAGTGTTTTTGTTCACTTACCATCAATTCATGTGTTCCAATATTACAACAAATATTTTAGCATTGAAAACTTTTCAACGTATCGATGAAAAGTCAATTCTTCCATTGTGTCAATTTAAATAACCAAATCACTACAAAACGATACATTTTAAATCTTATAGTTACATTCATATTTGTAGTTATTAAAAAAAAAATTGTTACAAAGGGGATTTTGCATGGACAATAAAAAATGGCAAAAATATTTCTATCTATAGCACAAAATCAAAATTAATCCATTTGTAGCAGAAAATTCAAATTGAGTTCTATCACTCATATAATTAATTCATTGATAAAGTTCTATCACTAGTTGAGTCTCATCACACTCATTTTATCACTGGTTGAGCTCTAATATAGATGAATTATTTTATAAATTGTGCTACAAATATAATACAAGATAGAATGCACTTAAAAAATAACAAAGAGAAAAATTTCAGCCCAAATGAAATTATTTTTCAAAGCATTACGGGCACATCCTGAAAAATAAAACTCCCAATATTAACATTACCTGCAAGAAGGCTTACAATAAAATACCTTCGTGTCATCTTTATCATCTTCAGCTTTCATGGCTAAAACTGATAGACTCTCATGACAGAGAATGAAAAAATGTCCAATAAATATAATTACATTTACACAAAACATCGGACTAACTGCAAGCTCTTGGAAAATTTAACTGATATCGATCGAGCGGATTGAGTTTTCTTCGAAGTCTAACTCAAGCAGTAGTATCTCAAGAAAAATCAATCTCCATCTTATTGGAACTACCAGAGCAATTGATGTTGAACCAAGTCCATGATTGCAGGGAAGTTACTGGAGATTGTACTTCGGTTGAAACCAAAAGGAAAAACACACTCGATTGAGCCAATTACATGTTTTGAGCCAACCATTGCTTACACAAATCGAGCACGGGGAGTGCGTTCGCGTGCAATGCCTGAAACAGAAATAGACGACCCAACAAGAGTATTGTTACCTCAATCAAGCATCAAAACGACAATAATTTTGACATTGGTCAACAGTTTTATTACCTGTCCTGACTCCTAAAATCTATTACTCTAGAGGTTAGAAAGAAATTTCTATTATTATTATTTATTATATAGTTTTTTAATATCTGTGACTATCTGAGCCAGCTTGCGTGCACCTCTACTATTGTCACAGAACATATTATCTGACCTTACGATGTTTAGATTTCAAAAATATCCATAGGAAATGAATTTTTAAGTAGGTGACTACCATGGATTGAACTCATCACCTCTTATCTTAGTTACTTAAGTTTCTCTTGACCACTAGATCACTCCACAATGATTAAGAAATTTATGTTATTCAAAAAAAGCAAAAAAAAAAAAAAATATGGGACATTACTCGTGAAACCTACCCAAGCTCTAAGAACTCATATGTGCTTACTGGCTACAGAATCCTGGTGGTATAACTTACGTAAGAACTTAAATGCCTTGCAATCTCTCTCACCTAGCTGGTGTCATCTTTTCTTCGAGAAATGGGGTCTAGAGATTCATGATAAAACATGGAGACATAATCAACCTCCTTAGCATCTCTTTTGAGTGGGGTTGAAAATTCTTGGACTGTCTTTTTAGGATTATTTGGATGTACAGGTCCATTTGTTTCCATAAGGTGTGTTTGGGCCCGTTTATGTAAATGGTTAGGTTGGTTATAATAACTCAACCGATGTTTGCCTCAACGTTTATTATAAACGGTGGTTACCTAAATCTGCGTGCCCATTTATCTAAACTTACGCGTCCATTTATCTAAACTTTATATATATATATATATTACTTTTTGTCACATAACCAACCCCTCAAACACCGTTTATCATAATCTCTGTTATAATAACTTGCTCCTCAAACACCACTCATAATAACCCACCGTTTATCATAATTTTCCGTCTATCATAACCACATCGGTGTTCCAAACACACCCTAAGAGTTTTAGCATCAATCTATTGAGGTCATCATAAATTTCATCTCCTAAGACGCCTATTTACTTTAATTTGGAGTTATCGTTTCTCTTTTATGGGATATGACACCTCACCACCAATAACGACATTTGTAACTATTTCATACATCAATGAAAATTTTTGCTGAGACCCGATCGAGAATTATCAGGTTATACAAACCAACAAACTTGAAACAAAGCCAAAAGAATTATTGTCGGATAAGCTTTAGTGAGAGACTTCAGGGAAATTTGTCCACAGCAAGGCTTAAGATCGCAGCCTTCTTTGTTTTTGTAAAACAAGTATTCTTCACGGTCCATAAATTAAGTTCGCTAATAACGAAGATTTTTTCAGATCTTCTATTGTTAAGATCTATAAAATAAAAGGGTATTCATATCAATGAAAAGTACTATTTCTTCTCAAAAAAAGAAAAAAAATAGTAGGGTATGTGTTTGACATGCCTTTTAAATTGCTTATGGATGACTAAAACTAATAATGTTTGACAAAAAAGAGTTTGGTTTATGTTTAAGAGGGTGGTATAAAGTGGTTTTAATCGATTAAAAGTACTCTATTCAATTTCAAGAACAGATCAAATAAACATAATCATGATGCTCATCAGATTAGAATCTTGGCCATGGTTGGCAGCCCCAAAGTTTTGTTGATCAAACTCGATTCAAATTAGAATTCTATTGTCCCCAAGGGGCAGCCCAGCAGTTGAGGCTAAGGACTTTTAGGCATGCTTCCTTGAGAGATTCCTGGTTCGAGGCTGCTAGAAAACGCTTAAACTAAAATACTCTTCTAAGTATCCTGGTGCCACAGGCTAGGGACGGACCAGTGGTGCTCTAGGTATAGGGGAGCAAAATTCCAATTTTCAGGTTTCAAAAAAAAAAAAAAAAAATTAGAATTCTATAATAGATGTCCTAAGAGAGATGCCTGACCTGATGAGCTACATACTCAACATCAGCAACACTTCCACTTTTACACGCAATTTGGAAAGCACTTTTCAGACGACCGCAAACCACACAAGCCAAAACTCTCCTGTATGTACAAGATGAGTACCATAAGGATTTGAAGCAATTATATGGCAATTCAAAATAATACATGATGAGAAACCTATCTTTCTTCAATGGTTCAAATCATCAATCATTCTGTAATAACCATAATATGATTGAGGATGCATGATTCTTATCATCTCCTCCCCAAAATCCATTAATAACATGCATGCAGGTAACTAAACGAAGTAATAAATGGAATATTTTAATAAAATACTATTTTAGACCCTAGACTTTCAAGTTTGTTCCATTTTAGACTTTCAAGTTTGTTATATTTTACTCCATGAGCTTTAAAAAAAGTTAAAATTGGTCCTTACTGGTTAATTTTTCTTTAAAAAATTATCATCTTTCTCAATAAATTTTAGAAATATGTTCACATATTGTTTTACTTGTATTAAAATTATTAGCATTATTGAACCAATTTCAATTAATAACTTCAGCTTTACCATAGAGACCAATTTTAAACTTTTTTTTAAGTTGAGGAACTAAAATTGAACAAAAAGTTTAAGGACAAAAATGGAACGAAGTCGGTTATTACACAAGGACAAAATACATGAACTCTCTTCTTTTCAATTGGAGTTTTACGTAACTTTATTTGGATTTTACCCCCAAAGTCAGGTATTACACAAGGCCACAAATCAGACTGAAGTAAGAAACTATTACCTGTGACTGCTTATCAACATATCTATGATACGATCTGGCCGTTCCTTGTGTTTGTTAGCATATACATTTATTGCAGCTCCCAATACCTATCAGTCCAAAAAGTAAAAGAATGACATATACTGTTGAATTACGTTAAACCACCAATCAATCCAAAAGTCTAAACTCATGGATTGGAGTAAATTTAAGTATATCAACAAACACTCCCCCTCACTTGTGGGTTTTGAAATTTGAGAAATGTCCTACCAGTGGAATTTAATTTTAATTGGGGAGGAAACAACTTGGGACTAGAGGGATTCGAACTCATGGCCTCCTGCTCTAACACCATGCTGAATTATATTAAACCACCAATCAATCAAAAAGCCTAAGCTCATGGATTGGGGTAAATTTAATTATATCAACCAACACATACCGTAAAGATAGAAAGATTCGACATCATACAGATTCTCCTAATACAGTAGAGTAAAAGTACAATTTCCTTACCTGGTCCCAATCGTTTTCCTCAATGGTGCCTTTGATATTTCTGAAGAACTCTGTCAACTGACCACCTTTCTTCCTTTCAGCCAGCGATGCAGCAACACCAGCATATATATCAACAGCTGAGGGTGACAAGAAAATGGTGTTAAAGCATCAATGAAAATGTTGAGAATCCCACATTGATAAGTTGAGGATATCTCCAAGTATTTAAAAGGTAGATGGACTACTCCTCTCATCACCAATTGGTTTTGAAATGGATGTCCACACTATTTCACATGGTATCAGAGCACAGACAATCTCACGAATTGAAAAAGAAAACTAGCACAGACTACACAATGCAGTTGCTACCTTGAAGACCAAATTGATATATAATCTGGAAGGCCAAGTCAAAGTTTTTCTCCACAAGGGTCTCGGCGATCTTACATCTTCTCCTGCAAAGAACCGCAGAAATTGAACATCTTCACTTGCTTCTTGTGAGTTATATGGAACACTTACCAAAACTTCCCAGAAAGCAGAACTTCAAGTAAAATGATAGTAAAAAGCAGTCTCGACATGGGACACTTATCTTAGTCTCCCTAAATTTTTCGATCCACTCTTCGTAATAAGATTTTATTTTTGTGTGTGTGTGAAATAGTGACAATTCATTTTATTGAATAAATTTTACTTCTTTTTCTAAAAATTAAAAAAAAAAGAAAAAGAAAAAAAAAGAACTGCTCAATTTTGAAATAATAAATTTCTGATATACTCGACTCGGCTATCGAGTATCGAGAGAAATGGCAGATCTTGTTCATGACTAATCAAAAAGTTGTCATTAGAGTGCTCAGAAAGCCATTATATAGTCATGAAAGGTCCTCTTAGTCTAAATTTGACTCATTCATCTTATAATTTCATGTACTTAAAGTTCAGAATATTGTTAATTTATACAACTTTTTTTTCAAAAAAGTAAGGCGGCTTCACAAATAAATCACATGGTTACACTGGCTATTGGCTAACAGCATAAAACCATCGTTGATGAAGCTAATAAAACCTGAATGTTTCTGGATCATTTGGATTTCCAAAGAGTGAATGTTTCCATTGCGGTCCATCTGAATCATTGAATGACTTCACAACTTCCACCTGAAAATATAAAAAACCCATAAGAAGCTTTTATGAATTGATGTACAAATTGCACAACGGTGCCAATGGCTTAGCACAGAAAAAAACACCATACTGCTTGAAACAAAAATGTCCACGTGGACACAATCTGTCAATCTCCTTTAACTTTTAACTTGTATTGGAATTTGGCAAAAAAGATATCTATTTGTATTTACTTTTATAGGAGATGGCCTATTTCTTCTTTAATAACAACAAAGGAATCCAATAATTTTTCCCTCGGTGATAGAATTATTCTAATTTTTCCCTCAGTGATAGAATTATTCTAATTTTTCCAGCCTTGCGTGCAAATATTGAGTGAGTAGAGTTCAGATTTTAAATGAAAAAACTTTTATGTTAATTTTTAACCACGATACGACTAAACGAAATACACATGTTCTTTGGAAATTTATTCATTCATAATTCTCCAATGCCACTTTAAATTATGTTTTAGCATAATATCATTTTTTTTCTTATTAAAAAAAATGATAGAAGAAAAGCATTAATATCCAATTAGATAACATTACTTGTATTGAAATCCGGGCAGAAAACCTGACAAGTCCTTCTTCAGAAAGCTTCTCATAGGCACTTTTCCCTCTACCTCCCTTGCCCATAGGTTTGAAAGAATCTCCACCTTTATGCCGTGCTGATAGGGCCTCATCAAAGTGCATCTGTATTTAAAATGAAAATTGAGCAATAAAGACAACGTTAGTTTTTTTTTTTTTTTTTTTGCAATATGCAACTTTCTTGAGGCAATACTAGTTCTGCATTCTTATGTGTCGTTTAGTTTTAGAAGAATTATTCCAAAATTCAAGCCACCAAATTTCCACCACCACCAAACTATCAGAAATACTTTCCATTTCCTAAATATCCAACCCAACTATACACAATCAAAAGATTTCCCAAAGAATTCCCCTGTTTTTGCTTTGCTTTCGCTCCCCTCCTCTCATGTGTGGCACTCCTTGCTCCTTGAGTGTCACGCCAACAAGAAAGGTTTTTTTTAAAAAAAAAAAAAAAGTAGACTCCCATCTGTGAAAAAGAGCCCATCCTCAATCCAAACCGAGTTTTTGATTACTTAGCTTGGTGCAAAAGGCTTCTTGAGAGCTCATTTTTCAAGTGCATCTTTCTTTTTTCTTTTCCTTTCTTTTTTTTAAAATAAGAAACGATTTCATTGAAAGAATGAAATAACGAAGAAAAATCCATACACTACATTCAAAGGTATTTACGAGAAAAGTTTTCAATTAGAGATAAAAAAAATACCGATATAATAATAGACTCTAGGAACTAGTCAAACGACTGAGAAACATCTTTGACAATTAAACTATTCCTTTCACTCAATATAAGCTACAAGAAAGCACGGATATAAGTGAGCCACATGATTTTCCTTGTTCCTTGGAAAGGATGACCCACCAACTAACATGAAGAGAAAAATGTGAATGTCATTTGGTATAGGAATGACTCAATCAAAAGCCTCTAAAAGAATAGCCCAGGATCTATTTGCAAAGAACAGTGAATAAAAAGGTGTGGTTGCATTCCTCATCTATTTGGCACACAACACACCAAGATGGAGATAGGGAAACATAAGGCATTCTCTTCTACAATATTAATAGCAACTCGACTCTAACTCCTAAATGGAAACTTTTATTTTCTTAGAATAAATATCCTTCCGAATAGTCAAGTAAAAGGTTCAATAATCAGATTCTCAACACAAACTAAACTTGCCATGAGAGCGTGCCGTAAATTTTTTAGATAAATTAATAGCCTAGGACCACAAATCTTGAACATTGTGAAGAAGAATAGGGTTCAAGAGAAACAATTAATTGGTTCATTCAATCAATTCTGAATCATTTACATTTCTATGAAATCTCAAATTCCAACCACTGAGTGACTATCCAAAGCATCATCTACAGAGGTCCCTAGAGCAGACGTGAGACGAAAAATCCAAGGAGAAGCACCACTGATAAATTCACGATTTAGCCAAGAATGAGACCGAAAAGATGTTGAGATACCATTACCTAGACAACAAACTACATGATTACCACAAGGTTCAAAGTGGCACAGATAAATCTCCATAAAGCCTTTTGGGAAGTAGATCGAACAGTTTTTGGCTAACCACAACCACTTGAGGAGCATAATATTTAGCATCAATAAACTTCCACCACAGAGCATTTTCCTCATGAATGAAATACCAAATCCATTTTTTTGCTAATAACGCCAAATTCCTTTGTTGCATGTTACCAATACCAAGACCACCGATTGTTGTAGTAGTTGATAGTGTAGTTTTCCAATACATGTATTTCTAGGTATGAAGATATTTTTCCATTCTCTCAAAAATAGGATCCCATAAAGAAGAGTTTTGCAATTACCTCCCGAAGGAATACCTAGATATGTAGACAGTGTAGTTGACCAAGTTCCTTGTTTACAACCAAATTGAGACAGCATCTAGTCTAATTCAGCAAAATCTACGTGAAATCACCAACAGCTCACTTTTAGACAAGTTAATTTTCAAACTTGATGCTTGCTCAAAAATCTTAACTACAAATTAGCCACCAAAAAAAAAAAAAAAAAAAAAAGTGTATCATCAACAAATTGAAGATCACTCAGATGGAAAGAAGACATACCAATAGGACGAGATGCAACTTAGTCTAACCGAGCACTTTGGGTTAGAGGAAATCCACGACCAATATACAAAGAAATGGAGAAAGAGGCTCACCATGTCGAATACTCCTTGATGGGTTGATTTTTCCTCTCAGACGACCATTGATGATAGAATAATTGGCATTAATATGCAACCTTAGGATTCTCTCTTGTCTCATTATTTGAATATCTATGTTGTATTTTCTCGATTTTCCCCTTTCCCTCTTGTTTTGAGATTACTTTTTTCTTCCCCCTTGGGAGTTGTATCTAAAACTTATTTACTTAATGAAAAGTTTGTTTCTTGTTCAAGATCAAGTTTAAGACTACTCCTTCCTTATGATTAACAGTCCAATCATGTATTAACTCATTTTACATTAGCGAGGCATCAATAATCTGTCTATTCTCAACAAAAACTAGTTGATTCTTTACAACAGTACCAAGAGGAATAACTTTCAGTCTATTTGATAAAAAGCGTGTTATGATTTTATGAACACAAGAGATAAGACTGGTAAGGTGAAATCTTCAAACGATTTGGAATCAAGTTTGTCGGTATTAAACAAATGTGAGTTTCATTAAAGCCCATCTTGAATACGATGTGGTATATAACTCACGACCTGGCTTGGCTACCCACCTTGAATACAATGTATGATACACGTGACCCTGTAAGTAGACTAGTAATCTTTAAATTCATTGGGACTTCCACACTTGGAACGCCACATTCAAAATAAGCTTAATCATTCTCCTCATATTTTTATTCTATATATTATGAGTTAGTTTGTTAGTTATTTATTGTGGTTAATTTTTTTAAGCACCCTCGTATTTACATGCTAAGCTTTCATTTTTGCACAATATTTTTTAAGATTAATAAAATATCATTGGGCTTTCTACTCCCCACGGAGCATTTCACAAACTAAGGGAAAAAATGAGAATGCTAAAGAAATAGCAAATAGCAATCCAGAGGTTTTTACTAGAGCCTTTTCAACCCACCACATGAGGCCCACCCAAAGGGTAAAAATCCACCATTAGAATAACGTTGAACAAGTAGCAGTGTACAGGAGTTATAATTCAGATATACCTTTGCATGTTCCAAATGCTTGACTGCTTCCTCGGGTGAATAAGAATTCATAAATAACTGGATACAGCAAAGCCCAGCAGAAACATAGTCCTGTTTTAATACCTGGAGCATAGAGGAAATACAAAATTGAAGACAAACTGGAAAGAAATAACAAGATGCTTGAACACAAGCTCAGTAAAGTACTGTATTGTATGTCTTTGATTGATTCCTTGCATATAGGAGTTATAAACACGGTAAGTTTGGTAAGTTCAGGAGATGTTTTTTTTAGGGTAGGGTTGAGTTAAGCATATTTTTTGGCATCAAAACTTCGATGTCTTTGATTTCGTATCATGCACTTATCCTTACAACAGTTTATCATGACTCATGGATCTCATTTCGTCTCTAGTCTCTTCACGTCTTTCCTTCCATTTCTCTAATTTTGCTTATGCTTTCTTGACGTTTTTAAGTATGATTAGGTATTTTTCTCCTTCAAGGATGTGGCAGTTTAAAAATACATTCAAAATTTATGATTTACAATGATGACAACTTAAATATTAAATAAAATAGCAAGGATATAAAATCCGCAGATTTGAAACCATAATCTCTTGCTTTAAAACCACTAGATCTAAAAGTTTAAGCGAATAGTGACATCCAACAGGTATAGATAGATTTATTGCTTTAAATAAGCAGTATTTAAAAAATTGGATGGAAGGAAAATTAATATGATAAAAAGAAGATTATTCATCATTTTCACCTTCATTATCCGTAGTCTATGCATAAGTCCTCTACACTCCTTTTTTCCCTTCAAAGTCTAGTTTACAAACACAGATCCGGAAGAAAAAGGCTTGATATTTTTTTTTTGATAACCGGGAATTTGAGCTTTGCCCCATGGGCACCCATGCCTTGGGACTTGATAAAAATTCAGAGCCTATCAAAGAAAATAGTTCGAAAATGGCTTAAATATCCATTGGCATGAACATAAATTTATGAGAACTTTTTTAAGTGATTCAAGGAACCATAATAGCACAGTTAGGATGCATTATGCAGCTGCCAAGATTTCATTTTCATTCAATCAAAACTTATCGAGATAGTAATTTCATTATTCTTTTAGTTCCACGCCCATTACTTGAGAACTAGTCAGTTAGTCAAGATAAGCAGATTTTAAATTTCAAAATGTTGCTATGCTTCGTTGCATGCCATTATCTGTCAATTTTTATTAAACATATAGGGAGGCGCCAAGTCAATAAACTGAAATATATTGGCAACCCCACATTGACCCAATCCCTAAAAATTAAACAGTCTTGAAAAATGGAAAAAGGGGTACCTGAAACACGTATAAATAATTAAAATGCTTGTGTGTTTCACAGAAGTTGCAAATACGAGCCAGAGCTGTAGTCATATACTGGTTTTCTCCATCCTGTGGTTTAACAGATGATAATTTTGTTGAAATCACCTCCTCAAGAATAGGCATAGCACCGTAACCAATACATAGGTCACACAGATCATCAATGGTTCCATAATCAGTTGTCAATGGATCAGATCTTTGGGGTGAAGATGATAAGGTGATAGTGCCCACACTTGATGGTTGAGGTGGCGCAGGAACAGAATTCAGAGGAAAAAACAGCATGCAAGCGTCTATGTAATGTCCATGCCTAAACATAAAGCCGAGCAGCAATTGGCGTGCATACTGCAAAGATCAAAACTACGTATCAATGACTCCACCTCATTTGAAATAAAATTGATAGAATCATGTTAAATCACTAATCAACACAGAAACTTAAGCTGATAGGTTGGTATAAATTTAACTATAACAACCAACACTCCACCTCATCTATGGGTTTGGAAATTTGAAAAATGTCCAACAAGTAGAAATCAATATTTTTTTGAGAATACAACAATTGGGGGTGGGGGGACTTGAACCCAAGACCTCTAGTCATTGGGCATACACTAATGCCGCTGAACAGCTGCTCATGTTGGCACAAGTAGAAATCAATATTAATTGATGAAGACACAACTTTACAATGTTTGAACACAAAACTCCATGTTCTGATACCATGTTGAATTATGTCAAATTAGGAATGAACCTAAAAGCTTAAATTGTTTGGTTGGGGTAAATTTAATTATATAAATTAAAAAAACTAACCCAAAATGATATACCACAGAAGACGGATTATTTTAAAAAATGAAAATTTTGTAGATGTGTCTAAGGGTCTGTACAATTTTATGCAGATTCTATTCTAGTATGTACAGCTGATTAGGGTTCTTTTTTATTGGAGGGGAATCTTTTGCCAATAACCAAGATGATAATTGAGGAGGTTGTGTTGTTTCATCCGTTACACATTGTTCGATTAGAGCCCTTTTGTGTATGTTTTGGCTCCTATTGTTGGAATTTTGTTGTGCATGTATATTCTTTCATATTTCTCCATAAAAGCTCGGGTTTTTAGAGAAAAAAAAAAGACATGAAGAAATGGAACTCGATTCTTTGATCATTCAATGAGACATGTTGAAATGAAACTTGGTCTTTTTGAGTTTTATCTTATAAAATTGGCAGAGGAAACATGTCATAAAATTTGAGAAAGGAGAAAAATATAGAAAATAATGGAAGGCTAATCTGCTATCAATAAACACAAAAGGCCATTCACCGCCAATATTGGGTGCTTTCAGTTTCCCATATCGTGCATGCTACTGTGGAATCAGATGTCCTAATGTGATATCTTTCCTTATTCAGATCACAATTAATATGCAAAAGTAACAACTAAAAACAAAATCAGGGGAAGAACCATTGCACAACTTAGCAGTCCTAGCATCGAGAATTAGTGCAAGCTAAATCAAATATGCAAAACGATTTGGCTTACTTCTTTCATGTAATTAACACATTCAGTATACCGATTGCTGTCCAAATTACTACATGGTCCATCGTCAAACCCTAAACCATCGAGTGAACTATCGTCGGCAGAATCTAGAAACCATCGGGCTCTTTCTGATCGAGGAAAAGTTGATGGCACATGTAGAACATTGAGATAAGAATCTGCAGAAAGCGAATCATCTAATATTGCTGGTGCACTTCTAACCAAATGCTCATACCTGCAATTTAACTTCTATCATTTATTTTGATAAGATATTTCAAAATTCAGAAATTTATGCTCAAGAAAAAAACTTAAATATATGTCTACTACATCAAAGAAACTTAGTCATGTAAACACTGAAGGTGCAGTTGAAGTAATAAATAGAATAGCATCTTTGAATTCTTCAGATGTTTTGTAGAAGTCGTCCAACCAATCTCTGCGTTTTATGCTTTTCTGAACCATGTTCTATTCACTTGCTCTTATTTAAGCTACTGTTGGTTCAGGCTGTTTTACTCTTTCAAGATTAAGTGGGTTTTCTCAAACTGTGTTAAGTCTAATGTGGTTCATCTTCATACCCTAAGAAGATCAAATTCTTTCCTTGAGAGTTATTCAGGAAAGCTATCAACACCAATGACATGTTGCAAAGAAGGATGCCAACTATGTGGCCTTAACCCAAACTGGTGTTCTATATGCACTTCATCTAGTGAATCACAGCAACATCTCTTTATTAAATGCACCTTTGCCAATTTCTTTTGGGATTTTTTGCGTCATAGCTCTTGGCCCATTTTGCTCCCAGGGGGCACTCACTCACTTCTATATACTACTCTCCTCGGACATCCATTTAAAGATAAAAAGAAGATGCTTTGGGAGATTCATTAGAGCCTTCTGCTGGAACTTATGGAGAGAAAGGAACAACCGTATTTTCAATGGCCATTGCACTAATCTTGACAAATTTTGGAAAATTTATCTATTGTTGTTGTTTCGTGGTGTAAGAGATCTCTTTTTTATGATTATAGCTTCGACTCTCTTTTGAACAATTACAGATCCCTTTTGTAATTGGCATTTGCCTCATAATTTCATACTTATAATGAAATTGCTTCTTATCCAACAAAAAAAAAAGATATTCTAGAAAAAAGGCATTGAGGAGGAAGAAGAAAAAGAATTGTAAGCCAAATATTATCTTACATAGATCGAACAGTAGCAACCTCCACAGGTGGACCTCCTTCAATAGTATTGATAATATCTTGTACAAAAGTCATGGAATCGCCCTTGTACAGCTGAAAAGCTTGCCTGAGAAGCATTGATGACAATACAGAAAAAATTACTACAAAACTTGTTCTGAACCAGATGAAAGAAAGTGGTATTAAATAACCAGAAACTAAAACTCTTTAGATTAATTAAGATAACAATAGGTCCTTTTAAAGGATAAAGTAAATACTTGAATTTCACACGAGCTTGCGCGTAGTGCTCCATTCGTATCAAAGCATGGCCCCACGCATTCCAAACAGGGAAAACATCAATCTGAAAGAAACAAAGACAAAAATGTATATTTCACATCATTGAGAAGGCGAGGGCTGTGACAATAGCAAATCCATATTACCTTGCACTTCTTGCATGTATATACAGCCATACTGTATCTCTCATCCAGGATCAACCTATCACGGAGATGAGCAGATGACTCCATATCAGCAATATCATCGAGAGAAGCAGCAATTCCTGACCCCAAGAGACTTTGAAGTAACTGAGCACGAACTAGCCAAGTGTCGGCCTGAGAATGAACATCAGAAACCTCATCTGTTGACTGACTACCCACACTAGAGCTGCCAGCATCTGAAGATGCGTCATCAAGATCCCTACTTTTTTCAAAATTATTTGATATGTCAGTACCCCCAACAAGCTTTCGCAGCAAGGATTTAGCGTACAGTAGCCCCTGAACACAGAAATAATACATTTAATCAAACGCAAACCCATTAAGTTAAAATATAATATTTATTTATCTTGAAAACCACGAAGTCAGAACTTTGCCCCCCTCATATTCGAGAGTACCTGCACCTGCCCCAAGGCTTGTACCCATAGAAATGAAGGGTATTTATTTATTAAGCGCAACCCAAATGGCTCGAATATAAGACCTCTAAGTCGATATGACCAAGAGACCCCATACCCTTACCAATAAAATTAAAGGCTGCCCCTTCGGTACTATAATATGATATTTATGTAAATATAAGATCTAAGAATAGCAATTATTTCAGAACTCTCTACAAAAAGCATAAAAGTATGTTCAGAGAATCAAACCAGATGATGGTACAAAAAAATGCACCTGCACAATTGTTTCTGTAGCATGATATGCACGACCAATTATTTCCATTGATGCATTCTCAGGCAACTGCTGAGAGCTCAACACATTCTTCATTTGGTTGATACACAAATCCATAGCACTTTTGGCGGATGTCAACTCATCAGAACAGAGAGAAAGCAACGCCTACAAATAAAAGAGTCAAAATATACTGATATGTGCAACAGCATGCACGCAGAATTTGCAGTTTCTGACACTAAATTTTCATAAGTAAAAATACACGGAAAATATTCAAGAAAATAGGCCAACAACCCTCCAGGCCTCCACTATGTATCAATTCACTGAAGAATGTAACTCTCAACTTTCTAGTAAACTAATTAAGAAAAAGTTTTCCATTGGCCTATTTTTAGTTTAAGCTTATTATTTACTGCAGTTGGGTAATTTTGCAAGAAATAAGTGAATGAATTTTTGCAAATAAAGCTAAAGATGCTGAAGCTGCTTGGGTTCAAATCAAACATTCTACATATAGTTCTTCTAAGATTCCAAATCTTTAGATCGAGGTTTTTTTTCTTCTACATGCAGTTTCCTTCAAAAATATATTATTATTTTCAGGGTGCATTCTGCTCCAAAGATTTTGTTATTACCTTTTATTTTTTTATAGGAAACATAGAGATATTTATCCAGGACATTTATTCCAAGAAAATATTTGTTTGCCACAAGCACACACAAACCTCGTAAAACCCAGCTTCCCCTAGTATGTGTATGGAAAACTACGATCAACTGAATGGTATTTGAACAGTAACTTGTATCTTCTATAATGAATCCAATTTTCCTAATCAACCTGCTATCATACCTTAAAAAGAGTAAAGTCAGGAGCACTCTCATATCTATGAGATCCACGAACAGCTTCATCCTTTTCTGCATCACCTGTTAGCATCCACTCCTCGGATATTGAAACAGAAGGAAGTCTGTCTTGACCATCAAGGAGATGTGATGATACCCGATCCTCTTGAATTCCAGTCATTGCCTCCCAGGCAACTCTATCAGATGGAGCGAGTCCAGAACTCTTCCTTTTTCTGTAAAGCTCTTTTGGAGCAGTCTTCTCCCCAGTATTTCGAGGAGCCCAAGAAAATGCTCTACGAGCCTCTTTTTGAAAATTACTTAGGCTTGTAGTGAAGGATGACCTTGCAGGTGCTCCTGATCTTGGTTTTGATTTTAGTCTCGTTCCTGAGATGGATACACGATGTTCTCTAGGTGGAGAGTTGATATTGATAACAATAGCTTTAGTCGCATAAGTAATGATGACATTGTTGTCTCTCAAGGAAGGAAATTCTTTTATAATCTGCACGTGGATAGATCATCAGATTTTATTTCAGAGAAACTTGAAAGAGGATATTTTCGAATGCTTGGCTGGGATAACACTAACTCATCCACCAGAAGCATAAAATGACAGAAATGTTAACAAAGCAACAAAAGAGTTCTAGCCAAGAGTTATAATACCAAAGAAGCTGATTGCAGTTGCTTCCTCATCAGCAAAACCTCCAGTATCAAATGTGGATGCTCGTGTAAGGAAGAACATCTTTGCTGCCATGGTAGTGGCAAAGCAGCCAACACACGAAGACCTAAGGCCCAGGAGTTAAGTCGAGATACCTCAACTTGGGACAGATTTCCTTCTCTACGCTTCAGGAAAAAGTGAACCTTTCGAGAAAATGGAAAGGAAGATTATAGTCAAGAGACAAAAATGGAAAATAAAGGAGGTCCATTTAATCTTTAAGGCCACATTTGGTTCAAAATCTAAAATTTTATTATCAAAAGCAAAGAATTCAGATGAAAACAAAAACAAAATCTTTATTTTTAGTACATTTGATACACGTTTGGTTCCAATTTAAAATTATTAAAGTTGAATTCAAAATTTGAAAGTCATGTTAGATTGAAATTTGAAAATGGAAAAAAATATTTAAGAAAACTCGCTAACTAGTTCTAAAAAAACCCTAACTAAATATAATTATTTAAAATTGTAGAAAATTTGAGCTTAAGGAAGATAGTAAAGATAGTAGGGATAGCGAAGGGAAAGATTAAAAGCTTTTTTTTTTTCTCAAAATCCTTCTATGGCTGAAAAAAAAAAATTCATAGAGTTTTTCCCTAGTCGGAAATAATTAGTTCCCTTTCTCCAAAAAAAGAAATCATTTATCGAGAAGGAAGATAGAAACTTTTTTTAGAATTAATGTTTATACAACGTTATGCTAATTCAATCAATGACATAATCATCTATGTATAGCTTTATTGATATTTTTATTTTTAGTTTTTATAATAAAATTTGATGATAGGACTTAGAAGTAGGTTTATGAGCTTTGAAGAAAAAAGACACATCTAATTTTGTTGGGTTGGCAAAAATGTGTTTTATGAAGGGTCCTTTGTTTTCATAATTTTTTTTTTCATTTTTAAAATAAGTATATGAAAAGGAATTTTTCATGTATAACAAAAAAAAACCCAAAGAAATTGTACGAATAGCACAATTTTGAAGGAAAAGAAATCGTTTGTAGCATAAAAAGAGCCGAGCCAAAATGACCAAAATGTCTACGCTTAAAATCAAGTGAGAGTAAATTCAACTTATTGAAAGCAATCAGTTGCAATTAGTTCCGCTGATCGAAAGCATGTAAGTTCAGATGATTGAATGAATGTAAAATCAGCTGATCGAAAAAAGGGCAATTCTAAAATATGAAAAAAGGCATAACAAAAGATGAAATATTTTAGAAACAAAGTTATAATTAAAATTGTAGAAGTAAAAGTTGTCAATCTATAGCAATTTCCCTATACGAAATGTATTTTTATTTTCGTAAACATAATAAAGGAAACAAACAATGCATAAATTTTAGACCAAGAGATACAATCATTACCAGAAGTTGCTTTGAACGGAGATTGGGTAATAATTGCATTGCACCCATAGCCACAGGCAATGCATCATCTGAGTCACGTAATGAAGAAAGAAAGCGTGAAGCTTCTGCTGGACCTCCACCATTGAGCGGGTCAGCAGTCAGAAGCTTCACAAGTTGTCTTCCCTTCAGTTCCCGCCGTAAATCTATAGATAGTCCAGCACTTTCAGCTACCTCTAAAGCAGCAAAAACAGCTCCTTTTCCGGCTAATCTAAGAGCCAAGCCCTCAGGATCCTCCTTACACTCTGCTTCAACCTGATATGCAAGACAAAAACATAACGGTAAATGAAAAGATTATTACTAGATACCAAACTCTAGCAGAAAAATGGCTTTACGATATTTTCACAGTCAATATGTATATTTCTTAAAACGGGTATTTGTGACCTCTTGCCAGCTGGTAAAGTGATCATCAGCACTTAGTATATGACCATACTTCTGCAAAGCTTGTCTGAGTTGCATGATCTACATGTCCAATTTGATTGTTCCAAAAAGCAGAAAGGAATCAGTTTTGGCTATCAGGCAACAAAGGCAAAGAAAAACTAAAACTTTAAAGTCGCACCTGATTTCTAAGTGGATCAGATTGAGCTAGGTGGCAGCTGCACATAGTAAGAACATTCAAAGCAGCATCCAGCTCCCACTTATGCATATACCTGGACAAGAAATTGAGAATAAAATGTATCATTTCAATTCCTGATCATTTTGAGCATGTATAAAAAGAGGGCTCAATAACATGCTGCACTAAGATATCATGAGCATATACTTCATATTTCATTAAATAGATTATTTGGAAAACATGTCAAAGAGGTGGTCACCCAAATACATTTATCAAATTTCTAGCATCCAGAAAGACGATAATGACATCATCATCATCATCATACTAATAATAATAATAATAATAATAATAAATGATGATATGAAATAATTCTCATATTAACTTAACTTGAGCAAATGTTAAAAGCAGGTAAGTTCAAGTATTTTTAACAAAATATAACTTTATATTGAAGAAAGGAAAGAGACTAAAGCTCAAAGGATACAAGCCTCATAAAATGGTGAGGAACAAAAAGAAAGCAATCAACGGCAACTACAATTGCAAAGGTAAAACAAAAAAAAATGGAGAAAATTCAGCTAGAGTTACAGCATAAGAAATCAATAAGCTCAAACATCTCTGTAATTGAGCTAGAATTTATGACAAAAATGGAGAAAACTTTCTATAACTTAACATACTTGAGGGCAAGTCTAGCCGCTAATTGTTTATCCTTCAGCCGTAGACAATACTGCCAGCCATTAGTCCAGACACCAGGGTTTCCATGATCTTGAGCTTGTCTAAAAGTTGAATCTCTCTCTTCCTCGCGTTCAATCAGGAGTTTAAGCAACCGATCAGAGGCTCCATTACGTAGAAAACGATCAGAAATAGCAAGAGCATCCATTAACTGGCCATCATCAATTAATCTGTTTTAAAGAAAAAGAAATATACCGCCATTTTTTAGAAGCTAAATAATCAGTATGCTAAGTAGGAATCCTATAATATTAAAAAACGCAATAAAGATGAACATCGTGAGGTTAAACGAGTAGTTGTATTTTATTCATGATAGGAACACATGTATATGGGAATACAAGAAGTCCTAAAACTACCAGAAAACCCTATGTAAAATTACTAAAAAGGACCTAACTAAATATTACACTTAAATTCATTAATATACATCAATACTCTATCACTCCCCTCAAGCGGGAGCAAATATGTCTATCACTCCCCACTTGTTGCAAAAATAATTTATTCTTGCTCCATTCGATGTTTTGTTGAAGATATCTCCTAATTCTTCTCCAGACTTTCCATAACTGGTATAAATACAAACTTGTTGTATATTTTCACATATAGAATGAAAATTCACTTCAATATACTTAGTTCTTTCGTGAATCACTATATTAGAAGCGATATGAATAGTTGTTTGATTATCTCACCATAATTTAGTGGGCATAGTAATTCCAACTCCTATTTTGATCAACAGTTGGTGATATACAATCTCACACGCAGATGGCAAAACTGGGCAAACATCATTAAATGATCTGATTTTATTCACTATACAGGGGCACCCTTTCAAAGACGACAAGAGGACTTTATGGCTCCTCTTTAATATGCTTTCTAGTGGAAACTATGGACCTTGAGGAAAGAGTCATCTTTACTGCTAATGATCAACCAGATGAGAACATCATTGAATTAATTACTTTTCTTGCTATGTCATGGGCACATAAATCATTAACTTTTAAAGACTATAGTATAAATACTCTTTTGTCTCATTGGCATGGTTTATTGTGCTCGATAGGCTTATTTTGTAACATTTCATCCTATCAATTAAAGTTTTTGTTTCCAATAAAGAAAAAGAGATATACTATCTAACATGCAAATTGTGTCATAGCTCTATACTCCGACTTGACACTGAAACGAGACACTACATTATGTTCCTTGCACTTCCATGACACCAAATTGCCTCCTACAAACACACAATATCCAGAAGTAGACAATTTGGTCTTCATTAGATCTTGCTCAATCAGTCTCTAAAAAACACTCAACTCTTGGGTGACCATGATCTTTATAAAATATCCCTAACCCATCTACAGATTTTAAGTAATTCAAAATTTATTCCACTGTTGCCTAATGATCCACTATTACCCAATGATCCATTATAGGAGACTTATCACACTAAGTATCCATGTCTGGTCTTGTAACTATTAGGTAATTCCACTTTCCAATCAATCTCATGTAACACTCAAGATCTTTAAATGACTCCCCTTGGTAAGCTTCAAATTAGGTACCAGTGGAGTACTAAGCTTTCAAGTTTGAGATAACAAATCAATAAAATACTTTTATTGGAGAAAAAAGATACCTTTCTTTCTCCTCATCACTTTAATACCCAATACTTGAGCATTCCCATATCCTTAGTATGAAATTGACTATGAAGGAAACTTTCAAATACTTCATTTGTCATCTCCAGCGATAACAATGTCGTCGATATATACAACCAATAAAGTAATACCTTTTTGTGAACGTCGACATATACAAAAGTGTTTGTTTCTTGTTAAAAAGGGAAAAGAAATAGGGACTCTACATATTTACACAACACAAAAATCAAAACAATATAAACATCAATCTATTAATATGTTGAACACAAAAATTGGTGATATATCTAGGTGTATCTCTTCATGCCAACAAAAGGAAATTCACAACTACTAACCATAAGAAAAATAATAATTTACAATACCTCTCGACAGCTTTCTGATAGGGTTCTTCATTCTCCCAATCAAACGATAGGAAAGTTGTTGTATCAAGTTCATGAATATCGGATTTTGAGGAATGGGACCAACCGTCTTGAAATGAACCATCCTGAACATTTATGCCAGATAAAGGAACTAAATTTTTATTGCTACTAACTATCTCATCAAACTCAGATTCAGTATCACTGTCATGCTCAAGAAGTCGCTTCATGGAGGCCCTCGAGTAAGGCTTAAAGCCAACATCATCAGCATCTTGTTTCGCTGTTATAGCAAATTCTGAAACCCGATGAAGATTGGTTTGCAATTGTATCCATCGGTTTAAAGTGGGGAACCTACATTAAAGTTAAAAAATAAAAGATAAATAAATAAAAGATAAATTGTAAAAATAGTAACCTGATACGATCCGGACCTTGGAGTATTTTAGGAATATTAGTATTAGTATTTATTATTGATTAATTAATTGTTATTTCAATTGTATTGGGCTTTTGGGCCTTATTAGAGATTATTATTCAATTAGGTTATTTTGGGGTTTACTTGGGGAACAAGTAAAAGGCTAGGGTTTAGAGTTATTATAAATAGGAGAGGTTAGGTCTTTGTGATTCATCCATTGAATTATCGTCTTTGTACTCTGGGCTCTTTGAGAGATTCTCTCGAGAGATTTATCGTAGTATAATAAAAAGTGTGGTAGATTCTATCATTTTGGTATCAGAGCCGTTTACCGATCTGGGAATGGTCTCGACTAAGATGGAAACAAGGATGCAAGGTTGGGAAGAAAGCTCGGCCGAATTGTCCAAGAAACAACAAGAAACAGAAGCAAGGCTAGACTCATTGGAAGAACGATTAGGGCAAAAGATTGACTCGAAGTTCGAACAACAAGATGCGAAATTTAACTCACAAATCGAACAAATAAATCGGAATATTCAGATTTTGTTAGAACGCACTCCGGGGCTGCCGATTATCGAATCAAACCAAGAAGCCAAGGGGAAAGGAACCGCGAGCGAAAACCAAGGGGAAGGAAACGTCGTCGGGCCAGAGTTGGTTAGGGCTGCAGCGGCGGCAGAGGAGGACGGAGGAGAGGGGACCGGGCCGACCAGGAGCAGGGGCGGCGGAGACGCGGGCGGCGTGGGCTGGAGCTTGGTCGCGTGCGCAGGAGGGGACGTGGGAAAACAAAGGATGGCGCGCGCGGGCTGGGGTCGCGGCGTGGGCGCGGGCGCGGGTGCGGGCGCCGGGTCGGGTGGAGCGGTCTGGGGGGCGAGCGCAGGCCATGTGGGCTGGGGTGAGGGTGGCGACTCGGGTGGGGGCGTGGGCGAGTCTGGCGACGGTGAGCGGTGGTGGTCTTTGGGCCATGCGGAGCTGGGCGCAGAGGGGTGTCGGGGGGCGTGGCGGCGGGGCGGGCGGCGTGATGATGCGCGCAAGGTCGGGGGGCAAGGGGTGTGGCTCGGGTGCAGGCGGGCCGGGTCGGGTTGGGCCAGTCGGGTTGGACCGAAGGACGAAGAGTCGAGGGAATTCTGACAGGAATACTTGCACGGGGCCAGAAATTGGTCGACGAAGAGAACCTCGACATGACTAGGGAGGAAACGGTTTCCCAGAAGATAGGAGGGTGTGCATTGGTTACGACAGACCGATAGCGCATGACGGTTGGAATGATCGAGGTCGAAATTGGGTTGACGATTTATCGGGACCGAAGTTCGGCCAAAAGGGAGATCCAAGGGTCGTGGGGAGAGAAAACAGGGTTCTGGAGGAGAGGAGGTTGCGCATGGGCTATAATAGGTCGTTGGCGCATGACGGTTGGAACGATAGGGGGTGGAATGACAATGTCCGAAATAGGGGGCGAGATTTCGGGTGGGGAGGAGAAGGAAGACTCGAACGGGAAGTCGAGAGTAGGAGGAAGGAGGGACCGGGTTGTGACAGAGATTCAGAAATTGAGATGCCGGTTTTCAAGGGTCATCTTGACGAGGATCCGGTGGGATGGTTAAGTCGGGTCGAGCATTATTTATGATAAACAAGCCGATCAATATGAAGGGGTTGAGGCGCAGGTTATGTTTAGAAGGAGGCATTGGAGTGGCTTCAGTGATGAGGAGGATCGTGCTCCTTTTCGTTCTGGAACGAATTCAAAGATGGGTTGTTGGAGCGTTTCCAACCGCGGCTCGAGCAAATAAGTATGCCAACTTCATGAGTTTGAAGCAAATAGGTACGGTGAAGGAATATCGCCGGAGTTTTGAGCGATTTGCTAAGGGAATGCGCGATATTAGTGCGAGTGCATTGGAGGGGAAGTGGGAAAGTGGACTAAAAGAGGAGATACAGAGCGCGATCGTAAACCTGCGGCGATGGGCATCGAAGAGAAAATGTTTATGGCCCAAGTGATTGAGGATGATTTTGCTTTTCAGGCTACCCAAAATGAGGGAAGTACTTCTGCAACGGTCAAGGCTAAAGCAGGAACGATGGTTTCGGGAACTGGAAGCACAGAGACTCTTTCTCACAGTACTACAACCATTCACCCGGCGTCCTATAAAAAACTCACTGAAGCCGAAATTCGAGCACGGAAGGATAAAGGGTTATGCTTCCGTTGTGATGAACGATTTGTCCCAGGACATCGTTGTCGGAAGAAAGAGCTTGGAATTTGATGTGGGTCGTTCGGGATGCGCACGATTACCAGGATGTTGAGGTGACTGACTTTTTGCCAGAAGATGGAGCTGCAGAAGGTGGCATCGGAGATGGAACACCTTGAGGACAAGGTGGCTCTTGGGGAGGAAAGTATTGATACGATCCGGACCTTGGAGTTTTTAGGAATATTAGTATTAGTATTTATTATTGATTAATTAATTGTTATTTCAATTGTATTGGGCTTTTGGGCCTTATTAGAGATTATTATTCAATTAGGATATTTTGGGGTTTACTTGGGGAACAAGTAAAAGGCTAGGGTTTAGAGTTATTATAAATATGAGAGGTTAGGTCTTTGTGATTCATCCATTGAATTATCGTCTTTGTACTCTGGGCTCTTTGAGAGATTCTCTCGAGAGATTTATCATAGTATAATAAAAAGTGTGGTAGATTCTATCATAACCTCTCAGATTGATCAAGAGCAAACTCAAAAAAGAGCCTGTCAGCATCAGTTGCCTGCTGTAAACCGTCATTTGAGGAGCTTGAAATAGGGTTGCTTCCACTGTATAATATACTACTCCCAAAAACGCATGCCAAGATAGCCCTTACTGGAGATATTTTAACCAAATGTTTTACAATATCCAACTGTAAAGGATAAAGAGGAACTCCAGTCATTGCCAGCGGACTTCTAGCAGATCTTAACTTTGCCTCCTTTGATGAAGGTGAGAGCAGTCTGTTCTCAGAACTACCTTTGGAACAAGATGGAACAACTGGAATACAAGCCCATCCAGTACCAGATCGCGGAGGATAAACAGGAGGCACGCATGCTGAAATCACTTCATGAACAAAATCTGCATTCATTATTTCAGCAATTTTACCAGCTGCATCAGTGCTTCCTCGATCGAAGACAAGTCGAGTTATAAGCTGCAATGTACAAAATGAGAACAAGAAATAATTGTCATCCAATATCATCAGTGCAAAATTCTGAATCATAAAGCACATAACATGCTAAGGCTCCTTCAGAATACACTGTATATTTTTCTCAATGCCATAGCTTTAGTGCAAATAAAATTGACAATCTAGATGCAAATTTCAGCAACTTTGGTCAAAGGTTTCAAATAGAAAAGGATTTTTTTTTAAAAAAAAGAGAGAGAGAGAAACTGAGTAATTTCCTTAATATATGAAATGAAAAGGCAACCTATGTTTACCAGAAAGAATTCAAATTTTTTATTTTAATTGTAAGTTAAATAGAAAATGAATTCTACTTCTTAATCTAAATGTGAACAAAATAACGTAGCATTTGATCCACTAAAATTTTGCTAAAACATATCCAGTCTTGAACAATAAACCAGACAATTATACCTTGCAAGTGTACCTACAATCACTCTGGGTACCATATCATTCAGTAGCTAACAATTATCATGACGACAAGATTTCCAAATCATCATCCAATAAGAAAGAAGAAAAAGGATACTTACATCTTTAGGCCACTCATACACAAGTGAGAAATAGTTGAAATCATGAGTTGTATCGGTCCCATCCACAATATCACCTACTGCAGCAATATGGAGAATGAATTGTGATAGGTATGTTGAGGGCTTGGTACTTAATGAACCAAATAACATCTTCCCAGCTTCTTTCACATCATAACCAAATGCTTGCATGCTAGTATCTCCAGCTATAGAACTCGAATGTGTCTGATTTACAGCTCTAAGCCCAAGACCAAGAACCCCGTCCTTGTTCAAATTGGAATGAACCTTCCAATCTGCAGACTGGTTTTCCCCACTCTTGAGAAAATGATTTTCCAGTTCATCAGTAACAGCTCTTGCCAAGTTATGAAGCTTACCTTAGGTTTCATAAGACGAGAATAGAGAGTCAAATTGTGGGTAAAGTTCAGGTTAAAAAAAAAACTAAATCCATGAAGAAATACGTACCACTTAGAAATTGTCGCTTTCCTTGGTGAGCATCTTCAATCATTTGATGTAGCATACCAAGAGCACGTTCCCTTTGCCCTTGACGTTGTGAATCCTCTAATGAAGAAATAATAATCTCACTAGACATATCAGCCTGAAGACATGGAGAAGTTTCCTAGAAGATATCACGGAGGAGAGTGGATAAGTCTACTTGTGCAATTGTGCTATAATATGAGGCAAAACAGAGTAATTTGTTGCATAAGGCATATATATTTAGCACTCATAATCAAACAAATTGATTTAGTACATCCTTTTTTATATATTCGTGAGTGTCCAGGCCAGCTTCCGTGCGCCTCAACTATTTCACGGTAAGAAACCCTTAGGAAATTAATTCCTATGTAGGAGGTCACCATGGATTGAACCTACACCTTTTGGTTTCTTAATGTCCTTTTGACCACTAGGCTACCCAGGGTGTTGATGCAGGACATCTTTAGTTAATCCTTTCTTTGTTTAGATCTTGAAATGTTTAGTTATTTTGAAACTAGAAACAACTCCTTAAATAATGAAAAAAGTTAATTCTAAGTGAGGAACTCCTAAAATGAGAGAAAAAACATAATACAATCCATAGCTCTCTTGCATGTTAGGTAGTATAATTGTTCATCCGGTAGTAAAACTGCCATAGGGTAGCAATACTAGTAATTTTATATTCATATAAAATGGTTTTTGTTAATAGTGTTTCGTATTATTTTATTTATTTTTTATATCATTTTGTAATATTTTATTTAAATTATTATATCTTTATTTCTATTTCGGTAGGGCAATTAACAGTAGTAAATGGAAGAATGGATTTCAATCTTTGAGACAAAACCCTCACAATAATCTTGTAAACATAAGAGATAAGACTGATGGGTCGAAAGTCACAAACTCTTTAAGCATCGGCCATTTTAGGGATAAGACATATATAAGTTTCGTTAAGGCTCGCATTATTGATGCTATTCTTTAAAAAAGATCTTGGAACACTTTCTTAATGTCATATTTGAGGGTGTTCCATGAATTTTTAAAGAACTTTATCGTAAGTCCATCTAGTTTGGGTGACTTATTGGACCCAAGATCTTGAACGGCTCTCCAAATTTCCTCTTCAGTAAAAGACTTCTCAAGGTTGCTAGCTTAAGTATTACTAATATGGTCGGTAAGCAGAGCAACTACCACAATAAACGTTTATCCTCTCTTTTGAATGGACCATATATCCCTGATACACAAAAACGGATCCCAACTGCCAAGAAGATCAAAATCGATAAGGAATAGTACCTTTGTGGATGATGTTCATGAATATAGTGGGGTTATTACACATAATAAGGATGTCACCTGATGTGCCTTTTGCATCCGATGATGTCCAACCCGCATTCCTGAAGCAACAAATAGTTTTGATGATAAAGTTGTCCACAAAAGCCAACTTAGTCTCTCGGAGAATGATGATTGATGGATTGTGCTTTTGAATGAATAAGGCTCTATGGCTAAACTGCTCAAATCTCTAATGTTCCATGAGATAAAAATCATAATGTAAAGTACAACCTACCTTGTCGAAATCACATATCGCCCCCAGTTTTTCAAAGGTTATGGTGGATGGATCTTCATCTCCAACTTACCTTTGGATTTTTGGCGCAAAGGCTCCTTTGAAGCTATAAGGAGCTACTTTAGGGGCTGGGAAGAAATTAGTTCTGACACCCTCAACTTGATTAACGTTTCGCAAGCCCCTATCAAAGTCGAGAGAAACTTGTGTGGTTTTATGCCTTCTACTATCATGATTTCACATTCTAAAAGGGGAAACGTTTTCTCTTTTTTTTATATATAGTGGCTCTGAATCCTCCCTTTTCTTTGTAGCCCAACCTTCTATCGAAAGACTTTTCCAAACCCATTGACCTTTCTAGGTTAAATAACGTTATGATTGATGAGGGTATTGATCCAAATCTGCGTGGCTTTGGTCCTCTTTATAGTAAGCCTCCTAAGCAAGTTTATTCCTTTTCTAGAAACCCTTTCCCTCCTCCTCCTCCTCCTCATGAGGTTGTCCCTCTTCCCCCCTTATTGATTTTTCTTCTCCCTCCTCCCCTATTCCCTTAGTTGTCCCTTCATCTGACCTTGTCTCCCTCATTGACATTATTCCTCATTTTCTTCCCTCCTCTTGTTCCCCTAGCTACCCCTATTCTCTTTCCTCCTAAATCCTCTCTTATTGAACATTTTCCCCTTCATTATATTAGAAGTAAATCCACCCCCTCTTTTGAAAGAAACTGTCTTGAATTCAAATTGCATTGAAACTCATTATTCATCCCTTCTTTTCAATCCATCCTTTAAACGCCTTTCCTCTCCTTCTCCTCATTCTTTTGTTGTCACTCATATCCTTTCCTCTCCTTCTCCTCATTCTTTTGTTGTCACTCATATCCTTCCCTCATCCAGCTTTCAAAGTTCAATGATTCATAGGCTTGTTACTCATCCTAAACCTCCCCCTAAGGTCTTGGTTCCTCCATCTCATCCTGGCTCAGACTTCGATGATGACATTAGTTTTTTTTTTAAACAAGGGTAACCATGCCCGTCCTTAGGCCAGGCACCGGGAGACATCGAAGGAGTAATGACACAGCTGAGTCTCGAACCTGGGACCTTGAGGGGAGCATACCATCCAAGCCCAAGTCTTCAACCATTGTGCCACCCCTTGGGGACGATGCGATAATGTTAGTAGTATTGATTCAACGCCTGATCATTTGGTCGATACCTTCTCTCTTGTTCAAGAGGAGTTCATCTCCCCATCTGATTTAGCAGAGCTTGTTATTTCTTCACCTTTGGCATTCACTGAATTCCAGCAGCTCTCTACAGTTGAAGTTCCATAAACGTTAACTAACATTATCGCCACTTGTGGTTTTCAGTTGAAGGAATGTCATGGAATGAAGTTTGCTCGGTCAGTTAAAATTTAAGGGTGCGTGGATCTCCAGCTTGCTCAGATCTTTTGTTGTTATCTCGTTGTTTAGTTTTTAGTTTCTCAGTTTTTGGTGGGAGTAATGGTGGATTGTAGTGTTTTCTTCTTTTGACGCCATAGTCTTAGTTGCATTTTGTATTGGAAGACTGAAGTTTGTTGCCCTTGAAGATTGAAGCTTGAAGTCTTTATTTGTTTGCTTTCACTACATTTTCTATCTATCTATCTATTTTGTAGCCATGTTTGGCATTGTAGTCAGTTTAATTGTTCTTTGTCTGACAGTCAGTTGCTTTTGTATCTTCTTAGTTTCTTTTCTTTTGTTTTGGCTTTGATTTTCTTTTGTATCTTTTTGTTCTCTCCCCCTTTTCGGGCTTGTAACCAAAGCTTTACTTCTTTTTATTTACTTCATGAAAATCTTGTTTCTTGTTTCAAAAAAAATGTGCTTCTCTGGTGAGAAGGAGAATAGGTAAGCCAATTGAATCAAATTCAATTGCCTACTGGGAGACTCATAATTCATAAATAATTAATCACTTTGTTCCAAAAACATGCACCCAAGTGAAATCATGGAACAGATAATAACAAACCCAAGAAATCAAATAAATTATATGAAAAATAAATAACCACCTGTTCTAAAAACTCATGTAAACGCTTGAGAATGCGCTTTGAAACAGAGATGATTCCTACTTCAAGGATCTGATTCCAATAATTGGACCCAGACTTTGGAGGCGCTCCTGGATATATCTCAGATAGCATAATTTGAGCCTACAAAACAGAATAGCAAACAAAAGTAAACCAATTAACTGGCAAGGAGAAAACAACCTTAAAACTGAGAAATTGAAGAGGGAAATGAACAGGTATATATTCTTTTTTTCTGTTCATGGTTTTGAAAATGTCTCAGGTCTGAACATCAATATTAGCAAAACATAAATTCTTGGTATAAACATTGATGACAGTTCTCTTCATTCCACCGCTTTAAAGTTTGGGTGTAAATTTGGGGGATGAAGTGAAACACTGTTTTTTTATGATAATCCAAGCTTCTACTGAGATAAGAATGAAATAACATATAAAAGAAAGAAAGAAGTACAAAAAAGAAGCCCACAAAAAGAGGAGGCCTTAAAAATGCCAAATCCAATACTAACCTATAGAATAATTACAAAAATGCTTGGAAATAAATGGTTCAAAGAGAAACATAAAATTTTATGAGACCCATATAGTATGACGATATTTCCACATTGTTGAATTATGTTAAACCACCAATCAATCCAAAAGCCTAAGCCGATGGATTGGGGCAAATTTAATTATATCAACCAACACTCCCCCTCACTTGTGAGCTTTGAAATTTGAGAAATGCCTTACAAGTGGAATTTAATTTTAATTGGGGAGGAAACGACTTGGCAGGGATTCGAACTCATGACCTCCTGTTCTGATACTATGTTGAATTATGTTAAACCACCAATCAATCCAAAAGCCGAAGCCTAAAAATTCTATAGTTTCTCTCCCCCTAAGACCCCACAAAATGGCACACAATTCTGCTTGCCTCAAAAACACTATTTTATCAAGAAAAGAAGGGGAGGGAATGAACTCTGCAAACATATCTCTACCATGCAACTGCCCAGCTAAAGCAAACTTTTTATGAAATATGAGACGATTTTTATGAGACAAAATTTTCCATTGAGAAAATGGAAAGATACAAAGTTAGAAGATACAAATCCCAAGTCCGGAAAATGAAACATAAAAACAGAGATACAAAAACAAGAAGAAAAGGAGAGCAAGGAAAATAAAAGTCCAAAGGCATCCGCAATGATAAGGGAGCCATAAACAGACATAAGTACAATATCAACATTAAAAAAGGGCTTCCAGCTTGTGAGACAATTTTTTGAGAAGAAACCAGCAAGCACAGATGATGATAAACCCCAAAAAACCATAAAATTAGGATTCGAACATAGCCCTCTCTTGATTAAGAATTAAGTTTGTTATTAATGATCAACTCATCCATTTAATTTATTTGCCTAGCTAAAAAAAACTTGAACTCCTCAAAGAACTAGTTCCACACGTCGGTGACCATCTCTCAGCACCAAAGCAAGTGGCCAAGTTCATCGGTTGCCTTTCTACACAAAATGCAGCATGTTGGCCACATCAAGGATGGGACCTTCCGCATCACCTTATCTAAGGTGTTAATTCTACCAAAGTTAACTTGCCAAGTGAAAAACTAAACTTTCTTTGGAATTTTCAACCCTCCATAAAGATTTAAGTACGATATCCCCTGAAAGAGAAGGAGAAGAGTACACAAACCGCTAAAGAATGAGCGACATGAGAAACCCTCAAAAGGGTTAGGAGACCAACAACGGACGTCTATACAACCAAAAGCATAAGAAAAATCATCCAAGAAGATGAGAAATCCAATGAAATCGATTGTCTACCATTAGTAAGGGGCCGCCTAAAATCCAAAAGAAGGAAGAATGATGCCTTGAATGAGCCGGAACATCTACCACCTTGCAATGCTTCATAAGAGATAATTGATAGAGTGCAAGGAATAAAGAACAAAGAGGATGAAGGGGAACATTACTTGCTTCCCTTTGGAAGTTGGAAGGCTAAATTCCCCAAAACTATCAAGTTTTTTATTTGGGAAATTGCTCACAGAGCTATAAACACCAATGATAAACTTCAAAAGAGAATACCTTACATGGTACTTTCTCCCCAATGGTGTGTTATATGTACGCACTAGCAACTTATTGCAATTCCTTTCCATTTTTTAAGATACTTTCATTCAACTTGTAAAATGCATAGAGTCAATGAGTCTTTAAAGATTCAGACCTTGTAAGACTAGAAAAATAAGAAGTAATGAGTTTAAAACGAATAAGAGCAATGCCTGATTAAGAAGCTGCAAGGATATCTTCTTACTTCGAACAGAAGTTGTGGCAATGTCGATACATAGAAGAATCTGGCAACACAAGCATTGAGGGGTGAAGGACATTGAATGTCAATTATTTGCATGTGAGTTAGTACGTTATAATGACATTGATAATAGCTTTGAACCTCACTTTTTTTCTTCTTAATTACAACACAAGCATTGGCATAAAAATTAGAGGGGTGAAGGACAACGTACTACAGTCAAGGGACCTAATTGGGAACATAATGAGGAAAAATCAATCTCTTGAACTGCAGAAATTCCATCAACAGCTCGGGACATGACATCTTCCATCTGGAGAAAAAGGTAGAGTATTCTGAGACAACAAGGTGAAACAGGGATAATACTAGATTAAGTCACGTAAATGTCAAAGAAACAAAAGATGGAACGTTAGTTGCTGCTTTTGGTCCTCTCCAGAAAGTGGTTCAATAATATTAACAGATCCAGTGTGTGTTAAATTAAATCTCTTTTTGGCTAATTTCAATTTATTTATATAAACATTTTTGGAAATGTACCATTAATTTACCAAAACTAATACTAGAAAAGAAAGTTTTAAGAGAAAAATCCGCGAATAACATATTATTGAATGATTAAATTGATTAGAACAACTATTAAAAAGCTAATGGTGATTATTACCTGGCTATCATTTTCTCGCTAAATGTAGATTAATGATCCAAACTCTATGAATGCACGATATACTAAATATAAGGACCATTCAAATAATAAAATAGTCATAGACACTATGCATGAACAGGAGTAGCATAAAATATAGATTCATCATCAAAAAATATTCCATGAAACTTATAAATAATCAACAAAAAATAAACACCATATTTATGCACCATGAATAGCGCTAGCCTAATAAAAGAAAAATACATGAACACATGTAGACACATAATAAGCACACAAAATCTAGGTACATCTACAGATTGAGGCATAGACTCGGTAAATTCTTTTCTAACTAAAGCACATGTCATAGTTCGAAAACACAAAACCAGTAAAATCAGACATTATGCATTGAGTAGGTAGTTCATACAGATGCTCTTCGGATAGCATTATCAACCCATTCGGCTAGTTCAAGTGTGGCTCTATCTTCTGCTGATAATGAAAATCTATGAACTGCCTCCTCTCCTAAATCATATTTTGCTTTTTGCATACATCTGCAAATACAAGGAGTCAACGTCAGCCAGAGCTCCTTAATAACTAGGCACCCCAATTGTGGATGAGCAAGAAAAATGGAATATCCTCCTACCAAGTAGAAACATTGAAGTGCATAACATTTCTTCTTCTTCTTTTTTTATAAGAAACATTTCATTAATCATATGAAATTACAAAAAAGAAGGGAGAAGTCCCCAAACCTAAAAAAGTAACAAGAAAAAAAACTTTTCCAATGAGGGTATTAGAGAAGTATGGCTATAATTACAAAAGATTGTGCTAATTTATACAATGCGAGAGCTAAGAACCCAAGATTTAAAATAATAATAAAACTACCACAGCCTTGTTCTGTCTTTGAAGATGCAATAATTTCATTATTCCATATAGACATACAAAGGCTCTAGAAAAGTTCAACCACAGTCTTCTATTCCTTCTTCAACGAATGCCCATCAAGAATAAGAGTGATTAAGTACAATTAATTCTTTTTTTAATTCAACAATATTTGGGTTGGGGGATTTGAACTCATGACATCTTGGTTATAATTTCATACATCATGTAAGTTCCGCTAAGCTCTTGTTGGCCTTGGATTTGTATGGCCTTTTCTCCTGGAGTCTTTCAGCTAAGACATTAATCTTCCTTGGATATTATTAACATAGATTTCTTAACAAGGATTTGGATTGGCACACAAATCCAAAAAGGATGATTTTCCTACACTTGGAAACTTATTATCATTGCCCAAGATGTGTTCCATTGCAAATCCCCTCATTTGGTCTCTCCCTCATGCTTCACTTTTGGGAGGGGCTGAAAATCCTTTGGCTTAGCATTTTACAGATTGGATTGGCAGATCCAATTTATTCTTTACGGTCTAGAACCTTTCTATTGAAGATGTCTTAGATTTCACCTCTTCTCTTGCTTTCGTTTGGTTCATCTTTTCTCTTTTAGGAATTATCCACACCACCTTTTATACTGTGGAGGACATATTTAGTTTTGATAGGATCCTTTGTACCATTTAATACAACAATGAAAAGATTTTTTTTTTAAAATGTAGAGGCTCCAGGGGTGATTGGATTTTGGAGTTGATAAGAGAGAAAAGGAAGTGGAAGAGGAAGAGGAAATGGAGTGATTTGGAGGTATGAAGTAGAAGTACTGATATGATACAGGATCTAGATTATATAAAAAGGTAAAAGAATACAAGATAAACCAAGATTTGAGAGATCTTGGAACCTCCCATCTCAAGAGAATACTCTCTATGAGCCCTACAAGATAATCACTCAATAATTGGATGCTAAACCCTACCCTAACCTTCTCTATTTATAATAAAATATTCTAACTTACTCCCCAAGTAATTGCTAACATACCCTTATATTATTCCTATTTCTACTAAGACCCAACCCTATCACTACCGGCCCCTAAAAAAATATACCTTGTCCTCAAGGTGTTGGTAAACAAATAACTCAAAATTTTGACGATGGCAGCGGTAGCAGTAATGGTGGTGTGTTGGTGGCAGCGGCGGTGGTGGCGGCGATGGTAGTGGTGGCAGTGGCAGAGGTGATGGCGATGGCGGTGGTGGTGGCAGCAGCAACGACGGAGGTGGTGGCGAAGGTGGTAGCGGTGGAGGCGGCAGAGGTGGTTTCAAAACCTTGGCCGTCATTGTTTTGTCCAATATAATTTCCTCTTTGATCTCTCTAAAAGATCTTTTTAGGTCATTGAAACCCTCCTTTAAGTCTTCTCTAATTTCTTTTTTTAGAGAAGCTACCTCTTCTCTGAGGTCTTTTTTCAAGACCACCATCAAACTTCGCAACTCCTCTTGAATTAAACGAAGAACTTCTTGATCCATCTCTACAACCAAGAATTGAACGGCTCTGATACCAATTGATATGATCTAGGATCTAGATTATATAAAAAGGTAAAAAAATACAAGATAAACCAAGATTTGATAGGTCTTGGAACCTCTCCTCTCAAGAGAATACTCTCTATGAGCCCTACAAGATAATCACTCAATAATTGGATGTTAAACTCTATCCTAACCCTCTCTATTTATAATAAAATATCCTAACTTACTCCCCAAGTAATTGCTAATGTTGGAGATACTCACTTGTGGTGCAATTATCCCACATTGATAAGGTGAGGATTCTTCAACACATTCATAAAGGATATGAGTTACTCCCCTCATTGCCAATTGGTTTTGAGGTGGAACCTCATATTCTCAAATATGGTATCAGAGCTTCATGTGGGTTATCGGCCTCCTAAATTCCAATCCGACCCAAAACTGCTTTGAATTCAAAAAAACGGGTGTGGGCCCCACCCAAGCGGGCAAAGAGTAAGCCAATGCGGGTATTTCGGCCACAAATTCGGATCCAATTCAAGATGGCATTTCCCAATATATGACCGTCATCTTGAGGGGGCATGTTGGAGATACTCACTTGTGGTGCAATTATCCCACATCGATAAGGTGAGGATTCTTCAACACATTCATAAAGGATATGAGTTACTCCCCTCATTGTCAATTGGTTTTGAGGTGGAACCTCATATTCTCTAATAGCTAACATACCCTTACATTATTCCTATTTCTACTAAGACCCAACCCTATCAAGTACTTGTTGGGATATTGGTGTTTTGGAGAGGAGATGTTGCAAAAACCTTGTTTTGGGATTGATGTTTAGGGTGAAATATTTATTTTTTTATTTTTTTTTATTGTAATCATTGTATATTTGTACCAATTTATAAATTTAATATATTTTATTTATTTTATATGGTTGAGAATTAGATGAGATTTGGTATGTGAAGAAACTCTGACTTCTTATTTTATTCCATTCAAACGTACAATATAAATACAAACCTAACAAAATCAAAATACAAGATCTTTCCTATAAAATCTCAAAAATCTCACCTAACTAACAAGCTTATAAAAGAATCAAATGAAAGAATTAACAAATTACTAAACTAACCCTAACTTTCCAATACTTTCCCTCTAGTTGGATTGTATATGTTATACAAACCGAGCTTGCTCTTCAGGTATTCAAAGTTAGGTCTTGGTAATGGCTTAGTGAGAATGGTTGCCACCTATTGCTTGGACGGAACATAGATGAGTTGGATCAGTTTATTGTTAACCTTTTCAGAGATGAAGTGTCGGTCAATCTCAACATGCATCATCCTATCATGATGAACAGGGTTCTTAGCGATACTTATTGCAGCCTAATTATCGCACATCATCTAAACTGATGGAGGACATTCTTGTCCTGATTCACTGAGGACCATTTTTATCCAGGTGCCTTCACATATGCCTTGAGCCAAGGCTCGATATTCAGCTTCAACACTACTTCTAGCAACCATGGATTGTTTAATACTGCTCCAGGTAACAAGATTGCCCCATATAAATGAACAATACCCTCGATCTTCTGTTTATAGTATCACGATCACCTACCCAATCCGCATCTATGTATACCACAATATTTCTCTTATCAGTTTGTTTAAAGAGTAGCCCCTTTCGGCTCTTAAAAAATAAAAAAAAAAGTAGCCCCTTCCCGAGAGTCATCTTCAAATATCTAAGGATTTTGTACACCGCTTCCATATGTTCGTTATTGGGATTATGCATAAACTGACTGACAACACTAACTGCAAACCCAATGTATAGCCGAGCATGAAACAGTTATATCAGCCACCCTACCAGCCTTTGATATCTCCCCCTATCCACAAGACTGCCTTCAGGGTCACGCCCAAACTTCGTCTGAGAGTCCATGGGAAAGGTTGCTGATTTGCATCCCAGCATGTCTGTCTCTATAAGAAGATCTAACACATACTTCCTTTGAGACATAACTATACCTGTCTTGGATCGTGCAACCTTCATCCCTAGAAAATACTTGAGATTTCTGAGATCTTTGACTTCAAACTCTTGAGCTAAGTGTTTCTTCAATGCTTGCAACTCAAACTCATCATTTCCATAAAGGATGATGTCATCCACATATACTATTAACAAGGCAAGAGACGTTTCAAACCTTCTTTTGACAAACAGTGTGCGATCTAACTGACACTATGAATATCCAAGGCTAAGAACAAAGTTGGAAAATCTTCCAACCAAGCACGAGGTGATTCCTTAAGCCCATAGAGAGACTTTATAAGTGTACAAACCTTGGTTGGACTGAGGCCATCTTTATACCCAAGAGGAACTTCCATGTAAACTTCTTCTTCTAGATCCCCATTTAGAAATGCATTTTTTATATCCAGTTGTTGAAGGCCCTACTCGAGATTAACTGTAAGGGACAAGATAATTCTTAGGTGTTGAGTTTGGCAACTGGTGCAAAGGTTTCCTGGCAATCAATCCAGTATGACTGAGTAAAACCTCTGGCTAGTCTTGCTTTCAAGCTCTCAATATTTCCATCTACATTATGTTTGACTGTAAATATCCACTTGCATCCAACAGTATGTTTGCCACTAGGTAGATCTATCATCATCCACATATCGTTTTTCTCAAGAGCTCTAATTTCTTCTTATACAGCTTTCCTCCAGCCAGGATGTTTTAAAGCCTCAACAACACTGGTTGGAACTTGTACATTATCAAGAGTGGACAAAAAGGCACAGTAGGATTCAGAAAAGTTTTCATATGATACATAATTTCCCTATAGAATGCATGGTGCAACTCCTAACTTCTTTTCGTACTGCAATTGGCATGTCCAGATCATCAACCCTGACTTTTATTGCATCGTTAGTCTAGTCTCATCGATGGATTGTTCAGAGTTAGAAACTGGCTCGAATTCTTGGAGAATTGGATCCGTTCGGGTAACCGCCTGCTCAACTAATTGGTTGTTTCGCCTCGTATAGGTAAGGAGTTGGTTACTGACAACCGAAGACACTAAAGATTCGGAAGGAGAGATAGAAGGGATAGGCAGGACAATAGTAGCATCGGAGCTCGATGGTATGGATGTGGTGTTGGTTGATATAATTAAATTTACCCCAATCCATAAGCTTAGGCTTTTGGATTGATTGGTGGTTTAACATAATTTAACATGATATCAGAGCAGAAGGTCATGAGTTCGAATCCCTGCCAAGTCGTTTCCTCCCCAATCAAAAATTAAATTCCACTTGTAGGGCATTTCTCAAATTTCAAAGTCCACAAGTGGGGGGAGTGTTGGTTGATATAATTAAATTTACTCAAATCCATAAGGTTAGGCTTTTTTATTGATGGGTGGTTTAACATAATTCAACGGTATGATATTTGATAGGATTAGATAAGAGGTTTGATGGAATGTTTGAGGAGGGGTTGTGTTGTACTAAACACAAACAAGGAGTTGATCTCAACTCCTTCCCCTTCCTTTCCTCTACTCTCCCTCCCCCACCCAAAAAAAAAATCTGATCACCTCCTACAAGGACAATGTACCATCCAAACAAGGAGCTAATCATCTAGCAATAAAAATAAAGAGGAACATGATTTGCTTTTCCAAATAAAAGGTCAAGTAACTAACTAAGGCCCAAAGAGAAACATGAAATTTTATGGGGGTCCAAATATCTCCGGGAGATCACTCCATCCTCCAAAGATTCTATTATTTTTCATCTTAGAGACCCAACAAAACAGCACACAGCCCAACCTTCCACAAGAAAACTCCTTTCTCAGGAAAGGGGGAAGAAGTAAGAAAATCTAGGAACATCCCTGCATAAGTTCTCTGTCTTGCAAAGTCAAGGTCGAACACTTCAAAAACTGACTTCACACCTCTTAGGCCAAATCGCAACTCCACAGAAGGTGATTGAGATCTTCTACCACCCTCTTGGATAAGATACAACACATCGGGCCCATGAAAAAGGTTACCTTCCTCATAAGCCGATATAAGGTGTATCTCAAAAGGAGCTGAATCAAAAAAAATATCCCCCCATGTTACAAAAGAACAGTTATTAAATTATAAACAATACAATTGGAGGCAGCTGGTAAAAGATGCAGTAAAAATAGAAAGAAATCCCTCCGACAAGTCACGTCAAATAACAATTCTAAAAAAAAAATCAGAAGTCAAGGTGAGGGAGGGGACAGCACGATAATAACAAAATGATAAAGAACAGCCAAGCAAGTGCAAGAAAGTTACTCAACAGGAACCGCCCGCAAGAGAAGCATATCATAAACAAGAACGTTAGATCCTGGGAAATTTGTGAAATAAGAGCTACAAAATTTACAGGTTAAGCAGTTTGGAGGGAGCTGCACGCAAGATAGTCAATGCTTCTTTCCATCTCCACTGTCGTTCAGACAAGGGTAGAAGATGTTGCAAGATTGATAATCGCCATTCCCACTCGTCAATGAAACGTGTAGCAATGGAGACTCTCCATTCCAAAGCCTTTCTTCCACCCATACCAACATCATAATTAGACATATCATCATCTTGGATCACATCTGAAGGAAGACTACGACGCAATATATCAAATAACACTGTTATGAAAGATATAACAATTTTATTTCTCCCTTCAAATGCCGTAAAATCAGATTGGTCTGACGGATATGAAAAGACTGATGAGGAAGAACTCCCAGGTGAACTGCAATGCGTCATATTGAGGGACAGATCATTCATATGCAAAAGTGAGATAACAACGCTCACCATGAGTATCTGGAAGAAAAAGAATGAAGCATTTATTTAAACATTAAAAATAACAGAAAAGACAAAAGATAAACACAGAAGCAAGATCATTTAATTTCTACGGCTACACAACCCACAAGCGTTGAATTTAAAAGAAAATATCATAAGTTAACTCTAAGTAGTACGAAGAGTACTTTGTATATCTAATGGAATTACTGGTAACTGACTGTATACTTTGTGTACTTCAAATTAGAAATTTGGGACAATATCAATGGTAGGCTGCTAATACAAATAGCAAATATAAATTGAGTGTTACAAAAGGCAAGGAAATAACCTTTCGTGCAATATTATCTATAGACTCCAAATGCTTGGAAAGATCATTCAAATGGCAGAATGCAACTTGATGAAAATCTCTTTCAGCAGTAGTGCCCTTTTCCATTGCTCCTAGCGCGAGAACGGCTGATTCTAGGGCATAACGCATGTGCATAAGTTCAATATCTTGGGTCCTATCCAAAGAAAAAAAAATGTAAAATAAAGCAATTTGAAATGCAAAGTACAAAATACATTAGGAGAAAATATTGTGATTGTTCAAAAAGAAAAATCATGTATGGTCTTATTACCAAGCTCTTTAGGGGTGTTTGAGGCTAGGAGAATGAGAATTTGGAAGAGCATATGAAGGAGAATGATTATCTGTGTTTGGGCTGAAGAGAATGATTATGGGGAGAACCTTTACTTGTATTTGGGACAAAAAGAATAATTATGGAGAATAAAATAATTAGTGTGGGGAGAATGAAAGTGGTTATGGGGATAATGAAAAAAAGTTATGAAGAGAATAAAAAGTGTATATGAGGGATACGGAGTGAAAGATTCTCAGTGGCCCAAACATGGGAAAGAGAATGAGTCACTCATAATCATTCTCATCCTACTTGCCCCAATCACCCAAGAGGAAATTTTTTTTATAAGAATCAATTTCATCCATGGAAAGCTCAGAGGAATTACAAAAGACCTTTCCAATCGAAAAGAAAGGGTGGAAATGTTATACTAATAAAAAAGGGGAAAGAGATTATAAAATATTCTCTAAGTGATAAATCACAAGCATGTAACTTAATTTTCTCAAATCCAGAACCCTACAGCATCAAGCACATGCCTTACAAGATGACAAAATACAAGAATATAGCTAATTTTATAAAGATATGTCCGTTAAACATAAGTTTACATCCTGGATATGCACGTGTTTGGATAGCACATGCAATATTTGCAAATTGAGAATGAGTTAATCTCTAACTAAAACAGAGGAACCTCTCTTCAACTTCAAAATTACAACGTAGTAGAACCAATAAAAGATCAAATAGCAGTTATCAAATTAAACACTAGGTTCTTCTTGTATCCCGGACCAACAGAAAGGCAGCTGCTCCTCTCAAGATGCCCACTTACAGGAAATCAACTGCCTCAAATTCAACACTATCCAACAAACTTTTATAGCCGATAATTCAATTCATGCTTAAAATGACAAAATCAACTGCCTCAAAACTGAATGCAAATGCCAGAAAACCAAAAACAGCTCGTTCATACTATGAAACATGGGCGCTAAATCTGAACCTCTACAACAACAATAAATAAATACATGTTCTCAAAATTGAAACGCGGTTAACGGGGAAAAAATTATACGAAACGAGAAAAAGAAAATGGTAACGGTCCCTACTATGTAACAGTAACATTAGTACAGAATATTTCAACAAACATACACAAAGTAACCCCAATACCTTACCTTTTTTCTGCGGCAATGCTAGAAGAAATTGGCTGCATTTTAATCAGCTCAAGTGCATCCTCAAATCTGATGCCTGGTACAACATCAAACAACACCTGCATAAAAGATTCTTCAAACATGTAATGTTGTGATCCAAAATTCAAAAAGAAAACCGTAAGATGATGACCATAAGATGTGTCAACTGTAAATTTCTAACTTGATTTCACCAAAACCACGGGAGAAACACTCACCCGAAGAGGAGTCTGAACAGATAGTCTTTCTAATACAAAGTTCTCAACAAAAATGTCTGAATTAGTGTCTACTCTGCTACAAACCATCTGCTCTTTTCCAGATAGCAATGACGAATCTTTTGAACTCCATGATCGACCAGAATTAACGCATGAAACAAATGCAGCAAGATCAAGATGGTAACATAAAGTGTCACAAAAATTTTCCACGCAAGATATCTGCAAGAAACAGAGCATTATATGGCATCTAACAGTCAACTTTTATGATTATACACAACCCAGTAAGAGCATTATTTAAAACATTTTCATGGAAAAGCTCACATCTTCTAACTGACATTTAACGTCCGAAGATGCATCCTGCAGCAATTCAGGTGACTTGCTAATCCACAGCAGTTGCATCAACTCCCTTCGCTCTTTTAGTTGACCCGGCAATAAATCCCAACCCATAGCAGCTACCAAAGGCCGAAGGCGAGGAAACAACAAGAGAACCTAAGAAAGAAAAGTTTCCTATATTCAGATCGATAAACAAAAGAAAGTCAATCAATTTTGTGCTTTTGAATTCAATTAGAAGCCACAAACATTGTTAGCTTCTTGAAGTTCTGTCCTCTTCACATAAGACAGGGCTGCATCCATTATACATTCCAGTACATGTGATCCAGAAACACGAGCATAATGGTACAAGTCTCTCATACAAGAAAAGATTGCTTTTGTTATGTAAGTTGTCTTCCCATCCAAGCTAATTTCAGGTTTTAATTCCATTATATAGCTTAGAAAGCGTTTTATTGGGGGTGGAATTTGATTGTTATCAAGCCCTCTATGCATCTCAATCTCTTCGGCTAGCACCTCATCTTGAATAATCTGTGACAAAAAAAGGGGAAGAAGAAACATTTATTCTACTTGTCACCTTTAATACAATGTCTTACTAAAATAATGGTGTACCATTTAGAGCTTTCTTGATATGGAAAGATAAAGGATTCATAAATTCATAAGCAAATGAGTGTGTGCACAAATTACTTGGATCATTTCTACGAGGTGTCTGGAATTTGATGAAAGTGCTTCCTCATAAACTGAAAGAAATCTTCCTCGCATAACATCATAGTCATTTTCACACACCTCTTTTGGCGCCAAAATAATCTTCAGGAGCTCTTGGAAAACCTTGCTATATGAGCGTTGAAAAAAACAATGCCCATAAATATCCACAAGCAACAAAAGAAGCATCAAAGCACAAGAGAACTATAAACAGTTAAGGAAAAACAAAATGGGCCAAATTTAAAGTACAAGATGAAATACCAGAAAACAGCTAATATAATTTCCATACATAACTTTTACTTTGGTAATTAAGTTAAGTATTAATCTTAATTCAACATACCGGTACTCAGCTTCGTCCACCCCACTCTCGACATGAAGAAAACGAATGCAAGAAACTGCACCATCTACATCTGCATTCTTCAGGCACTCTTTCAAATGGTTCAAATGTGTTTTCTGAACGCATCTTTGTATTGAAGCAAAACATTTGACATCTTCCTCCTCGTTCGACGCAATTGTTCCATCATTGCTACTCCTCACTGTTATTGCCAAACTTGGGCCATAACACTCAGAACTCCCAACCTGTCTCTGTATATTCGAACACAGTGCATCAAAAGCATCTGCATGATCTCCAATTACGGTACTCAAACACCTTAATTCTTCTTCATCAACCAATCCCGTCGTCCCACACCTAGTGTCACTCTGTCCATCGCCAACTTCAGCATTGGTACCTTCTAGCTTCAACCTCTTCACTCCCAATTCCAAAACCTTATCCAAAACCTGCACACATTCACCAATTTCCACCGGCACCTCTCCCTCTTCAACGCCCAACAAATCAGCCTGTTCCTCGACAGCCTCAATTGGGATTGAAACTACTTCGTCTCCCTCTCCGTTTACGCTCTCCAAATCAAGCTTCTTCCTCGTGCTTCCCACTATACGGTCTATCAAATTCTGAACTAATAACAAGAATTCCACTCGTAACCGCAGCGTCTCGTGGCCGAAGCCCCATATAGACGACGCATTATCAAACTGAAGCAATTCAAGGGTCGCTAAGTACGTTAACAAAGACGGCGAGGAACAAGAGGACGACCAAGTAACATTGTCGAATCGACCAGATCGAGATACAATCGTCTGCAATATAGAAAGAGCGAGTTCGGGATTCCTAACCCTAAGAGCAACGATTATGGCGCGGAGAGGCTCGAACTGAGCAAGATAAAGATGATTTGCCGCCAATCGTGAGAGAATTTCAGTTTCTTTGTCCTCCATAGCTCAAATCAGGCAAAACCCAAGTCGCATAATGTCGATTCCAAGTGAAATCCGTCGAGAACAGTTGCTTGACGAACTGGGTAACACACAAAAATCGATAAATTGAAGAACACACATGTATACTTGATAAATGCTGGTAGAACTACGTAAATGTTTGCAGACACAACAAAAATTTCATAAAAAAAAGTAACGTATCAATCAATAAACGGAATAATCCAGACTAAGGTATGAGAAATCTTCTCGTTGCTTGAAGATTAGAAAATGGCGACGTTTCTGAATGATGGCCTGTTTGATTCTTCGGGAAAGAGAAGCGGAAGAACTGGGAGAAAATTGAATCGGCTAAAATGGTTGGGAACACTGAAAAGGGCAAAATGGGAAAAGCAACGTTGGAGATGACACGCCACGACTATTCTCAAATAATATGAGAGTCAAATCGGAATTGAAATGGATTAACACCAGACAAGATAACTAACTGCGCCACTGACCCTCGATACATGTCAATTTTTTTATCACGGTAAATTCTGAACAGAACTGTTAATTATTTTTATATAGGTTTTAATTGGATAAAATTGCAAAAAACACTTTTGTTTGTTAGTATAAGCCATTTTTTGTATTAGGAGTTTTTTTTAGAAAAACTCTCACAAATCCTATAAATAAGATATTATTACTCTAATAAATGAGATTTGAATCATGATTCTTGGATCGAAGGAACATAGTATTAAATTAAATTTTTTAATATAAGCCAATTCTAACTATTTCACTTTTTTTTTAATCATCTCAAAAAAAATAAATAATTTTAATTAAATTTCACTCATTAATTATGGATTTCTTACGTAGTCCCTAGTCTTATTTAACTTTGCAATTTTCCTTTCTTTTCACCAATTTTGCAACTTTTTCAACTCCTCTTTTATCTTCTTCCTCCAATTCTTTATATAATAATAAGGAATCCGAAATTCAACCACTTATCTAAAAAAAATATATACAATACACTGTTACAAACATATTTATTTGTGAGTACGATATACCATTGTAATATTGAAAATATATTTATGTTATCGAAATTGTGCTTTTTTTAATATCTATGACTGTCCAGGCTGCTTGCGCATACCTAGACTAATGTCATCGTACATATTATTTGATCTTATAATATTTGGATGTTAAGAAAACTGGTAGAAATTTATTTTTTAAGTAAATGGTCGACATTGATTGAACACATCACCTCTAGAAATTGTTTGAGATAAGCTATTCTCAAAAAACAATTATTATTATTTTTTTAGAAAATAAAACCATTATAAACGTAAACAAATTAATCTACAATTATAAAAATGTATTATAAATATTCTTTAATATTACTAATACAGTACTACCGAATGATTATGGTAGCTAACTTTTCTTTAAAATAATCATGTCTATAATTATTTTATAAATTTAATTAATTTCCTCGGCTTTTCTTTTATATTATTACTTGTTAATACCATGAAAATACAAGGTATTATTAACGTACCAGTGTTACAACTTAGAGTCTAAGAATTATTAATAAGACAATACAACAATATATAAAAAAGAATAAAAAATAGAGTTAATAAATATATACTTTTTATATATGTGCGTGAATCTACAAAATTATCATTTGAAAAAAATACAATTGTTTTAAAAATAGTTATAATTAAATCTAGACTATAAATAAGTGTTTTTTTAAACTACCATTCCAACAAGAACAAATATAATTTAATCATGATTAAATATATATATATATATATATATATATATATAATTAAACCAAATAAAGTGGAAAATGTAAAGTTTTAACGTGCACACCACAATATTTGAAAATGTATATAAAAAAACAATTATAAAATCCTATGATAAAATAGTAACCAACAATAATAATAGATAACTGAATGAATAAAATATATATATATATATATATATATATAAATTTGTAATATAACAAATATATTTACCTCTCACTTGCTTGCTAACAATATAGGACAACGATCAACTACATAAAAAAATGGTTGAAAAAATAAAGAAACCAACGGTTAGATTATGAACGAGAAAATAAATAAATAAAAAATAATTTTTTACTCAATCTTTTAATTTTTATATTGTTCAAAATTTTGAATTCATATCTTACTAAAAAATGGTTAATTTATGCATGCGTGAATACAATAGGTAACATATGTGACCATGTATTGGTACTCTTTTTTTTTTTTTTGAAAGCAACCATGTATTGGTACTCTAGAACTATAACACACGTTATTTTTTCTTTAAAAAAAATAATAATAACACACGTTATTTACTAAATTATTTTTCTTTCAAAAACCATCATTTCCATTATTTAACATTATCTTCACTCACCTAAATGTGTTTTTATTAAAATGAAAATGTATTATTTAAATTTTTACAAAAAGTCCTTTTTATTCAAGATTCTCGATAAAATTATATTAAATATATTTATGTTATCGAGGTGTATGTTATATACCCTAATCGACGCTCTTCAACCTCTGTCAATCAAAGTCCGCAACAATGTCCGCTCCATCGGACATTCCCATGGCCACCGCCGCCGGCGAAGATTCTTCCAAAGCCACCAGCAAGAAGGCCGCCAATAAAGAGGCAAACAAGCAGGGAAAGCTGCGCCGCCGCCAAGAAGCAGCCGCCGAATCCGACATTTCGTCTCTCAACGTCGAGGACGATCCACTTGCCGCCAACTACGGCGATACTCCACTCTCCGACCTCCAATCCAAGGACTCTAAGAACATCGAGAACTGGATTCCGGTCGCCGCCTTGACATCGGAGCTTAAGGACAAATCCGTGCTTCTGCGGGGAAGGATTCAGACGATCCGTGCCGTTGCGAAGAAGATGGCGTTTCTTGTGGTCAGAGAGAAGGGATTCACTGTGCAATGCGTTGTCTCGGAGCAGTTAGAGCTTGTTAGTCGTCAAATGGTGAAGTACGTCGTTGGATTGAGCCGTGAGTCTATTGTTGATGTTGAAGGAGTTGTGTCTGTGCCTAATGTCGCCATTAAAGGAGCTTCGCAGCAGGTGGAGATTCAAGTAAGGAAAGTGTATTGCGTTAGTAAGGCAATGCCGAGTCTGCCTATAGGTATTGAGGATGCTGCTCGTAGCGAAGCTGATATTGAGAAAGCGTTGCAGGTACACTTTTTAATCCCTTTATTTTGTTGTAAACTTAGTGAGTAATTGCATGAGTCATTAGAAATTGAGGTTGTAGTAATAGTAATACCTCATTTGAATGTAGATTTTTGTAGAGTAGTTGCAGCCAATAGCTAGTTTGGATGTGAATTTTTATAGAAGATTTGCTGCCAATAGCTCGTTTGGAAGTAATTTTTGGTTAAAGGGTTACAAAAATGAGTGATTTTAAAATGAAAGTTATTTTTTAATGGTTAGAAATGACTAATTAAAAATGTGGGGTTCCAATAGCTTGTTCGAATATAATTTTTTGAAGATGAGTTGTAAAAGTCAATTTGTAAATTGTAATAGCTTTTAAATACTAAAAACAAACACCTCTCAAGTCTCAAGCTCATTAGTTTGTAGTGAAAGTTCTAATAAATTTTTAAGAAATGTTTGGCGTTAGACTTATTTGTTTTCCGCAGGCTGGTGAGCAATTAGTACGTGTTAATCAAGATACGCGGTTGAACTATAGAGTCCTTGATATTCGAACTCCAGCTAATCAAGGAATTTTCCGCATTCAATGTCAAGTTGGAGCTGTGAGTTCTCTTCCTTATTTTCTGCTTTCTGATTCTCTTAATTGTTGTTCTAAATTGATGTGTTAAATCTTATGAAATCAAAGCATACGAGCTTTATTCAAAATTAATCATGTTAGCTATATATTGTAGTCTTCTTAATTCTCGTTGTGTTGTGTAGTTGGTTGGTCATCTGTTTTTGTTTTTATAAAGAAAATTGTAAAATTGTGCCATTTCTAGGCCTTGAGACAGGCACGGATCCCCTCAGCTATATAGTGGGGCAAATCTCCAATTCTTTGGTTATCAAAATATAATAAAACAAATAAAGAACAATGGAAGTTTGGTCTTCAGTTGAAAGTACAAATGATTGACTGGTGAGGATTTTGTGGTCTGACTCTAACCTATTAGTAATCAGAGCCTTCGATGATTGTCCATATTTACTATTGTTGACTCAGTTTTCTTACTCGGTGTTCTTTATCTTTCTGTGCACCATCTTGTTTTTGTTTGAACATTTATGGAGGGAGTTGCTTTGCGGAGTTACGTTTATGTTTAGCTAGTGCTCAAGTTTTTCTCAATTTTATTATGAACGAGGGATTTTCAACATAGACCTCCCGTAGTTTCACTGTTTTTGTTTGAAGAAACTTGGTCAATGAATACATTCTAATTATGCAGATATTTAGACAATTTCTGTTGTCTGAAGGCTTTGTTGAAATTCATACACCAAAGTTGATTGGGGGCTCCAGTGAAGGTGGTGCTTCTGTTTTTAGGTTGGATTACAAAGGCCAGCCCGCTTGCCTGGCTCAGTCACCTCAGCTACATAAGCAAATGGCTATCTGTGGTGACTTTGGGCGCGTATTCGAGATTGGTCCAGTTTTCAGAGCAGAGGATTCATACACACATAGACATCTGTGTGAATTTACAGGACTCGATGTTGAAATGGAGATCAAAACTCATTATTTGGAGGTAATGCTTTAAGTTGACTAATTATTTTTGTATCCATCTTTGGTTGATACTTGGTATAATTTTTCCTTCTTTTTTTGTATGCAGGTTATGGACATTGTGGACCGTTTGTTTGTTGCAATGTTTGACAGTTTGAATGAAAACTGTAAGAAGGAGCTTGAAGCAATTGATAGACAATATCCTTTTGAACCGTTGAAGGTAAGTTTCTTTATTGATTATGCTTTCTAGAAAGCTTTGTGGCCTCAAAGTGTTAGATATAATGTGGATGTATGACTGAATTTCAATATTAGGATTATTTCTTCTTGTCCCCGAGGGGCGGCCTCGTTGTAGAGGCTTGGGGTCTCCAAGGAATGCTCCTTTGGAGTTTGGTGGTTCTAGGTTTGAAACCCACAAATGAACTGAATTATATATCTCTTATTGTCTTTCGGGTCTGGGCCTTAGGATGGGCACGCCCCGATATGCAGTAGGCCGAAACTCCAATTTCTAGTTATAAAAAAAAGGGAATTATTTCTTCTCATTCCCATCTTTGATCCGAGTTCATGAATATGCAGTACTTGCGAAACACTCTACGTCTTACATTTGCGGAAGGAATTCTGATGCTGAAGGTGAGGAAATGAAGTTAAAATAATGTTTTCAAGTGTAGTGCCACTTCCAGATATATCATAGAAAAGCCTTTTCATTCTTGGTTATGTATGAATCTGTACAGGATGCGGGTATCGAAGTTGATCCTCTTGGAGATCTGAATACAGAGAATGAGAGGAAATTGGGGCAGCTTGTCTTAGAGAAGTAATTCGTGTCCCTGCTTGCTTAGTTATGATTTTGTAAAATTACTATACATCTAAAGATTACTTGATGATCAAACTTTCCTAATTATATATAGATATGGCACGGAGTTCTACATTCTTCACCGATATCCTTTGGCCATTAGACCATTCTATACCATGCCTTGCCACGACAACCCAAATTACAGTAACTCATTTGATGTCTTTATTCGAGGTATTACCCATTTTAATATTATATCAATATAAGTTTCTTGCCTGTGCTTATTAACAATGATTTAAAAGGCCCGATCAGGTGCACGTATAACGCCTCGCCTTGCACCTTTGCGAGGCTTAAGTAAAAAAATGTTCTCTAGGCACGTGCCTTCCCTTGAAGCCCTAAGGCCCAGCTTGCTCCTCCTTAAAGCTTCTTGATTAATTATGTAAAAAAAAAACTTCTACTCACCCTAAATGCAAAAATCCTTGTGGTTAATGGTTTTTTTGTTCTTTATTAATTAAAAAAAACATCTACCAACCTTAGAGTATGTTTTTAATATTTTCATCCCAACTATATTATCTCTACTTTATGAATGTTCTTATATGTATATATTGTTCACTAGGATTTGGGGTATATATACTTTGTGTAACAAGATTTCTCACTGTATGTTCTCCATGGTATGTAACTTAGAACTTTCTTGTCCATGCAGGGGAAGAAATCATTTCGGGGGCTCAGCGTGTTCACGTACCGGAATTTCTGGCCGAACGGGCTCAAGCATGTGGAATCGAAGTAAAAACCATAGAAACATACATTGATTCATTCAGGTACATTCTCTTATCATGACTTTTCTGAAATCTGCGTTGGTTCTCCCTTTACTCAAAGTTGAAATTTAACCAAATTATCAAAATTTGATTGCGATGTTGATGTTTCGATCGGGTTCTTCTTCACATGAATGTTTCTGTTACAGATATGGTGCTCCTCCTCATGGTGGATTCGGAGTAGGTTTGGAGCGAGTTGTGATGCTTTTCTGTGGTTTGAATAACATTCGCAAAACGTCGTTATTCCCTCGCGACCCACAGAGGATTGCTCCTTAGTATTTCATCAGTAATATGTTGTAGTCAGGTTTTGAAATTTATATTTTGTTGCCTATTTATTCCTTCACAGGGAAAAAAAATCTCTGGTCTATAGTTGGTTAATAAACTACAATTCTTTTTATAATATTTTCAAGTTTTTTTTTTACAAGCTTTCCTTCAAATAGATTTTTTAAAATTTCTTTTTGTAGCTTATCTTGTTATTTGAAATTAGAATTTGACTACTTTGATAAGTTTAAAAGTTTGTTTTGGTTAAGAAGATTGGGCAAACACTTCATGTATGATGGAGCTTCATAAAAATTAGGGGCGTTTGGGACAATGAGAACGAGAGTACTTATATGGAATGAGAATAGAAAGATAATGATTATTTGTATTTGGGGGAGAAAGTAAAGACAATTATTAACTCTATTAAAGGCATAAAGAGATAATTGTTACCCATATTTGAGATGAAGCGAATGATTATAAAATAAAATATTAATTATGGAAGAATCAAAAGTGATTAAGTAGCTATGAAGGGAATGTGATTATAATGAAAATAAATCATGATTATGAAAATAGTGATTATGAGAGAAATGATTATTGATTAAAATAGATTAAGTTGATTTAATAACCAGTTGCTTGCCAACTCTCATGTTGGAATGGGATCTTGGAGTAGGATATAAGTTCAATATGTCGTGCTCAGTGAATAATTAATTTTGAAAGAATGTCTATAATAATCAAACATAGTATAGTTAGAAGATTGTCACATCCAAATACTCATGGTTTTTTCTTTCACCTGTGCCTTTCTACAGTTTGCAAGGCCAAATTTCAATAATATTATTTTGGGTCATCCTTTATGACCTTTTTTTAATTTAAAAATTATTATCAATCTGGAGGGCAATAACAAAATTTAGAATACACAAGTTATTAACACTTTTAGTGAAATTTCATAGGAATGCACTTAGAATTGTCCACGGGTGGGGATGAGGATAAATTTACCATCCCTATCCCATCACTGTTTTTAACTCTCATTCCCGTGAAATTGGATTCCACATGGAGAATTTGTTGGAATCGAGTTCTCCATGAGAAATTGTTGCTCATTTATTTTTTTTTAAATCTCAATTTAATATAATATTTTTGATAAATCGTAAAATAGTTAACTTTTAATCCTTATTAAAACAATATATAACTTTTAATTGATAAATATTCATTAATTTCAACCAGATATTGAATAAAATATATGTATTAAAAAAATATTTTTACCTCTATGTGTATATATATATTAAAAATTAAATAAAATAAATATAAAAGAGACTGAGAAATGGGGAAACAAGGATGAAGAATGCAATACTTGTCCTATCCCCATTCAGCTCGCAAAGACCTAATTTCCCATTCTCCACCTAAATAAGGCTTCATCGTACCACTACGGCAAGCCCCTGTGAAGCCTAACACTGTGGAGAAGATGGACATTTTCTAAATGCACCAAAATAAGGCAAACTCAATAATTTGTTTCAACCAAAATGTTGATTGGTAATTTTAGTAATTGCGGAAAACTTACCTTACACATGGATGTGCAAGGGAGACTTACAATTTACCTATTCTAAAAAAAAGGACTTACAACTTACCTTTGCTGCATAACTAGAGATACATAAATGTATATATTTTTATTTGTAAAATAAATTTATGTGGCTGGAAAAAGGGAGAAGTTTTCCTCAAATAACATTGCAATTTCACATTTTGGAAACAAATACAACAGTTCATACAAGCTCAAAATTTTGTTTCAACAAAAATTGTTGATTGACTATTTCATAAACTAATATATTCTTAAATAAGCCACATTTTGGAGTTTTAACAATTTACTTCTCTATGGACTATTGTTTTCAATGTAAAATTACAACTCAAAATATAAACATACAATTTTTTACTGCTCAGAGTTCATTCCACCCTGCATAAAACATATATAAATTAAAAAGATGGATGAATCTCTATCATTTTGATCACAGAACTGCCAGAAAGAAAAAACAGAGCAACAAGAAGAAGAATCCAACTGAATGCCTCAGAGCCTTTGATTTTTCATTCACAGCAACTTCAGAAGGCTGAGTCATCACAATGAACCTGCAACTTCCAACTGATGGATCTCGAGTTGAAATAACAGAAAGATGAGGAAACTTACAGGCACTTGCCTGCTGATTTTTCATCTGGTAGTAGCTGTTGAATGCATACGAGATGTTTTGTCGAGCGTCTAGTGCCCCACACGACGTCCCAAAGCCGAGGCTTGTACAATCGCCGTTTTCGCATGCGTAGCTAACGCTCGGAGCAATTTGCGGATCGTCGAGGCTGGCTGATGGTGCCAGGACACACCATTGCTTTGCCAGATATTTCACATTTGATGCAGGTACTATACCATGCGTGCCGTTTCCCATTTGCAGCATGTATTTAGGCCGACCATCGTAGTAAAACAAACCCCAATGCCGCTCGAAATTTCCCGGCAGGATGCTCTTGGCATCTTCATCAATAAGACTAAACATGTAGGCGTCGATTGGACCAGGCCTCATTGGCGTTCCCTGTCCCGAAACGAACCGCGTCAGGAAGCCTTGGGTGAACCTCTTGGCAAGCTGCAAATTTGCATTCTGGTCTCCATCCGTTGGCCATCCTATCTCTCCAACAATTATGGACATGTTAGAGAAGCCATTTTTCTGCAGAGACGAAACAAGGGTGTCGTAGTTTGCGGTGAAGACGTTGTCGTACACTCGACCATTATCGTTCAACGCAGGCGAGAAGCCATCAAAGAAGGCATAGTCAGTAGGGAAATTAGGATCTTCATAGAGACTGATAAAGGGGTAGATATTAACAGTAAAAGGCGATTCGCTGTCACTCAAGAACTTGACAATGGATAGCATAAGGTCATGGATATCGGAACGAAAGTCGCCACCAGAAGGTACATTTGTGAGACTTTGATAAACATCAGCATTCATAGGCACTGTTACTTTTACCCTGTTGCTCAAACCGGCCTTAACAATGGCGGCTTGGACGTTTTGTAGAGCAGGAAAAGTAGTTCCCAGAAAGCTTCCATTGAAGGTTTTCAAGAACGGTTCATTTCCAACTGCAACATACCTTGTAAAGCATACAAAATGAAGTCAGAAATTATTGTCTAAATGAGACAACTCAGTGCTCACACAGAACAATAAAAACAAAAAACAAAAACTCAAGCTAATTAAATTTGCCTGACATGTGACAACCATTTGGATTTGGATTTTTATCTTCTTAAAAATCAAGGCATGTTTTGAGCCTATAAATACTATTTTACCTCGTATTTACTTTTGTTTGTTATCTAGCTTTTATCTAGATTTTAAAAAATCAAGCCAAGTTTTGAAAAAAAAAAGTTTTTAGAATTTGGTTAAGAATTCAAATCATTCCTTACAAAAAAAAAAAAAAAAAAAAAGTTAGAAGAAAACATGTTTAGTTTAAAAAAAACAAAAAACTAAAGTCCAAATAGCTATCAGACATGGGATTAATTTTTGACTATGAATTCAAGTGTATACCCAAAGAAAACAAATGGACACAATTTGCAAAAATCAAATGCATAGGTTGGCCAAAATGAACACTCTTATACGAATAACCTCTTTTTTTCTTTTTTGAAAACCGGTAAAGCAAAACTTCGCTGCCTTATATCTTGAGCACTATCGGCCTGTCACTATGACACTACGCTACTTCGGAGGGTATTCTAATTTAAACGTTCTCCCAACAACCACAAATCACGTAACTCTCAAGGATAGCCTCAACTACTAGGCTAGACGGCCTCTTGGGGACCACTCATACTAATAATCTCTATAGAGATTGATCTCAGTCCCACATAATTGGCAAACAAATAAATGTTCCTGGCAGCAAAATCAAGAGTAACAGGGAACAAACGCAGATTTGAAGACAAAAGAACAATCAAACAAACACATCAGCCAGTAGTTGAATTGAATCAAATAAAGTCCAAGAACAGATCAGAGAGAGTTAACTGTTTGTGTTTACCTTATATCAACACTGCCTGATGAAATATAAGACGACAAGTTCTTAGACACCCAATTTTCAGCAGATTGGACGCTATTAGCCAAGCTATACAGCATATCATTTGGAATCCCCACCATAACTTCAATCCCAGACTTCCCCAAAGCATTCAGAACCACAGGATCGGCGTCAAATAGCTTAACCTTCTCAATTCCATTATCCCTCAACAACTCCACCACCGTCGCCGGCGGCAACAGATGAGTGGACTGAGTTCCCCAATTCACTCCGATTCCAATCACCGAACTCATCGCCAAAGAAAACAGCAACAGAACAAGTAGAAATCCACGAACAGCCATCAAATTCGACGAATCCATCGCGGAATCGCAGAAAAACAAAGAAATCGATCAAAATCTGACGAAATTGGAAATCGAGTTAGGTCATTTTCGCAAGCAACATAGATGCAGAAATGGTGGAAAGGTTTTGGAATGGCGGATTTCTTATGGAGCAAGGAAACGCAAAACAGGTTAAAGGTGAGTAAGAAGGAAAAAGGAAAAACACAATGACACAAATGTGGACAAACGTCAATAAAGAAAAAGTAGAACCGATAAAGAACGAAATCGTATTGGAATCACTTTACAGCAACAAATCAAAGGCTCGAATACCTAACCTCCGCTACTGTAGAAGCTTCGAACTCTGCGTTGCGAACACAGGAAATCCGCCGCCATGTTTGAGTGATTTCGAGTTCTGTTCGCTGATTTCTTTTTGTATTTTCCTGCCGATTTCTGCAGAGACAACTGCGAAATTTGATGATCGAGGCATTTTCCGGCGGCGGCGCCGCCATTGGCACTTGAATCGGCGTTATTTGAACACCATGAATGTTGCGTAGTTCGAATCTGATACTGCTCCACGGCATATTTTACAGTAAAATTGAGACAATACATTTTTTTTTTTACATCCAGCATAAATAAATAAATGGTATCTATTAGGGGTGTTCGTCTGTCTGTTGGGGTCGTTTTTTGGAAAAAACCGACCTCGATAAACGACATATCGATTTTCTAATAATAAAAACAAAAAAAAAAATTCGAATAGAGAATTCCGACCGACGGACGGTTAAGGCTTTTTTTATTTTATTTAAAAAAAATCTAAATATTTTTTAATAGGAAAACATGGTTGTTACTCTTATAATTATTTTTTTTTTTTAAATCTCCAACCGATCGACCTTGATTTGGTCGGTTTTGGTCAGTCGATTCGGTTTTCGGATAAAATGTGAACACTCCTACTATTTATAACAATTAACTCTCCTAAATTTTTATAAGTGTGTGGTAAGTGAGTGTTGAATCATGCACGGATTAGTAGGTCGGGATCTGGTTGCTAATGAGGTTGTTGCCCCCAATGATTTTTTTTTTTTAATCTATTTTTGGCCCATTATCTTATATTGTATTTATAACACAATTTTTAAAATATTTTCTATCACCAATAGAACTCAACTAGTGATGAAACATAATGTTCTGTCGTGATAGAATTTAATCAATAATGGAATCTCCCGCCACTTTTCGATAAGCAATTTCTCCCAAATCCAAAGAAGGACATTATTGATTCTAAAGCAACTCATTGATATTACCAATTTATTTGAAACCATAATGTGAAGGTGGATGGCATTTACTAGGGATTCTTCACTCTCATCTGCTTATGTCGTTCGAAAGTTTTGGGATTATATGTTTTTTTGTAGCATTATAATAAAAAATATATATATAAGAAAAAAAATGACAAATTCATCATTCATACACATGTGAGAATTCTTGTGATTTATAGGTAATTGCTCAAAATGAAAGTCTAGAAAGTCAATGTTATAAACATAATATTTTGGGGCTGTTTGTACACTTTTCTCGTTAAATTAACAAATACGTTTTTTATACTAAAATGTTTTTTAAGTTCGAAATACCTGAGCTGTCCACCTAATTATTTGGTATAAAGAAAATGTTTATTATTTTTACACTATATTAGTTACAATTTATTATTATTATTTTTTTATTAGATAATGATTACTTTCAGATGAAAGTTAACTATTTCCCCTTTCTTCAGTGTCTTCTACTCTTTAATTGGTGAGATAAACGTTAGATTACTTGCACAGACTATCTAAAAAACTTGATAATAAATGAAATGTCCCTGGACCCTTCTATCAAATATCTAATAAATATAATAATTAATTCTAGAAAATATCTTCAAGATATTTTATTCCTAATAAGAATATTTTAACGATATTTTATTTATATATAGTTACAAGTATACTTATCTACTTAAAACTTTGAACTAATCTTCAACTCCATATTAAATTAAAAATAAGAATTAATAATTAAAGTTTAGAATCTAAACTTTTAACCATTTAAAAAAAAACTTATAAAGTGAAAGTTTGAATTTGTTTTTAAAGTTTATGCCTATTAACAAATTTTAAGTAACCGTCTTCTTTATAAAAAAAAATCTGTAAACAACCGTCTAATAAATCATTGAACTTTAAAATGTATGTTGTTCTTTTTTGGGAAACAAAATTTCCAGAATTTGGTGAAATAAAGGTTTGACCGGTGTAAATTGCGTCTTCTCGCTTTTATTCTAATTATTAAAGACAGCGATTAACAGATTTTATTTATTTTTTTGTCGTTTCAAGAAAAAAAAAAATTATCTGATTTCTGAAAAGAATTAAAAAGATTTGGGGCATTCCGAGAATCGAACTCGGGACCTCTCGCACCCAAAGCGAGAATCATACCACTAGACCAAATGCCCATTTGCTTCTACGTTTGATTTTATTTTATTTTAATGTATATTCGATTACTTTTTAATCTACACTTTACTCATGATTTTCTTTTTTTGAGGTTATTTTAAGTTTAGAATGTTAGCAGCATTGGTACAGTGTAGATTAAGATGCTGACATGTCCATTTAATATTTTTTTTTTTTGAGATAAACCACAAGTTCAGATATATAAAATAAAGGGCTTTTTACCACATTAGACCAAAATCAGAAAAATATTGCACGCGTGTTTTATATTAGAAAGATTTAGCAAAATTAGTCTACCGTTTTTTAAGAAAATTCTTTTTTATTATGAAATTACATAAATATCCTCCACTCTAAACTAACATTTATTAAAATAGAAGAATACTAAATCAAATAAATAATAAAAAAAAATCCTCAAATCATGGGCAGTTTTCAACCTCCATTTTTAACCCAAAATTATCTCCTTAAAAATTTCTCCAATAGTAATCCGTAAATAACATTTTTTTAATTAAAAAAAAGACTTTAAATGAGATACGTTATTCCTTTGTTATTGATTTTGTTTTAATTTTGACAAAACAAAATCTAAAATCTATCAATCGTATTAATAAATAAATATAAATTTTTTGATTATTAATATTCTAGTATGACCAAATGGAGTAAATTGTACAATATTTATCTTTTTAAAAAAATATAAATATAATATTTTTATTTTTTTAAATATAAATACACTCTTTATCTTTTTAAAATATAATTAATAAAACATTTATTCTCAAAAAAAAAATTAATACAACATTTATATATTTTTTAAATACAATATTTATCTTTTTTAAATATAATTAATACCGTATTTATCTTTTTTTAAAAAATAAATACAGTATTTATTTATTTTTTTAATATAAATATAGTATTTATCTTTTTTTTAATATAAATACAGTATTTAAATTTATACTGGAAAAAAATAATAAAAAAATTAAAAAAATTGAAAGTTCGCCACATGACCACCATAAATAGCTCAATCGAGCGAACATAATTTGAAAAAAAAAACATAAGGCATGTATGGTGCATACGATATAATTAATACATTATATTGTATCAAGAAGTATTAATAGTACAATATGGAACTGTATTTATAATTATAGATGCAAATATTTACAAATTTAACTACATTTGTAAATGTTTTGTGGAAAATTGTGGTAGGTAGTCTATTATACAAAAATATTTACAAATCTAGGCAAATTTTATAATAATTGCAATCTTATTTATTTATTTATCATTAATTAAAATGTCATTCTTTTTATCTCTGCTTTACCCTTGCATTTGGCTGGAGGACAAAACAAATTTCCGTATTTTAGGAAAGCCTATATTAGTGGGCTAATTGTAACTAACAGGTGCAATTTGTTTGACTTTTAATTACTTTTTAATTTCAGTTTTTTATTTCCATTGATGAAAAAATAGAAAATAAATTATTTTATCTTTTCAATATTGAAATTACAAGTCTACAAGTATTAATGTACTTAATGTTATTGATATAATTAATAACAACATACTTCTTAAATATTTGTATGTGTTCAATTGATAAATACTCTATTTATTACATTTGTATACTTCTTAAATCGATAAATACTTTATTTATAATAAATAATACAACTATTAATATTATATGAGAAACTTAGAAAATTAGACAAATTCATAAAATAAATACGAATATGATCATTTTTTGAATAATTTAGCAATTATAGTTATAGGTATTAGTAATACATAATACGTATTTATACACAATAATGCATTAATAATACATAATGTATTAATAATACAGTATAGAACTGTATTTATGACTAATTCAAATTTGAATTATTTAATTAGAATAAACCATCCATTTATAATTTTTCTAAAATATTAGTGAAAATAAATGAATTATTTAATATTAAAAGACATTGGAAAATAGTCACATATTTAATTGAAATTGATAAACTATTCTCACAAATTAATTACAAATGTAGTCATAATTTTAAAATATTTGCATTGATGGTCATTAATACATTTCAATAGTGTATTACAAATCTTCATTAATACAATATTATTTTTATTAATACAGTATTATGTATGATTAATACAGTATTATTATTAATACATGAATCCTTAATACAATATTATTATTATTATTATTACAATATTATGTAACATTAATACAATATTATTATCATTAATACAATATTATGTATCATTAATACAATACTATTACCATTAATAAAATATTATTATTATTAATACAATATTATGTATCATTAATATAGTATTATTATTATTAGTACATGAATCATTAATACAGTACAATATTATTATTATTATTACAATATTATGTATCATTAATACAATATTATTATTATTGATACAGTATTATAATGTATCATTAATACAATATTATTATCATTAATACAAAATTATTATTATTAATGTAGTATTATGTATTATTGAAACAATATTATTATTAATAACTATGGTTGCTAATTTGTTTAATGATCATATTTATAATTATTATTTTATGCATTTGATTAATGTTATAAGTTTTCCAATAGTTAAATATGATTTTATAGGACAAATGGTTTTCATTTATTCAAAAACTACCTTAATAAACCAATGCATAAATGTATTACTAAACACTTATTACGACTTGTTTCTTCAAGTTTTTTTAGTCAATTTATCTCATACTATTGACAAGAGGCACAAAGGAGAAGAGGAAAGAAAAATATTAAAAAGAAAATGAAAGGTAAATGGGCACATGAGTTTCAAAGGGAGTTGAATAACCTCCTTAATTAGAAGAAGATATTTTAGGAATATTGTTTCTTAGAATAAGTTGTTAGATTTTGAGAGGGGAGGGTAATAACGTCTTTCAATGACGAAACGAATTTGTTATTTTTAAATAAAAAAATTAGTTTTGCTATTTTTTTAACAAATGAACACATTTATAAATATTTTATTTAGATTGCCTAATCTTGTAAAAAGCTCATGTTTTGTTATAATAATTCATAATATATTAATAATACATAATACTGTATTAATAATGTAATATTGTATTAGTGAGTATTAATAATACAAAATTGAACTGTATTTATAACTCAAATATTTTTAAATTTTACTACATTTGTAATTATTTTGTTAGAATAGTCCATCGATTATAATTTCCTAATCTTAGACAATTTAATTTTGGAACATCAAATCAAGAAAATTGGAATTCACCTAATGGCTGATAAAAAAAAGAGAATAAAGTAGACACTATTTAAAAGGAAAAATAAAATAAAAGAATGAATAAACATCATTAAATACTACTTTGCCACATGGCCACCATAAACATCTAAGAGAAACGCAATTAAAAAAAAAAATCTGCTACAGCAGAAGTGGCTAAGAGCGTAGTAAAAGAAAAAAAGAGAGAAAAAAGACGTGACACAAGGGCATGTTCGGTATTATAAAAAAAAATTATTAATTAAATTTAAAACAAAAATTAGATTTACAATTTTTTTGAAATGTGACTAGATTTGTAATTATTTCCTTAAAAGTGTCCATCCACCATAATTTCCCTAAAATAAACCCAATCTCAAAATAATATATAATGAACCCATTGAATATCAGTTTTTAGAAAAATTATGACAAATAGTCCAAAAATGCCCACTTTTATTTTTTATTTACAAATTTGATTTTCATTAATAATTATATAATATCAGATTTTAGATTTTATTGACTCTCACTTTTATATTTTATCTTAAAAGATAAAATCAAGTCTTCAAAAAAATTAAATTAAAAAAAAACTTCCTTTAAAATTGGAGGTTAGAATTTAGAATTAATAGTTAGGATTTAGTGTTTATGATTTAGTATTTAATAATATTTTTTAGGTTAACAATATTTAGATTATTAAGTTATATTTGTGTATGATACCAATATATTCAAAGAGTATGATTTAGAGTTTAGAGGAGTAATTGGAAAATCATAAATAACCGAATGAGTTAGTGACATTATCTTGATTGATGGTAATTTATTTCAATTCATGTTTGATTCCCATCTTATTTATTTTAGAGCAGTTCTATTGTAGGTAAAAAAAAGAAAAGAAAAGATATTGGTGTGGTACTATCCATGTGAGCTTCAATGCTTAAGTTAGAGGTAGGAAAATCATAAATAACCGAATGAGTTAGTGACATTATCTTGATTGATGGTAATTTATTTCAATTCATGTTTGATTCCCATCTTATTTATTTTAGAGCAGTTCTATTGTAGGTAAAAAAAAGAAAAGAAAAGATATTGGTGTGGTACTATCCATGTGAGCTTCAATGCTTAAGTTAGAGGTATGAAAGAATATAGAAAGCATTTATAGATAATTTTTTTTTCCTTTTTATATTTTGGAGTTAGCTTAATAAAATGAATCAAGTTTTCTTTATTCTGGTTGTGTTGGTCGACCTATCCTGGTTGTGTTGGTTTCGACCTTTCATTGGAGGTTGTCATTTTCAAGTTCAATTTTTTTTTTCATTGATTTTTTTAGGCTTTCAATTTTTTAATAATTTTTTTTAAGCTCTTTAGTTCAATGTTTCAATTGACTAATTATTATTATTATTATTTTATTTATAACAGTCTATAATCAACTCTCTCATGAAGAAGTCTATATCAAGTTAATTAACTTTAGCTTAACTTTCCATATTTGCTATATTGATTGCAACATATTCAATTTTGAACTTAAATTCTTAAAGAAGCATATGAAAAGAACAACCTTTCTGTCTGTCGTCAATACATGTTTAGAACGTGGAAAACGAGAGAAAAACTTGCATCCTTAGCTAAGGAGGCAAACCCTCCTTAAAAGAGTATGTGACACCATTTGGTGCCACAAATTTTTTCTTTAAACAATACTATTTTTAAAATAAAAAAGATTTTGTGGCACCAAATGGTGCCACATACCTCTTTTAAGGAGGGCTTGCCTCCTTAACTAAGAAGACAAATTTTTCTCGGAAAATAATATCTTTTTGAAAAAATTCATTTTTTATTTACATCTTTACGGACTAATTATTTAAAGTAATAAGTTTCTCAAAAAAAAAAAGTGTTCTTTAAAAAAAAATATTAATTAATTAATAATAACTAATTAATAGTGCAACGAATCAAAATATGTAGTATAAATTAAAAAACCAATGAATAATTAATATAAATATTTTTAAATAAATGCAACCAAACAAATATCTTGCTTAAAATACCAAGAAAATATACTGTATAACTATTTTTCTGGAAATGTAATTTTTAGAATATTGACTGACATATGAATGTATTTTAGGGCCAAAAGAAGTTAAGGCCTTACATGTATTATATATAACTTATCAATCTAAGAAATTATGAATTTGAATTCCTCTATCTCAATGTATCGAAAGAAGAATTTTAATTTTTTTTTTAAACAAGAGTAACCACATTCATCTCTAGATCATGCATCAAAGACATAATAATATCACTGATGAATCTCGAACCTAGAACATTGAAATGAGTATACTTTCAAACCCAACATTTTCAACTATTGTAACACTTTATAGGACAAAGTATAAAATCAAACCAAATTACGTCATTTAAAATCGAATAACTCGACTGTTCTTCAAATAAGGTTTATTAAAAAAAATGACTCACCCTTATTTAATTTTAGTGGGATCGTATACCTCAGTCACGAAATGGATATCAATTTATCATCTAAAGTCCTTCAAAAGTCAATCTAAGTGAGTGCTGATTATTGTTAGTAAGGCCACGTTGTACTTCGATCTTTTTGACTATATAAGTTTCTCATCTTCTTTTTTTAGTTATTTGAGAAAAATACATTTTTAATCCTTAAAAAATTGGGGTTTAGTTTTAATTTACTTTTTGTATTTTAAAATTAAACATTTTTGTTCATAACATTTTAATTTAGAAATAGTTGTAATGAGAAAATAAGTCCTTAAAATCTATAATCTATGTGTCTGCACCCTTTGATGTCACAAAAAAATTGTCTAAATACTGTTAAAAAAAGGACGATGTGTTTGTAGAACCAAATGGGTTGTTTGTTTGGCATATTTAGGTAGGATTTAATTTTAAGATTTATTAATTTCGGCTCGAAAATCTACATTCATACGAGTTTTTATTAACTTCTCCTCATTTTTACTTTTAAAAATAATTCTCATTTTTAACAATTCATTTTTAATCATTCATTTATAACTACTCAATCATTTATAACCACTTATTTTTAATCATTAATTTCAAATCAATCAAAATAACTTATTTTTAACTATTCGTTTTTAATCATTTCTTTTTTAACAACTAAAAATAACTACTCATTTTTTAATCTACATCAAAACGAGGTTTTCACTTTAACTCCTCTATCCAAAAACTACATTCAAACAAGTTTTTGACACAACTCTTAATTTTTAACAATTCGATATGACTAGAGATGTCCACAAGGCGGAGACGGGGATGGCTTTACCGTCCCCATTCCCGCTACTCATTTCAATCCTCATCCCCATGAAATTCACCTTTAAATCACGGGATCGGGTTCCCACGAGGAATTATTCCCCATTTAACTCTACTTTTTTTCTTTTTTTATTCTTAGCTTTTTGCAAACTTTCTCTATTGTTAACTCAATTCACTAAATCTTATATAATTTTTTCAATATTAAAAAAAATGTTTATTGATTTTTAATTAAATAATTAATTAGGTAAGGAAAATATTAATCCAAATAAGTATTTTTTTATGTTTATTAATGTATTTAGAAAAATTAAAAATATATATATAAAATATGGACGGGACGGGGAACGGAAAAACGAGATGAGGAATACATTCTCCTTCCCCATCCTCATTTAGCTTGCAGAGAATTTTTCAGCTCTACTCACTTTTCCATTCACCGCCCCTATAGGGGCGGTTCCCCCGAACCCCGGCCCCATGGGAGAAAATAGACATCTCTAAATATAACTCTTTAACCCAAATACTACTTAAATATATCAAACAAACAACTTCAAAGGGTGCCACATAAACCCTATGGAGAGCTTCAATATTTCTCTTTTAATAATACACAAATTATATAAAATAATAAAATTGTCAGTGACATAACCTAATATTGACTAAAAGGATAATTATGTTAATTTTAAATTATAATATATCGATAAAGTTATTAATTTCACCTTAAAAAAAATAAAGTTATTAATTTAATTTTCTTTTTTTAAAATGTTATTAATTTAATTTTCATGTAAATTTAATTCTTAAAAAAAAAATGTAAAAGTAAATTAAAAAACACACGAAAATTAAAAAGGAGCGATATTGAAATGTCAAACATTCAAATTTAAAATGTAATTTCCCCAATTATTTGTGAGCAAAATCCAATATATTGAACAGGAATTGTATTGTTGAGGAGGTTTGTTCCTTCATCTGGCTTGATTATGTTGTTCAATGTAAAAAGATTAGTTGGTTTATAAAAATAAGAAGGGCAAAACAGTCAAATTATAAGTTTACCAAACGGTGCGTTTCGCATTTTTTTTGTCTATCATTTTTTCCGAAACATACTTTTCTTGCGGGACTATTAATTAAACTAATAAGGTTATAACTTAACCATAATAAAGGCAAATGCCAGCTGGCGCCAACTCAAGACTTGTTTACGATAATAATTTTCTTTTTGGTTTTCATTATTCCTGTTTCAAAAAGGAAAAAGAAACAAAAAGAAACTGTTTATTGTTTAATTCAAATATTTAAATGCGCTTCCCGAAATTAGGATAAACAATACGGAGCACTATAAATATCGGAACATTGACTCGTCTCTTCAGTCAGTCTTTTCGATTTTTCAGGTTTGATTCCTATTTCTCTCGAATTTAATCGTTGTTTTTGGTGATGGATTTTTTTTTTTTTTTGCGGTGGAATCGAACTAGAATTTCGTGTTTTAGGGTTTTATTGAACTGTTATTATGGTTCTGTTCTGGATCTGAGTTTCTAATGTTGTTTTGTTTGTTTCGTGTGGTGTTTAGAGAATGTATAGAGAAGTTCTTCATTTGTTTGTTCAATTATTTTATGTTTTTTAGTCCTGCGGTTCTTCTCATGTGTATTTGATCCCTGTTTTCGTATCATGTTGTTAATCGAATTGGTTCGGTATTTTTTTTTCTTTTAGGATCAAAAGTTATCTCTAAATTTAGTTTTTGTTTGTTGATATAATTAAATTTATTCCGACTCGTGTTGCTTTAACATTGAGCAGAGATTATGAGTTCGAATCCTCGTAGTTTCCTCCCAATTAATACTAGTTTACAAATTTTCCAGCCCACAAGGAAGGGAGTGTTACTTGATATAATTAAATTTTACCTCGATTAAGCTTTTGGGTTGATTGTGATTTAACATGATTCAATCGTTTTGTCTGTGTATTTCCTAAGTGTTTGGACGTTTGATGTTCTTGCACGTTTTTAAGATTTTCATGGAATTTGTTTTAGGGTTTATGGATTACCGCAATTGAGCCATTGGTTTTTATCTTGTGTATTAACATTCATCTTCTTTAGAGTGTAGAAACTGTTTGAACATGTGATTAGAGTCGAAGCGTTTGAGGAGTCTGTATTTTTCAATTCGATATAGAGCTATTTTGTGTATTTGACCTACATTATGAGCTCATAAATTTTATATTTTGTAAAAAAGATAAGCCTTTTGTTCTTCCTTTTGCAGTCATAACTTAGTATATTATTTCTGTCATTTTTCCTCCACCATATTAGCCCATTCCTTGTGGTATACTGAAAACTTGTTTTGTTCTCTATAGGCAACTGGTAACATTCATCGAGAGATCAATGGCGGTGTCTGTCAAGATGATGTCTCTTACTGTCGCGGCTTTGGGTGTGATATCCTTTATCTTTGGAGTCATTGCTGAGAACAAGAAGGTAAGCATATCATCTTGGCAATTGTTTGATTCTTACTGTAGATATTTGCATTTGGAATATTTAACAGAAAAAATTAAGATGCCGATTGAATTGTTGCTGAATAGTTTATCTTCCTTGGACCTTTGATTGATTACAGAAATACTGTGCCTTCAAATTTTAATTTAATCTAGTATCATTACATTCTTATTCTGCATCAGTTTTATGTTGCAATTCCATGGGTATATCAGTAACAAAAAATGTCACATCCAATAACCAAAAATTCATGATTTCGAATTTTTCCACCCCAATTATTGTAATCTCAATTCGTTTAATTTTCACGAGAGCAGTTATATGAGGACTTTCTCCTTGTCATCTAAATAGATTGTTAAATTCCTTTGCTAATTTCATTGAGCCATACTTGATCCCACTCTATGAAATATCATCTCCCGTTTCTCAACTAGATTCCATAGTTCTCATTAATGATTACTGTCCTTTTTTGTTGTCTTCACTTGAATTTGTACAGCCTGCAGCTGGAACTCCCATCCAAGACAAAGGCCTTGTTATCTGTCGATATCCGAGCGACCCAACTGTGGTCTTGGGTTATCTTTCCGTTCTATTTCTTCTTGGTTCTTCAATTGCAGGATACTTCTCTTTGTTCTATCCTTACCACGGAAAATCCGTTCCTCGTGGTGCCATGTTTAAAAGCAGCAGTTTCTCTGCTTTCTTCAACATTGCTCTGTAAGTTTTCTTTCCCGGCCAATTAATTTTTTGACTTTTTTGTGTTTTATTTGCATGAAGTTTTGAACATTATAGTTCATTATTTCTGTTTTTCTCTGATAAATCACACGCAAATCATTACCCTTTTTTAAAAATAATTCCCTGTGGACGACTACACTTAAACAAAATTTCTTTCATGCTTTTGAGTTGGGAGATTATTATTTTGTCTATTGAGTATCTTTCTTTTCATTCCTCATTTCAAAAAGTATGCACAAGCACGCACATATATACACACACGTGGTTATCAAACTATCCCTTGAAATTCTTAATTGGTGTACATTTAGGTGGTGGATTTTTTAGTAGAATGTAAATAACCCAAGTTATTATGCTCTCATTCTTGACTTGGATTGACTTGGTGTTTAAGTTAAGAAGACATTGGAGATCTAAGAATTCAATCAAATGATTTGGTTGTTCTATGAGAATAGTACAAGTGTGCATAAGCTGGTCCGAGATACGAAAAAAATATGATCTCACTCTTTTCATGTGGTTTTTGCAAGGCAATGTTGCATATCATTTTGATGCACCCTCTTTGTTTGCAGGTTCACAACTGGATTGGCTATAACTTTGCTCGTATGGCCTACAGTGACCGAGCAACTTCACTTGACCCGCAATGTTCATCACAATCTCGATACAGCGTGCCCGACTGCCAAGACTGGCCTTTTGGGTGGTGGTGCATTTTTATCCCTTGATTCATCCCTCTTCTGGTTGGTTGCTTTGATGTTGGCTGGAAATGCTAGGGAGGACTACTTTGAAGAAATAGAGGAAAATGGAACCAATGCTGAAGCCCTCAAGAGCAGCGCATGAAACTTCTTTGTTTACTCAGATTTCAGAATAATAATTCAGTTTTACTTTAAAATGGAATTTACTTGTCAACTGTCAAGCATAGGTTTATTTGTGAATAGCATATTAATATTAGTAGTAAGTTTAAATTCTTGCCATCTATTTCATATGTATAATCCAAAGTCAAACAAATCGGTTGTTCTTGATATGATTGGTCCTTTTTTTCCACTAACAGCATTCAAACTAGCTAGCCATTGCATGTAAACACAAATCTGAAAAATATGGCTATAATTAGGATATTTGTTTATATTTGTTGGATTATCGGGTTGTGTTTATTTTTTATTTTTATTATTATTTCTTTTTTTCTTTTAGGGCCATTTCAATAGTTAATTTATAAATTTGTAATTAAAAAATATAAAGACAAATTGCATAATATTATATTTAAATTCATGTTTATTTTGCATATTCTAATCTATCTTTGTTAATTAATCGAGCAAAAAAAAAAAAAGGCAATCCAAAAATTGTTATAAAATTATAACCTTATCCAAAAAAGTAGAACTTGCAATCTCAAAAAGAAAATTGATACATTTTTCTTTTTTTTGTAAAGTAGATACAATTAAATCAATTTCAACGATAAGGGAAATGTTCACATTATCAGACGTGGACATTGAGCTTCCAGTGACCAAGTGGAGGGAGATATTTCTCAGATCTTGCCAGCGAACTCCCTACTCCTGATGAACATCCTATATTTATAAGTTTGGGTATTGGTTTTGTTTTTTTTTTTTTTTTTAATGTTAAAAAGTTCTTTTTTTAATACAAATTGAAAAAAAAAAAACTTCTATAATCTAGATATGCAGTGATGTTTTTAAAGGGTTTATAAAATGTTAGAAAGTTTTGGAATTTTTTTTGGTTACATCTTGATGCTTCCAAAATTTATGAGTAATAATGGTTGATGTTGAGTTGGATTGATCAACTTATTTCAGCCGGATGATTCAAATTCATAAATTCTTAGTTGTATGTTGTTGATTTATTGTTTTTGTTGGAATACATATATTTATATTTTTTGGATGCACATTTTCATTAAAAAATAAAAAATAAAATTGAGTTGTTAATTTTAAATCAATGTTTAAACATAATTTAAATCAAATTGAGTTGTTAATTTTACTTATTGATAGTTAAATTTTGTTAAAATAAAATTTTAAATAAATAACTCAAACATCTCAAACCAACCCAACCTAAATGTTTGGTAGTTAAAGTTGCATTCAGTTCATTATTCAATAAGATTTATTTAGGTTGAAGAAATTTAGGACGTATCTCAACTTATCTCAACTCAAGTCATCCACATGTCACAACCATTTTAAGTGCATTGTGAGCACAATGTTTAATGGACTGTTCTATTTATTAATTATGTTGCAGGTTATGATAGTCCGACTTTATTAAAGTCACCAATATTACCTTTATGACATATTTGTGGAAAAAAAAATACATTAAGAATAAAATTCAAATTAAACAACGCATATTAGAAAAAATAATAAAAAAACAAGAAACTCAATAATTCATTCCAATTCAACCTGATGAACTACTGATGGATTGAGAAGTTTGATTACCTCTATAATCCCTCCCTATTATTATTAGATTACTTATAAATACCATCAAAAGTCAACCAAAAATGTATTGACGATAGTTGTTGGACTTACATTGATGGAATCTTGGGACATACTTATGATTTGAATTGTACCTATATTCCACTTAGTCTTGTATGATCCTATTCCGAGCTCTAAAATAGGACTAGTCTTTGTATTGGAGGTTTGTACCCTCATAAGTGATCTCTTATATGTGTTCGTTTATGGCGATTCGTGTATAAGGATTGAAATCGGCCAATTAGGAAGGTCTGAGACTTTATATCCGAGAGAGTTGTTGTCGTTGTTTATATATTATTTTAATGATATTTATTTAGATCAACAACATCGGGAGATGAGGGATTTCATATCGACATCCTCTTGATTACTAGGTTGTAGATACGACTCAAAACTCTTTGACGAGTGTGTGCCTGCATGTGTGTGAGCGAGCGTGTGTTTTGAGATAAAACTCGATTTCATAATTAACGGAAGTGCCCAATAGGCTACAAAGGGGTCTATCAATGAGGGATATCACCCAATTAGGAGGACTTAATGTCCACACAATGATATCAAAATATTGTAGAGTAAAAGTTGACGATTCATGAACAACTCTGTTAGCTAATTAATACACAAAGCCAGCCATGTCCATAGCACTAAAAATCACACACATTTCTTGAAAAGGACCATTTGAAGAAGCTCCTTGACATATTGTTTTAATGATATCATTGTTTTTCTTTTAAAAAAATATATATACACACACTTACGTAAACATGGAACATCCAAGATTATTATTTTTATTTTATAAAACCAAAAAATTCAAAAAAAAATTTATTTTTGAAATCAACTACATATCTTTCTTTTTTTTGGGGCACAACTACATATTATTTCAAAACTCCTAATCAACTAGTTATCATGTTATACATAGTCACACTAAACTATAAATCTACAAAAATCCAAGATTATTTATTTATTTATTTATAAACGTGTCATTTTCCTTCGCTGACTTTGAAGGTCCGAATTGAAGGCGTCATTTCATTTTCCTTGTTGACTTTTAAATACACAAAAATTTAAAAATAAATAAAATAAACCAATTTCCTTCTAATTTTCTAATTTTAATTACGCTTCTATTTTTGGATTGATAAAAAAACAAAAAGCTACCTCCACACAAATCGCACTATAAGTACCGGAGTGTTAGCTTAATTCTTCACTTTCGCATTAATTCAACAACAAGCTCTTCGTTCCGCCTTCGGGTTTGCTTCCATTTTTTCTTTCCTTCAATTAATTTCCAATTCTGCTTTGCCGTAGAACTAGAATTAGTTCTTGTCTCAGGTTTTGTAAATTTATTCATTGTTTGTTTGTTTGCGCGATCCTGATTTCTGAATTTGAGTTGAATAGAAATTCTATTGCTATGAATATATATGAGAAGAGTTCATTTCGATTTTTGGATCATTCGATTTTGTTTGTTGATGAATTTGAATTTCGATTTCTGACTTTCTTATCGGTACGAATTATGTATTTGTCGCTAAATTAAGTTGTTGAATGCGTTTGATCTTTAGGGATTTACGTAACAATGATCGATACGTTTGGAATGCCTTGATCAATAAGTTTGCATAAGAGCGTTGGAATTTTGATGTTTTTTTATACCCGAGTCGGATGGAAACTATTCAGACAGGACAAACCGCCTGATTTTACAACATTTCCTTGATTTTAATGTTTTTTTTATATCCCTGAGTCCGAGCTAGAGCACCTTGAGACTATTCTGACGGGATAAACCATTTGATCTCACAATATTTGCCTGTCACGGTCCACGGAAACAAAATTATTTTTGAGGTGGATGGTTACATGAATTGAACCAATCACCTCTAGGTTACTCGAGTCACTTTTATGTCACTCTTGACCACTAGGTCACTCGATAATGATAAAAAATGTAATGATAATTGTCATATACAACCATTGCTTTTCATTTGTTGCATGCTAGGGATGTTCCTGGGGTGTTCTTCCCCCATTTGATTCTCCATTCCTGGGAAATCCAATTCAAATTTAGCTGTCTGTGGGGAATTTTAACGTTTTTAAAAGTTGTAATAAAATCTAAGTTCAAAATGCTTTTCAAAGAGATTATTATTTAAACACACGTCGGAGTTGTTTTCTTCCAATTAGGCCCAAAAATTCCTCATTCCAACCCTCAATTCTATTTTCTAGGCTCATCGATATTGTATATATGTTGATATGTTGTGAATTTAGATAAACGAAATTCTTGAAAATAGGAAAAAATGAAGAGAAAAGTTTCCATTTATTTTTGTTTTTTCCTTTTTGCAACCACAACTCATTCTAAATGTTCTGCCTCCTTGTGGTATATTTTATCTTTCAATTATCACTTATGAGATATCATTTTATTTCCTGTATAGGCCACTTCACTTCTAACATTTATATCCGGAGAAGAATGGCTGTTTCTGTTAAGCTGATGTCTCTTATTGTTGGAACTCTCGGTGTCATTTCCTTTGTATTTGGAGTCGTTGCTGAAAACAAGAAGGTAAGTGCCTATAATCTTCAGAAACAAGCATATCTCTTTACCAATTCTTTGGTTTTCACTGTCCTATATATTATATCCCTTCTCCCTTGGAATTGTTTTTAAGTTCTAATAATGATGGACTTATGTGGTGTGTATCTGTGGGAGCTAGTGTTGTATGCATTGATTGTATAAAAAACTTTGCTATATTATCTTCTTTTTTGTATCTAATTGGAACCTATCTTGGTATTATGGAATAGAAACGTTTAAAGAACTATCCAATCTCTCTCAAAGGCTGAACCCTTTAGTCAATACAATTCTTTATTTAATATAAGACCCAAGCTAGTACTTATATAGGCTCCTAACCCAACTAACTCCAACTATAGTTACTAACTAACTGAAGGGGTAAATGGGTCTTATCAGTATCTTAATTAATGTTTTATGTTTATGATCTTTCAAAATTAGGGGGGAAAACAAGAGGAAAGCTACGAAATCCAAGTATTTTATATATACTTTTTGAATTATGATAAACCAAGGGGTTATATTTGCGTCCCTTACTTCCTTCTTCACCCTACCCCTGCTTAATGTGTGTGCACCCGGATACAAACTGAGGGGTATACTCATGAATACGTAGTTTCTCTATTGGATGTGAATGTGGTGAACAGCGGTTTAATGTTATGAAATTAAGATTATTTCCACTTTTATCTTTATATTTTTTAGATCTCTTTCCCTTTTTTTCCCGTGGATGATCACTAACTTCTTTTGCTGCCTTTACTGGATTTGGACAGCCTGCATCTGGAACTCCCATCCCAGGCAAAGGCCTTGTTATCTGTAAATATCCCGGTGACCCGACGGTGGCCTTGGGATTTGTTTCCTTTCTGTTTCTTCTTGCTTCTTCAATTGCGGGATATTTCTCTCTGTTCTATCCTTACCAAGGAAAATCCGTTCCTCGAGGAGCGATGTTTAAGAGCAGTAGCTTCTCTGTGTTCTTCAACATTGCCGTGTAAGTTTTCTTTTCAAGACACTTCCATTACTCATGACTGTTAACTTTGTAGCATCGATTTGCATTATGGTTGCAACATGTTATACTTTCATGACAATTCTGCATATTCCCCAAGGAACTACTCATTCAGTTTTATTCCTGTAATTCATCACTTTTTTCAGAATAATTTATTGTGGAACAAGGTTTTGTGCATGTTTTGTTATTGATAAACTTTTGTTCAGAATTTTCACCGTATTTTATAGAAACACTTGGAATCTATTTGTTGAACGGTCCTGTTTATTTTTATTTGCATTACTGAAGAGGTTGTGTTTATAATCAATGTTCTCTTCCCATATTTACCTTTCATGTCACTTTAGAAACAAGTAAGAAAAGAGTTAGGATTCTTATCCTTCAAAATCTTTATAGAATTTTGAATTTAAGTAACCATAAGTGTGAAAGAAAACTCGTTTGATAATCATTTGAATTTTTGTTTATAAAAATTTAGTCTATGACAACTTCAATCTATGATTTTCCAAAAAACATAGCTTTCAAAAACTTCTTTTAAATTTTGGCATTTTGTTGGGATTTGAATACTTTTTTTAAGGGTAGATGAGATTATTTATAGAAAATTGGAGTAAAAACAAGTTTAATTTTGAAAATTTAGAAACAAAAAATTGCAATTGGCATAAACTTGATTCTAGAAACTCTGAAACAATAGATTTAGAGAACTTAATATACCGAACCTTTTGGTGGATTTGTGTTTAACTTAAGGTCTTATAAGTTATGAACTCATTTTGATGCACCCGCCTATTTGCAGGTTCACAACTGGATTAGCTATAACTCTGCTCGTATGGCCAACGGTCACGGAGCAACTTCACTTGACGCGTAACGTTCATCACAATCTCGAGACACAGTGCCCGACCGCTAAGACGGGTCTTTTAGGTGGCGGTGCATTTCTATCCCTAGATTCATCCCTCTTCTGGTTGGTTGCTTTGATGTTGGCTGGAAATGCTCGAGAGGACTACTTTGATGAAATCAAAGAAAAGCGAACCAATGATCAAGCTCTAAAGAGCAGTGCATGAAGCTTCTTTGTTTAGTGAGAATAATAATTTGGTTTCTCTTTTTTTTTAGCTTGGGTTTACTTGTTATTCTGCAAGGATTTAACTGTGATTAGGCTATTCTTGTTTAGAATTTCACTGTTGGAATGATCCTTGTGGCGTCGTTTAAACCATCAAATATTGTATTAGGATATATTTATCTTCTTAAGTAGAGTATATGCAAGGACTTAATCTTGATCATTTACGATTTTGGTTCGTGTACTTTCACTTATTTTTTTTTTAATGGTTTAAGATTGAACATTGGACTTTAGGATGATATTCAAATTGACCGTTATGGTATAACCCCTTGCCTATATTAGGTCATTCGAAGTGCGTGAAAATTGATAGTTGAATATTATTTATGTTTTATACATTATTCTTGGTTAAAACTTCATTTATGTCCATAAAAAGTGTTTTTAGTGGGTATATACACATAAGTTTTTTGTATTTTCTTGCTTTTTGGTGCGCATCAGATTTTAGAGGGTCATTCGCTTTATAAAATACTGATAGAGCAAGATTGATATTGTTGGGTTAATTCTATGTTCGATTAGTGAAAAATAAAATAAAATGATTAAATTATTTTAGTATTTTGTTACATCAATTGTGGGTGAAATTTAAATTTAACTTCGTTTGATAACCGTTTGTTAGTTTAATAAATTAATTTTCGTATGCTTAATTTTTTTTTCATAAAAAAACTAAACTGATCTGCAACTTTCTGTTCTAACTCATCTCTAACCCTACACTAACTTCCTCCCTCAGTCCATCTCAACCTTATACCGTGAACATTTGCATTCAACTCAACTCATGCCATCTTATTCCCAACCGCTTCAGCCAAACACGAGAGATTTTTATGTCAAGGAATGTTTGGAGTAAGAGAAATGAGAGAATTATTATAAAAAGATAAGAATTAAAGGAAAAATGTAAGAGAAAATGATAATAAGAAAAGTGTTACCAGGGACAGGAGAATGAAAAGTGATTATAGAAATAATGAAATAAGGTTAATGTAGAAAATAAAATGATTATGGTGAGAATAAAAAGTATTATAAAGAAAATGGTATGAAAGTAAGTGAAAAAAAATAATAAGCAATTAGAGAGAACAAAAGAAGTCGTAAAAAAAAATTGTTGGGAAAATGATTCTTGTAACTCAAAAATGAGTAAAAAGATCATTCTATAATTCTAATAAACATTCTTTTTTTTTTTGAAAATATTCTAATAAACATTCTTATTCACTACCATACAAATTTATAGAATAAAATCATAAAGTCACTATGTGTGGGCATCAGTGGTCAAAATTGAGTTAGGTTTTGAATCAATCAAAATTTTTAAGATAATCAATTTGTCAACTCATTCAATTCTACATATATTAGAGCAATCTAACCCTTATATTTTTTAGTTGGGTTGGAATATATTATAGGGTAGTGCTATTTTTTTTCGTTCTCTAAGACTCAATTCACAACCTATAAATATATTTTGAAAAATTAGAAAAATGCATAATATTAAATTTGAATCTAGGTAACCAATTATCTTTGTTCGTCAGCTAAAAACAAGTAAATCACAAAATAATACCCTAACCAAACTCAAAAGAATATTAAAAACCAACTAAAGTCTTACAAGTTGAATTGAGTGGTTGAGTCGGTTTTTTGGGCACCGGTATTGGTTGAGTCCTTCCACTCTTATTTATACGCTGCAAAGACTCAGTCAACTTCCATCAAAAGCCCTATAAAAACCCATCTCCCCCCTCCTCTGTTCTTCTTTCTCTGAGTTTCTGCTTCAATAATATTGCACTCTCTGAAAGGCGAACCGCAAATCGAAGAAACTGCCGTTCTTCGAAAATGCCGCTTGGTAAGCGACCGGGCGATACGAGCGAGTCTCGATATTGCGGCGTCGAGGCTGAATTTGACGACGACTTGTCTCAGCTCTTGTTCTCAAATCTTTGGTCTGCTGGATTTGATTTCCTCGTCGTTCCTCTGGTTAGTTTTCTTGCATTTCGATCTCGTTCCAGTTTGATTTTCCGAATTTGATGCTGTAAATGATAATCTTCTGGTTTTGATCGACGAAATGGCGTCTGAAGTGTATTGGTTGAGTGTTTTTTTGAATTTCTTCGCAAGTAGTGTTCGTTTGAATCTTTGTGGCCAAGAACAGCGTTATTTATGCATTCTTTAACGATTTTCTTGAAACCGAACGTGATGCAATTGCTAGATTTGCGTTTCGTTCTTGTTCCACTTCGATTTTCCAAATTTGATGCTCAAAATGATGATCTCCTGGTTTTAATCGTCGAAATGGCGTCTGAAGTGTGTTAGTTGAGTGTTTTTTTGAATTTCTTTGCATGTAGTGTTCATTTGAATCTTTGTGGCCAAGAACAGCGTTATTTATGCATTCTTTAACGATTTTCTTGAAACCGAACATAATGCAATTGCTAGATTTGCGTTTCGTTCTTGATCCACTTCGATTTTCCAAATTTGATGCTCAAAATGATGATCTCCTGGTTTTAATCGTCGAAATGGCGTCTGAAGTGTGTTGGTTAACTTCTTCTTGAGAGGTTTTTGAATTTCTTCGCATGTAGTGTTCATTCGAATCTTTGTGGCCAAGAACAGCGTTCTTTGTATCTGTTTTCTTGAAACTGAACGGAATGCGATTGCTAGATTTGCATTTTATTCTTGTTCCACTTCGATTCTCCAAATTTGCTTCTGAAAATGATAATCTTCTGGTTTTAATCAACGAAATGGCATCTGAATAGTGTTAGTCAACTTCTTCTTTAGCGTTTTTTTGAATGTCTTCGCACGTAGTGTTCATTCGAATCTTTGTGGCCAAGAACAGCGTTCTTTATGCATTCTTTATCTGTTCGCTAGAAATCGAACGGAATGTAATTGCTAGATTTGCATTTCGTTGTTGTCTTACGCTTTTTCTTGTTATTTCGTTGTTGTCACACATCTGCTAAGTAGCTGAATGTCCTGTGTGAATGGTCAGTTGGCTTTTACCCAAAGCAACGTTGTTTGATAGCCGTCGCAGTGTAATTTCACTCCAAGGCTGTCAAAGTACATTTCCCGAACTATGTCCAGGTCGAAGTGTATAGATACTTACAATAATAATCTGGTTCAGTAGTTTAAGTTTGAAATTTCCGTAACAATTAAATTTATCATCTGCAAGCCAAACCTTAGGTTGTAGCCGTAGGTATTTATAAAATGATCCATCCTTCAATTTAGTTTCAAGTCAGTATTGATTCTCCTATCCAAAATAAGTTTGTATTGATTCTCTTTCTTTGTTGTACTTACGGTGGGCAACAATATACAGGAATGATCCGAAGGTGAAGACTGGCCACGTAATTTTCACACTTGTGCTGTTAAATACATTTTGTTGAGTGATTTTAACAAATTGTTGCTATGAAATGATTGGTCACTTTTACGAACAAATTTTGATTAACATTTTTAGGATATTTTATTGTATGTATTACTTCATGAAAGTGGTATTGGGTAATTATTCCTTCAGATGGATCCATCCTATCGACCAAGCTTGATGCAAAATGAGAATGGTGGTTCTGGTGTCCTCCCATTTGCCGGATCAGACTTGGTCTTAAGCCCAGCAAAGTGGAGCAGCCGCGTTATTGGTATTCACTTATGAAAAATTATTATTTGATTGCTTGATTACCTTTTGGTTTGTTAACCTTATTGGTATTATTTTGTAATGTTTATGATGTCCCAGGAAAAATTAGTTCTTGGATTGACTTAGATTCTGAAAATGAGATTCTACGAATTGATTCTGAGACAACCCTAAAACAAGAGATTTCATGGGCTTCTCATCTCTCCCTGGAGGTATATATTGTTCTAGTTTGGCAGTCCAATTGCAGTTCTTACAGAAAAGTTTGTACCGAATTGAAACTATATACAACCACGTATCCTCGTACTTTTGTTTCTTCTTTCAAAGTATATGCCTAGCAGTCTCTTCACCGTCTCTTTCTCAATTTTGAAAGCATTTAATGGTTTATTAGCCGTTAAAAATATTTGAACGTCCATCTAATCAGTTAAGAGCTGATTTTCTGCAGGCATGCCTTCTCCCAGCGCCTAAGGGAACATCATATGCTAATTATGCTAGGTGTGTTCATCAGATTTTGCAGGGCCTTAGTAATATGCAGGTGCCACTCTTATTATATTATAAAACGATCAATAATTTTCGTGCTTCTGTGAGTTTTTACCCATGTTTTAATTGAGATTTTTCTATAGTTGTGGCTCAGTATACCTCTAGCTAAGGTTGATGATGATTCTACAGATGTGAATGATCATTGGGTAAGTAAAGCATCTTTGAATTATTCTTGCATCTTAATCTAGATTCCTTTTATTGGGAAGGGGATTTAAGGGGTCATTCTAGACTAGGTTCTATGGTTTGGGATGGGAGTAGTTTTGACCACATTATCGTTAATCCGCAGCTTCTGATTAGTGATTGATTATTGGGTAAACATATCAGCGTTCAATTATTTGCACTCACATAATATCAGTGAACACAAGAATTCTCAACTTTTTCAATTGGGAGATTCTTTTTCCCTTGCTAATATCAATCGTTATGCTGCAGGTTGATTACTGGGATTTGTGGAACTCATTTCGTCTGCTTTGCGAGCACCACAGTCAATTATCAGTTGCACTTGATATTTTGTGAGTGCTCAAGTTTGTGGTGGTATGTTTTCATTACTTGAATTCCATTTATCTTATAATTTTGTAAACGGTATTTTCTGTTCATTAGGAGCACGTTACCTTCACCAAATTCGCTTGAACGATGGTTTGGGGAGTCTGTCAGAGCAGCCCTAATTAGTACTGATGTAATTATATTGATTATTATTTTCAAGATTAACACATATCTTTGGTCGATTGGATTCTGACAAAGGCTCTTGAATTATTTTCTCAGTGTTTCCTGACTGATTCACTGGGCCATCCACAGCTGTCGGATCAGCACCAGGAGTTGATTACTCGATTTTTCAATCATTCCATACGGGTATGTTCAATCTATTTCATCAATACATTATCTGATTTTCGTTTCATTTTGTTTTTCAAGAACTTCTTACCTTGGTTTTGTTTCCATAGTCAGCTAATCTTGATTCATCTGCCCCCTTCAGGTAGTTTTATCTGGGAAGTCATTGCACAACGTTTCAAGGGGGTATACAGGTTTGCCTACGGTCCTCGGTACCCATATATCATTTTGTACATGCCTAAAGTTTCTCTTTCACCAAGCTGAAGTTAAAAGGGTGCTGAATCATGGTCCACGAGGTCTGATAATTTATTTTTTCTTCTTCTAATGTTTAGGTGTACAATCTCATGCCTTGGGGTTCTATTTAGACCATGTTTATCTTCTTTACCAAAGAATGGGCCCACTCCCTGAGCAAGAACAAAGTCAGGTAGATTCTATTTACTCTTCATCAGCCCCCGCTCTTACACCCTCAAGCCACATGGTATGGTAGTTTAGCTTGTTTTCACTCCAATTAACTTCTTTCCTTTGACACCCTCTCATTTCAGTTTGAATACAGGGACGCAATAAATACTCCTCTACAAGTAAGTTTTGTTAGATGCCATAACTTGTACTGAGTCCTTATTGGTTTTACATGCCTAATATGATTCTTGTTTATGGTGGCATTTAAAGTTTGATATTACCATTAAATTGTTGTACACATTTATCTGCCTTTGTTTCAGCCTCTTATGGATAACCTAGATTCTCACACTTATGTAAATTTCGAGACAGATGCAGTCAAATACAAGCAGGTATTGCTCCAAAGTAATTTTTTTCCTCTTTTTTAGTAACCGGTTTGTAATTTATCAGATTGTGCATAATAATACAATGCATAATAAAGTAATGGTAGCTTGCTTATGATACTCCTTGATTTTTTCCCCCTTCATTAGAGCACTGCATTAAAAAAATTGTAATGATGGTTGAATTTGGATGATCATTCGTTTCATGGGGCTCTACATGAGATTTTTAATGCACATTTTATTCTGCAGTTATATATAAACACCTATTATTTATAATTTGTTAAAATGGTTGAAGTTATCTTGATATGATGGTTGTGGAATTAATTATTTTTAATTGGCTAGTTAGTGCTGTTTGAGGTCAAGTTGACTGTATATACGTATACTTATTAAGGTTATTACTTATTATTGATGATTTTCCATTTCTTCTTTTAGTATTTTTGAAATGGAGATTTGGTAAATGATAGATAGCAATTAGCTAGTGTTATCATCTTTTATTGGTTTGTATTGTCTGAACCATTTTCTTAAATTTTGGTAGTACCGACGTGCAATTGTTAAAGCTTTAAAAGATAGGGTGTCAGATGATAAAGCGACTTCCATAACAACAGTAAGCAGCTTCTTTGTTTTTCATAGAAAATTTTACAATTTTCATTTTGGTTTGTTTTTATTTTTAAGAATGAGTTGAGACATGAAGGTTGTGGTAACTTACATTTTTGTGTGGGTAGGTATTGATGGTCGTAGGTGCAGGTCGAGGACCTCTTGTTAGAGCAGCATTGCAGGTTCACACTCAGAGAACTGGATTATTTTTAAAATTCTTGTTTCTTTCATTAAATCCTGGTCATGCTTTGTAGGCAGCAGAAGAAACGGGTCGCAAACTGAAAGTTTATGCTGTGGAGAAAAATCCTAATGCAGTTGTCTCTCTTCATGTGAGTACTATACTACTTGCATGGTGATGCACGTACATAAAGCAACAGGTCGTAAAAACTATAATATCGATACTCGATTTATGAATATCTTTGTGCTTGGTGCTTGACCATCCTTTTTAACCGTATAATATTTTCTGTGAAAAATAACGTTGTGTTTATTCACTTAATTTTCAGAGTTTGGTTAAAATAGAGGGTTGGGAAACAATTGTTACCATAATTTCTTGCGACATGCGACACTGGGATGCTTCAGAGAAGGCTGACATTTTGGTACGTAAGTTTTTATGGTCATTCATTTTATGGTCATTTATTAACTTTATTAATATTTTCCTTCACTTCCACTGTAATTTTAGGTTAGTGAGTTGCTGGGTTCTTTTGCTGACAATGAACTATCGCCTGAGTGTCTTGATGGGGCCCAGCGGTTTTTAAAAGAAGATGGCATTTCAATACCTTCTTCGTAAGCGATCTTTCTTATTTTTAGTATTTTTTCACCAAGGTCAGAAACTAGTGGGGGTCTAAATGCTTAAAACATTACTTTGGAGATCTTTGCATTGGTTGTAGTTTTTCTCTTCAGGCTTTTATAATCGGTCCCATTTACCAACTAACATGCTCCTTTTTAAAAAAAGAATATTTGTGAGTGTCTAGGATAATTTGCGTGCACCACGCTGTCAAGAAAACCCTTAGAAACAATGTGCTTTTATTATTATTTTTTAAATAAGGGTAACCACGCTCATCCCTAAGCCAAACACCGAAGACATCGAAAGAGTAATGTCACAGGTGAGTCTCGAACCCAAGACTTTGAGGAGAGCATACACTGTGCCACCCCTTGGAGAAACAATGTGCTTTTATTATTATAATTCCCAACTTCTGGGTGAAATTGTCATTTTCTGCCCTCTATTGTTTTAAATCACATCAACTACTAGAAATAGAAAGCTGAAACATTATATTAGACACCAAGGGGAAATAGATTCATACAATATTAGGGCATACTTCTGTGGCTAGCTAATACGTTTCATGTTGTAAAATTTAGTTTTGATTAGTGGGAATTTAATTTGTCAGGTACACGAATTTCCTCGAACCAATTACAGCCTCAATGATATACAATGAAGTATGTCTGCCGTAATTGACTCCATATGCTATAATTAATTTTATATATGTACGGTAGAATATTAATTTATTGTGAGTTTGGTATAGATTAAGGATCGTAAAGATGTGATCCACTTTGAATCTGCTTATGTTGTCAAACTGCACAGTGTGACAAGACTCTCAGCTCCTCAGCCGGTAAGTGCTGCTTATGTGTATTTTATTATTATTTTATCTCTCAGTTCACTGCTGCTTATGTGTATTTGGATTAATGAATTATATTGAATAGTTAAAAATTGAGAGTTGTGTCAAAAACTCGTTTGGATGTAGTTTTTTGTAAAAGAGTTAGAGTCAAAACCTTGTCTAGATGTAAATTTAAAAATAAGTAGTTATTTTTAGCTGTTAAAAATGAATGGTTAAAAATGAGTTATTTTGATTAATTTGAAAATAATGATTAAAAATAAGTGGTTAGAAATGATTGAGTAGTTATAAATGAATGATTAGAAATAAATGTTATTTTTAAAAGTAAAAATGAAAAGTTAATAAAAACTCGTTTGGATGTAAGCTTTTGAGGAGTTGATAAATCCTAAAACTAACTCCTACCTAAATATGCCAAACAAACCGCCCCTGTTATGCTGCTGTATATTTTTATTTTTGTCAGAACCAATCGGTCCTGATTCTTTCATTGCAGTAATATTAACATTTTGTTACATGTTTATGTTAAAAGGTGAAAAATTATCCAATATAAATTGGTTAATCTTCAACTGCAACATGCATAAAAAAGTATGTAGTGGTAGTATTTGTGGGCTCACATTGCTGCTGTTATTGAATAGGTCTTTACATTTACGCACCCAAATAGAATATCTGAGGGAAGCAATCAGCGGTATAAGAAGCTCGTATTTGAGATACCTGATGACATTGGTGCAGCCTTAGTACATGGTATGTTGGTTTTTCATTAAAAAAAAAAAAAAAAAAAAAAAAAACAAACAAAATCTGGATTCTTATACGAATTACATTTCATTCATGGTTCGAAGAAACTCACGATCTTATTATATTTGGTATTATAAGAACTTGTACAAAATTAATTTTTGGTTTCGAGTAATATTTGCCAAAGCAATATTCTTGAATTCAACTTGTGAAGGTTTTGGTGGTTATTTCGATGCGACGTTATATGGTGATGTACATCTGGGCATTGAACCATCATCAGCAACACCAGAAATGTTCAGTTGGTACAATCCCTTTTTTGTTTTATGTTGGTAATTTTGAGTACACCTGAGATTACAGAATTATTCAATTATTTTTCCCTCAGGTTTCCAATATTTTTCCCATTAAGGACTCCGATGTGCGTGCAGCCGGGATCTTCTGTACAACTACATTTTTGGCGTTGCGGTAATCCCAATAAGGTATTTTCTTATATAATAAACTATACGTTTTGGTTCTTTGAGATTATACGTTTGAAAACTAATTTTATCAAAGTTCTTATCCAAAAAAAAATAATTAAGAGTTATAGTTTTTCATTTTTAGATTTCAGTTTTTTTGTTTAAAAAAAATAAAATAACTATACATTTAAAAAAAAAGAAAACATGTTTGATAACTGTTTTTTATTTTCAAACAACACTTTTTGTTTATATTTTTGTAGTTTTTTTACTATTTATTCTTCATTGAATTGTGTCTTGGAAAGTTTATATTTTTAGTTTTCAGAATTTCTTTAATATTTTATAAAAAAAATTAAAAATTTTAAAAACAAAAACCAAAACCAAAACCAAAATTGATTATCAAATAAACATGTTTTTAAAATATTAAAAACAAAAACAAAAAAATAGTTATAAACGAGACCTAATGAGAAATTTAATAATGTGATTGTGAACTTATCATGAACTCATTTTAATATAACACCAAGTAGATAATAGTACAATGGAAAAATTGAGAAAGAAATATTAAAAGTAGTGAAATGAAACTGACGAAAAGGGTGTGTGGTACACAGGTTTGGTACGAGTGGTGCGTAACATCTCCTACCCAGTCTCCCCTACATAACTCTAATGGCCGTTCATATTGGATTGGTCTATAAAAGAAAAAGAAAAAAAGAAAAGAGGCAATTATAATACTAATACTTTTTTTTTTTTTGATACAAGGCAATTATAATACTTAGATACTTAGCTTCCTCAGCAATGTAGAACTGTACAATGTATATTGTAAATGAAATTTCTCTTGGAAGTACATCATTTTGTTCCATCTTTAAAAATTTGTCAAAATGTGTGAAAAAATTCTTATATATTCCTATAAATCAGCAACCTAAACTACCCAATACAAATCATAAAAGTTACTTTTCTGCTTTTCCTTCATAAACTTATCAATGATTACATGATTTGCTTTCTACTACTAAAATTTGAACAAACTTCAATTAATACTAACTTCAAACTTGGTATCAGTTTTAAGCTTTAAGCTTATAAATTAGTATTATTTTTCTGAGTTTCTTATTTTTAGAGATTAAACACAAATATATTTTCACGTGTTTATTTTGCTATCTACTTTTTAACACCTCTTAAAATGTCACTCGAATTTCAGAGACCGACAGATGATAAAATTTTAGACTCAGTGCTCAAATGTATTTAAAAGTAAAAAAAACAAAATGTTTATCAATTAGACATGGAGTTTATAAATAATCCATGAATTCGAAAGCAAATAATATAAAACTACAGAGAAGAAAATAAGTTAATGAATTGCATAAATAGTACTAACCTTCAGTGGTTTTCCATTCGCATTCTAACATTATAAATATCATTGTTCTTCTGAATGACCCTGAGCTTAGCACTTCTGGACCGCCGATTTAATCCTTCTTCCTCTTCAGATGGAGTTATTGGCCTTTTCGTGAGGACTGTACCTTTTGAACCCTTTACAGTTTGCTTAATCCATTCTTCGTTTTCGTCATCGATATTCGTTACCTCATTTTCTTCCGTTTTCGGATTAATGATGTTTAGAAATGTTTGTTTCACAACCCTGTCCTCTAAACTGTGGAATGAGATGACCGCGAGTCGACCTCCGGGAGCGAGACACTCAAAACAACTGTAAAGGGAGTCTTCCAATACCTTCAGTTCGTCATTGACAGCAATCCTTAGAGCTTGGAATACCCTCGTTGCCGTCTTTATCCATCCTTGTCTTCCTCCTATTTACATCACATTTTTTAATAATATTTAAAAAAAAATATTGCCTTCTTTAGATAGGGAAAAAAAAAATTGCCTTTAAAAAGACCATAGAACTTGACAATTCCAACATCAACCCCCAAACCCATACACACTAGGTTAAAACAATATTGACACCAAGCATACTTTAAAGAGCTTGACAGTTAAAAGAGACATAAAACAGATCATTTAAGCTTATTTGATAACCATTTGATTTATTTTTTTTGGTTATTGAAATTTAGGCGTATTTTTACTCAAATTTCCTACAATATTCCATCTTTTCTACCATCTATCCATCTTTCTTTAAGAAAGTAGGCGAATGCCTACCAAATTTCAAAAACAAAAACAAGCTTTTGGAAGCTACTTTTTTTGTTTCCAAATTTTGGATTTGTTTCTTAAAATATAGGGAAGATGTAGATATCCCAATAAAAAAAATATATGGTAAGATACTTGTTGTGGTCTTATCCAAAAAAGATACTTGTCGTGGGCTTAAATTTCAAAAACAAAAAACAAAATGACTATCAAACGGAGCCTTAAAGATTTATTGAACACAAAATTGAAAAGTCGACGATCAATTAGACATTTTCTTAAAGTTTAGTAACCAAATAGACACAAATCTGAAAATTTGAACACTTTTTATTTAATATATATGTGAGCATCTGAGTCAGCTTACGTGTACTTCAACTATTCTCATGAGAGAGATCCATTTGACCTTACAACATTTGACTCTCAAGAAAATTCGTAGTAAATAATTCCTTAGTAGATAGTCACCAAGAATTGAATCCATAATCTTTTGGTCCTTCAAAATCTTCTTAATCATTAGGTCAAGCCAGGATGGTCAACAGACACCTTTTAAAGTTTATAAACTATATAAATACAAATTTTAAAGTTTAGGCTATGTTTGATAATTATTCAATCTTAGTTTTTGGTGTTTGAAAATTTAGCTTATTTTCTCTGAATTTCTATATCATGGTTTTCATCTCCTTCGAGGAAGCACTTAAATTTCTAGTCAAATTCAAAAAACAAGTGTTTTTTTTTTTTAAACAAGGGTAACCACACCTATCCCTAAGTCAGGCACTAGGAGACATCGAAGGAGTAATGTCACAGTTGTACAAAAAGTGTTTGAAAGCTACTGTTTTTAGTTCTCAAAATGTGACTAGCAAAAGATAGATTACACAACAAAAGTTACAGGTGGAAATAGAACTTACAGGTTTAATTTTAAAAAACCAAAACTCATGGTGTTATCAAACCCAGTCTTAATACTGAAATTTCTAATTTAACGGTTTAACCCCAGAAAGTAAATCAACAAAGGATTAAGTGAATAGACAAAGAACAAACAGTGGTTACCTTTAGAACCAGGCGTAGATTTCCGGATAAGATCAACTAATTCGCTGGTGGAATGCAATCCACCCTGTGATCGAGCTTTGACGATTCTGTTTTGGAGTGAATACCAGTTGCTTTCTTCTCCATAAACCCGCATGATACGCCCCACTTCTATGTCCGGCCAGTTGTTCAAAATGTCCTCTGCTTTTAAACTTGCCTGCCACAAACCTGTTTCAATCAGTCCACATAAATAATTAATTAACCCATGATCTTCTACAGTAAACCTACTAATCAGCCCTTTTTTTACTAGCGCTATGAATAATATATTAAATTTAAGTTGTTTCTTTTTTTTAGTACAACAATATTTGTGGTGGGGGATTCAAACCTATGACATATCATGAGCACATACTTATGTCAGTTGAGTTAGCGCTCTTTAGCTATAAAGAGAACAGAGGGCAATGCTCTACATCAGCAATCTGCCATCAGACAGAAATATTCTTTGGCGTCTTCTTAAAAAAATATGCTTTGGTAACTGACAACTAATTGTTATAGGACTTCAGTCAACAAGATCGATGCTCTACTTGCATAATCTATGACTTGATAACCAAGAGGTTATAAATTAAAATCCCCCAACGTGAACCGAATTGTTGAATTAAAAAAAAAAAATTATTATAGGACTCCACATTAGGAGTATCAGTGGCCTCTCTCTCTCGCACACACAAACATAATACACAACATAAAATACTGTCGCTTTACTTCACGTAATAAAAATTGTCGGCAAGGATGAATCAAGTTTAACTACTACAAAAGCAAGAGTTAAGGAATAGTTTTTTTTTATAGGAATGTTAAGGCATAGTTGATAGTTGACTCGGTAAGTAACAGTTGAGCATAAAAAATGAAAATTCAGAAAGGAAGAACTTGTTATCAACTCGTTGGTACCTGAGGATCCATTCGCATATCAAGAGGACCATTGCAAAGAACACTAAATCCCCTTTCAGGGTCGTCCACCTGAGAATTAAGGAAATACCAAATTTCAGGCTGTTAAACCAAATAACTGAGAGGGTAAATATGGGACAAGAGAGAAACTCTATGAGATGAATTACATCAAGCATTAAGCGAGTATGTATCATGGACACATAGCTCTGTTATATGCTATGCTATCATAGTTTTCTCAGTAAAGAAAATGTTAACTGTAACAATGAATAGCATTACCTTGGCATCCTTCAATGATTTCTTCTATGTTTTTTTATAACCGAGAATCGGAACTTTACCCCTCATTTCTTTCTCAAAGTTTTTTTTTACTTCTAATATTAGTAAAAACCTTAGTTTCTTTCCTGACTGGTTTGTAGTAACCTTGAGCTATATTATATTGTTTTTTCTTATATCCGCAAGTATTTGAGCATGTGCACACCTCGATTATTCTCATAAGATAAGGACAAGGACAACTACCTAATCCTACTACATTTTTTTCTTAAGGTAACCCGTACGAAAATAATAACCAGATAAGATGACATCCATGGGTTGAACTCATTCAATTTAAACACTTTACGATTCTCAAAGTCAAATAAGCCAACAAACGATAGTAACCCTATGTTGTGCATTTTCGCCTATTTTTGCCTAGTGTCCCATTTGCATTGTCTATGGATTAGCACAGCTATTTCACAAGAACTGTAAGTTAGTCCTCAACTCCTCATCACATGATGAGCACGACATTTTACATCTCAGTGCATTTTTCTATCACATACCTGCATGGATGACATTCCCAAATCCATAAAAATCCCATCCACTCCAGGCTCTAAAGGTCTCTCATCTGAGTCAGCAAGTAGAGATTTCATGTATTTGAAGTTCTTCAGGATTGTATATGCTTTCAAATCAGAATCCTCACTGAAGAGATCACTGATCCGATCTTGAGCCTTATCAAGTGCAACTGGATCGACATCCATTCCCATGTAAAATTTCAACTCCGGATGCGCTTGAATAATCTGTTTTCCCAGAACATAAAATCAGAATTCGGCATCACGAGAAAGAAAAATTATGGACACGACGTCAATCGTTAACGACCACGTGCAATCCAAATTTTGATGTGGCAACATCAAAGGAACTACACAAGATAACAGAAAAATAGTAGAGAAGCACGTTGATCATATCGGTCGATTAAATAGCCAAATGTAGCTCCACATAGAACATAATTACATAATTTAATAGCTCGAGAATTAACCAAAAAAAAAAGAAGAGGTTATGCAGCTTATAGATTTCATATGACAATAGAAAGTTGGAAAAACATCTAATTATTAGTATTCAGAAACTGAATACCATAATAGTATTCCTCAAAAATCCAATGGGAAGTTCTATAGGCAAATCATCAAGAAATTGAATCAGAAAACACATTCGAGTAACGATTAACACTAATAAATGTAACAAACCAATCATTAACAACAAAACAAGAGAAGAAGAAGAAAAACAAGTTAAGATAGATATACTCACAGCAGAAGAATGTCCACCGGCACCGACGGTGCAATCCACGAATGAGCGCAGCGATCTTCCAGAAAACACGTCCAATACTTCCGCAAGCATCACTGGAATATGAGCAGAAGTATCTCCAAACTGAACAGCGTTCTCGTCAAACTCCTTAGTGGAACGAGTCCTCCTCTTCTCCTTCGCCAAACCTAATTTCGAAGAATTCAATTCCTTGAGATTCTTCGTTTTCTTCTGCTTCTCCTTCCTCGCCTTCTTCCGATCATCAGTATCCGTGGAAATGGAGCAGCACCGGAAAATTCTCGGCGGCGGAGTAGAGCTGGTGGAGATCAAATGGCGTAAACGGAGAGATTGCAACGGAGATGGAGAGAACAAAGAGAGCTTCGCCATTGATGATCTGAACGCCATTTTCTAGGGTTCCGATTGCATCAGAAGATCAGAGAGTGAGATTGTTGAGAGTTCGCCATTACACTCTGCAAATGGTGAAATTCACGCTCCTGAGCCCTAATTGACGGTCTGTACGGCTTATCTTCCTCTTTTATCCCTCTAAAATTAAATGAAAAATAAATTATCAAATTAAAAACACAAATTTACTTCTTTTTTTTTTTGGAGACAAAACACAAATTTACTTATTTATCCTTCCACAGAAAATTTAGAAAAGAATATCGCTATCATTCAACCAAACTAACTAATCTTTGACCTCAAAAAGAAAAAAGAAAAAGAAAAATCTAACTAGAGTCTTTACCAAGGATTAAAACTAACTCTTTAAAATAATTTTTATTTTAAATTTATATTTAAATAAGTTAGTGTTTCTAACTATTCTATATATATAAAAAATCAATTTCCATTTTTCTATAAAAATCTACATTCAAATGTATTATTATAAAAATTTTAATTTTTAATTCTCAAGAAAAAAAAAAATTAACTATTCAAAGCAACTTTTTAAGGTCCCGTTTGATAACCATTTTGTTTTTTTGTTTTTTGTTTATGAAATTTAAACCTATTTCTATTCAAATTTCCTACCATATACTCTATCTTTCTTACCATGTATTCATATTTCCTTAGGAAGGTAGGAGAATACTAACCAAACTTCAAAAACATAAACAAGTTTTTGTAAGCTATTTTTTTGTGTACAAATTTTGGTTTTGTTTATTAAAATATAGATAAGATGTAGATATCCAAATAAGGAAGAAGGTATTATAAGGTAGTTGTTGTAGACTTAAATTTGATAAACAAAAAAGGAAAAACAAAATGGTTATCAAATGGGTCTAAACTAAGTGTTTATCCGATCACCTCCCCAATATTTTCTTTCTTAATAACAATATGTAAATAAGGGGAATTGAACCTCGCAAGTTGACTGATAAGAATAATGAGGTAAAAAAATCAACAACAAAATTTGGTGAACTAAAAGAACAAAATAATTTGATGAAGGTAATATATTTATAAGAAACTCGTCAAATCAATCAATTGTATAAAATAATTATAAATATAATCAATTTTAAAACAAAATAACAATTACAATTATGGTATTAATAATATGTATTAATAATGCATAATAGTGTATCAATACTATATTAAGGAATAGTATTAGTGACTATAGATATAAAGAGAAATATTTAAGTCATATTTGGACATAACCTAAATATTCCTTGAACATAAATACTTTATAGTTTGTCTATATTTTTTAATTATTTTGTGAGAAAGGTCATCTAGTATATTTTTCCTTAATTACATGTATGACATTAATTATATTAATCAAACAATAATGCAAAGTTAAGAAAATAAAGACACTTGCCGATTTGACCTTTAACACTTGATAATGAAGTCAAAATATATTTAGGTTAACCATAATTTTGTGTAACCACCTAAATTTTCGTAACAGTTTCTAAGGTATGTTTTTCCATAAATTGTTTAACCGTTATTTGCAGTTTTAACCTTAGGAGAAAATTAATAAATTTACCCTAAGGCCTTTTTACATTTTAACGAGCTTCGATGTTGTTTTTGTGATTTTAGGGCTTTAGATTTGTTTTGCAAGTTTGAAGGAAAAGTCATTTGGTTTTTTTTTGTTTTGTTTGAGATTACAATAATTAGGGGTGGGAGTGGGGGAGATTCGAACCTAAGACCTCTAAGTTATTAGGTGTACATTGATGTCACTTGAAAAGTCATTTGGTTAGTCGTTCTTTACACGCAGCTTTTCATCGATCAAACATAGGAAGCCAGAGATATTTCCCCTCCACTGTGCCCTCTTTGGAGCTAGCCATAACATTCCCTAAAGATTTTTTTTTAAATACTAAAGTTTATAAGTTGAATAGATACAATTACTGGTCAACATGGTGGTGGAGTCTAAATTAATTTACTTGTCGTTAGAAACTATAAAATTATATAATATAATTCCTAACATTTATGAATTATAATTGATACAATTATTGATTTAGCGTTTAATGAGCAAAATCGACAGAGCTGAGGAGCATAAATTAACAATAAATATGGCTTCCTTTAAAAAAAAACAATAAATATGGCTTGGCCAATCAAAGCATTATTACCTCTCAAAAGTGATAATTCACACTACATTTCCGTACATATTTTAATACGTCTACTTTTCTACTATAAAAAAAAGTCTACTTTTCCTTGTTATTCATTAAATTTACCTAAATAAAATTGAGTATCAATATATATATATATATATATATACTAACTTCCGTTGACTAATTAGATTTAATTAATTAGTTAATCAAACGATAATAATTTCCATATGATGTAAGGATTCGTGTGTGGTACAAAACCAATACTTATTATATTAATTTCATGCAATGAATTACTTCTATCACGATTCAGTTTTAAGTAATCAGACTCCCTAAACTAATCCAAGTATATCATACTTCAATAATTAATATTACAAAATAGAATCTTTCTTCGATTTCTTTTTAATTCAACAATCTTGGAAAATTCCAACACGATCATTTGATCATGGGTATTCTTGTTGCATCTTTCTCCGATTATTAAATTTCACAAAAAAGCATGTATTTTAAAATAGGGGATCCAATCATTTTTTTAAAATAGGGGGTGCCACAAAAAATTCTTTATATTTTATCATTTTTATTTATAAGATGATATTTTGTGGCATCCAATGGTGCCACATCATCAAATTGTAGGACTGGAGGTGCCACATCATCAAATTGTAGGAATGGAGTTTTACTCTTTTTTTAATTCAACAATCATATAAAAAAATTGAAGATGAGAGAATTCAAATTCATATTTTTTAATCACGAGTACACATTTACATTGCCGGGCTATTACTTTATTACCATAGAAAAATTAAAATTTCATTTGATGAATAATATATTCTTAGTTTTTAGTTTTTGATTTTTAACATGACATTGTTTGATAATCATTTTATTTTTAGTTTTTTTTTTTAATTTAAGCTTACAACATCTATCTTACCATAAGTTTTTTCTTACTTGGATATTTAGATCTTACCTATATTTTAAGAAATTAAATTGAGAAAAAAAAAGTAGATTCTAAAAATTTATTTTTAGAATATATGGTAGGAAACTTGAATAAAAATAAGCTTAAATTTTAAAAGTAAAAAATAAAAAACAAAATGGCTATCAAACGAAACCTAAATTTACAACATACTTTATCACGTGTGTTTCCTTACTTGTAGATCTACATCTTATCTATACTTTTAAAAACCAAACCAAAAATTAAAAACAAAAAAAATGTAATTCCAAAAACTTGTTTTATTTTTTAAATTTAATTAGCATTCACATACTTTCTTAAAAAAAGATAAATATATGATAGAAAATTTAATTAACATTATATAAGAAATGTAAGTAACACTATAAAGATGATCATAAGAAATTTAAGTAATACTATGCTTAAATTTCAAAAAACAAAAAATAATTATGGATATCAAACATGCCTAAATTACTAAATATTTTTAATATTTTTATACACATTTTTAGTGTTTAAATTGATGCAAGTTGCAGTATAACACATAGCATAATCAAAACAATTATTAATAAATTGATGAACGTATTTTATATTATAAATTATATAATATATTATGTTATACTTATTTCAATTGTATATAACAAATATAAAGTGGTTTAATGACATGAAATTAGAAATTAATCATGTAATTCCACCTTTAAAAAATTGAAAATAAATTTTGGATTAACTTATTATATAAAATAGTTGTTTGTTATAATTTAAAAGCAAACTTAAAATTAAAATTTCCAAAGAAATGTCCAATCAGTGTATTAGATTCAGTGATCCGAAAATACAATGATGTTTGTCTCAAACAAAAAAGAAAATATAATGATGCCAACCACCGTTTTTGACCGAATAGAGAATTTTTTATAAACTAATATACATAATTACAATAGTCACACCATACAAACAATTTATAACACATAAAAAAGGGAAAATTGTTCCCTAACATTTCAATATCACAAAAGTAATTATAAACATATGTCCATTTTAAAATAATTAAATCTATAATCATTTTTCTAATATTAGTATTAATTTTTTTTTTTGAAAAGTATTAGTATTACGTATTATAAATACTTAATAATATCAATTTTATCAACAATTTTTATAAATATTGTACATATAATTACTTTCTCGATTTGACTAATTTAGGTAAGTTTTCAAAAGACAATAAGAATTACTATTCTAGTGTACAACCAATCAAACTAATAAACTACCAAGATCAAAGCTTAAATCTTAATAATATGATGTAAAGAGGAGAAGAAAATTCTTCTACGAGTTTGATTTATGATATTAATTGAGCAATAATGGAGTGTAAGAAAATGTGAGAAAGACTTGGCGGCTTTGCTGGGTTTGACCCCTCCTCCCTCACCAATCCTTAAATTCGATTAAAATCTCAACGCCCTTATCTCCATTATAACAAATCCAAATCCTCCCCCACTTGCCCTAAAATATTATTAAATTCAACTATCATTTTAATTCCATTTGGATTACTTTCCCTTTCTAAATTTAATCTTCAAGTAGATTATATGGTGAGCTCGGAATTAATTTTTATAAAATTTTGTTCTTCTAATTGTTTTTGTTTTAGATTACAACAATTAGAGGTGGGAAAGACTCGAATCTAAATGTATATTAATGCCACTTGGGCTATTGTTCTTCTATTTGTAAAAAAGCTAATAAAAATAAAATTTAAAAGGTATGTTATCACTATTTTGATTTTAGCAATTTTTTCATACATAACAAAAACATTTTAACTTTTATTATTTTTAATCAATTTCATTTAATTATTTTTCAATTAGCTACACTTAGATTATTTTTAATCAATTATATTTCATTGAAGTTGTCAAATTGTAGGTTCAAATGCTACATGTGAGTGAAAAACATTTTTTCGGTATATTTGAATGACATTTTTATATTTAATTTTTTCAAAAATTTTAACATTGAATTTCTTTCATTTTTTATTATTCATAAAAAAATTCCCCAAAAATTTATCATATAAATCAATTTTCAGCTATATGATAAATTTAATGACTAAAATTAAAACAAAATAAATCTAAAAATACATGAACCAAAATAAAATCCAAATTCTCACTCACTGGCTCTCATCTTCCCAAAAATCATTTTAAAATTAAAATTAAAGTTTTTATCATTATGATACACACACTTTCTTTCTTTTCTTTTTTTGAACTATGATACATGCACTTTCAATTTTTTAAATTTGAAGAAAAAAAAAGCTCATTGGGTTTGAATTTTACACTTTTCAGGGGATGCTAGGCTGTTATCAAACATACCGCCGCCCATCGGGACAAGACCAAAAAACGATATTTTAAGTTTTAACCCCAAAAAATCCAAATTCTCACCCGCTATCTATCTTCCCAAAAACAGTATTAAATTAAATCTTCATCGTCCCAAAATGGAGAGATTAAAAAAAAAAATCCAAATAGAAGAAAAAAAAAGAAATATTTAGGTCATGTCTGGACAATGACCTAAATATTAATGTCAACGTATGGTTCAATATGGACCATATTCTATTTTTCTTTATTTAATCTTTTAAATTTAAAATCAAATAGAATGTACCCTACGCTGAGTCATATTGTACATTAAATTTAAACCCTATACTAAAAAAATCCAAATTCTCACCCATTTGCTGTCTATCTTCCTAAAAACATTATTAAATTAAATCTCCATCGCCTCAAAATAAAGATTTAAAAAAAAAAAATCGAAGGGAGAGCCCAATGGAAGGAAGAAAAACAGAAATAATTAGGTCATGTCTGGTCACAACATGGGACACATTCTATTTTTCTCTATTTTCTTTATTAGCACATTCGATTTTTTTCTATTTTCTTTATTATTTAATTTAAAATAAAATAGAATGTAGTTCATATTAATGCCCCGACATGATTTAAATATTCCTAAGAAAAAAATGCTAAATAAAGAGAAGAGAAGGACCAAAAAGGCATACCACTAATAACAAACCAGAAGCTGCTTTTTTGTTTGCCCTCATCTTTTTCCTTCTACTTTTGACTCTCCCCACTTTATTGCTTAACCTTTTGTTTTCATCATAATCTCATATATATCTTCTTCCTCCAATTATTCCAATTATTCCAATTACCATTACACAAAAACATTCACACCTTGCTTTCATCATTTGCTTCCCCTTTTTCTCCATGTGTTCATGTTCTTAAAAACCTTCTCTTTTTCCTCACAAAACAACCCATCCAATCCCATCTCTCAATTCTCCAATCCCCCTTTTGTTCATTCAAGATTCCAATCCCCTTTTCCCCACAATATATGCTTGTTTAATCAGATTTCTCCCTCACATACCACAAAAAACAATACACTGAGATAATTTTGATTTACCTGCAACAATGGAGGAACACCACCAATCGCCGCCGCCGGCAGCTGTAGGAGGAGCAGAACCTGCAAAGAGAGAAGAAGAATTGAATTCAGAAGCGAAACCTAAATCTGCAGATCGGAGCAACAACACTTTCTTTGGCAGACATAGAATCACAGCGGCCATTAACAGACTCCAAAACGAAATCAATATCATCAAGGTAATACCCATTTCATTTCACGATTCACAGATTTCAACCTAAATCGAACAATAATTCCATGTTTTCAGCCATTTTTCCCCCCTAAAAATTAATCGCGATGCAGGATGAATTGCAACAGCTCGAGAGCACAGGCGAATCGTCAACCGTATGCAAAGAGTAAGAACACTAAGCAGATTAATCGATAAATTAGGGTTTACAAATGTTCCAAATCGTGCATACATTCACGATTCGTCCTCAATTTCAAACAAATTCATCGAATCAAAATCGCCATTACTCTAGGGTTTAATTTCTTCACCTGTTTCCGCGCAGATTCGTCTCCAGCGTCGAATCGATTCCGGATCCTCTGCTTCCAGTGTAAGATCATCACCATTAACATTAACATTAACATTAATTCATCGATCTTAGATCTAAACGACGATTTCTTCATCTGATTCGAAATGTACAGAACGATCGGTCCGGTGGATGTGAACTGGGACCAGTGGTTCCGAGGAGCTCACGGCGGCCGCAACCACAGGCGGTGGATCTGATTCCGAATCCATTTTTGGATGTCGCCATTGATTTTGAAGGTTTTTGAGATCGTGTTTTTCGATCGCCGCCATAACCAGAATGTGGAGAAGAAAAGAGAACTTGGGAATTGAAACGACGACGTCGCAATCGAACCGTGTGTACACGTTTTTTGGGGGTTCAATAATTTATCGTTGCTTATTTTTACTTTTCTGTTTTTAGAAAAATATTTCCTTATTTGTCACATTGTATTTGCTTTTTCTTTTTCTTTTTTCCTTAGTTTTAATTTAACTTTATAGTTTACTTTTGTCTTGATGTGTCTCGACGATATTATTGTTAAACTGTTGTTTTTATTTTATAATAACTTACACTGCTCTTAATTATAGGAAAAAATAGTGCTAGGATATAATGTAGAACTAAAAAAAACTAAAAAATACTTAATTTTAGCCTTTTTATTTTTAATCAAATTTAAAATTTGTTTTATGATAAGTTTAAAACTTTTTTTTTTTATTAAAATTGTTTCATACAAATAATAATTTTAATACAAAAAAGATCTTAAAACTTACATATAAAAAGGTTAATAAAAGGAGTTTTTTCGTGAGTAACCAAAAACAAAAAAGAAAATTTATCAAATTAGTCAATTAAGAAGATAATTATAAATATAGTTATTTTTTAAAAATTTAGCAATCAAAGTTATAGGAATTAATATTAATATGTATTAATTATATATAATAATGTATTAATAATAAATAATATATATTTTTGAATACATATTAAGGGAGGGGAACAAATATCGATTTTCGGACTCGAACCCGTGACGTTGTTGAATTGGTTTACAACCATTGCGCCAAAATTGATTCATTTCTATTCGTTTCAATTAGTTGTAACTTGTAATCGATAGAGTCCAATCAAAATGAATATTTCATATATAAAATATTTTTAAAATTGTTAGAATTAAAATATGAAAGTTGTAATTTGTCATCTAAAAAAATCTTAATAAAATGTAGTTTAAAAAAAAAAAAAAGTAAACAAGAAATTTAAATTGTTTGCTCATTCTACATTTGATTTTCTTTTGAGACATTACATTTGAACAATTGAAATTAAATAAAAAAAGTTTCCCTTAAAAAATATATGAACGAAAAAGTATTCTCACCTAAAATTTAAATTTAATGGTTAGTTTCTTCGAATTTCAACACACATGTTAACTTGAGCTGAAAAAAAGTCTTGACCACGCGTTGCTTCTCACAAGATAGTTGAAAAATGATACTTCAACAATCAAAATTGATTTTTTTATTCTAAAATTTGAGAAACCGTATGAAGATTCGACAACTCAATATCTTTGCTTGCTCACTAAAGTCCATTTCTATACCCAACCACCAATCTTAAAAGATAAGATTTATTTTTATTATTATCGGTAGTAATTTCTACTTCTTATATTATATTTGCAATATAATTTTTAAAATAATTCATTTATAGCACAACAATAAAATTCAACTAGTGATAGTTAGAATAAGTATGATAGAAGTCTGTCAATAATTAAATTTTATGAGTGACAGAAATCGATTTTGATTTTTGTTACAAATGAATTAATTTTGATTTTGTATCGAAAATATTTTACCATTATTTTATTATATATGCAAAATTCACTCATTATTATCATTAAATTTGGCAAAAGTTTTAGGTCAACTAACACAATTTTCCTACAAACCAATTTATTACATTTTCCTAAGGGTGTGTTTGGGCCCCATTTATTTAAACGGCCGAGTTGGTTATAATAACTCAACCGATGTTTGCCCCACCGTTTATAACTAAACTTGTTTGCCTGTTTATCTAAACCTACGTGTCCGTTTATGTACACCTTACATACATTATTTTTTGTTACATAATCATTCCCTCAAACACCATTTATCATAATCCATGTTATAATAACTTGCCCCTCAAACACTATTGATAATAACCCACACCGTTTATAATAACCTTTCGTCTATAATAACCAAACTGATGCTCCAAAATCACTCTAAAGGTCTAATTTATTATTTACTACTGTTTACGTTTGATCGTAATAAAACTTTGGTGAAATTTTATTTTTTTGGTAAGTAGATATTATGAATTGAATTTATAAATTTTGTTAAAAAAATTTCAAGATTTTCTTGATGATTAGATTTAATTTTATGATTGTTGAAGATAGCATGAGTATGTGTTCGGTTTATTGTCGTTTGAAATTTCTACTTTATATGAATTTCTACTTATATAGGTATAGAAAGTCAATTTAAAAATATTTGTTTATTGAATACAAAATATTGTATCCATGTTGTGTGTTACATCAATGGATAAATCAAGATTCTTTGCATTAGTTGGTAAAAAAGAATTGCATGAAGAGATAAAATGAATATATATGTTTGTTTGGTGAGGGGAGAAACTTTCTTTTTTCCTGAATTTGGTGAGATGTGAAATGTTATTTGATAATATTTATTTTGCTGACTATTGTTTTGTTTTTGTTTTAATTGAAGAAGAGTCAATATAAAAGTTTTTAGTTGGATTGGTTGAATAATATTCTACACATCAAATTAGTATGTGTCACAATCAAAAAGTTACTTCATATATTAATATATGCAAGTGTAGTACTCATCAACTAGTCTCTCACCCAACCCTTTTCTAATCTTACATTTGATTGTGTGAAACTATAAAACTATAAGGTCTAAATGATCGTTATCGTTTTTTTTTTTAATTTTAAATATCAATAACACCAGTCCAAATTAATAGGCTAAAGTATTTATTAAAAAAAAAAAAAAAAGCTCGTGAATCATGGGATTGAAGTCAAAATTAAACTTGAATTTAAATTTTTTTCAAAAATACATTTAAAACTTGAGAATTTATCATCAACAACACATTTTACCTTTTGTATTACATTTGGAGAAAATTTCTAAAATAATTTCATCTATATCATATTAATTTCTATCAATGATAAAACTCTAACTAGTGATAGAACTCAATTTGAAATTCTATCGCTAATAGAAAATTCAAGCAGTGATAGAAAAAGTCTTTCATTGATTGAATTCTATCACTAATAGAATTCAACTAGTGATAGAATTTTCAATTTGAATTTTTTGCTACAAATGAATTAGTTTTGATTTTATACTATACATGAAAATATTTTATCTTTTTTTGTTATACATGCAAAATCCCCTTTAAATTTTACAAAATATTTCAAATATACTCTTGCAGTTAATTTTAGATGGAAATCATTACAATTTGTTTAAAAACACACACAAACCTTTAAAGTTTCAAAAACACCAATCTTAAGAAATGGTTATTGATATTTTATCCTTATTTTTTTAATAAAAACATTAAAATTTTGTTCTAAATACCCTAAGAGAACTATTTACTTTAGAAACATAAAAGTCGAACAAAAATAATGGAGAATGAAGAGAAAATGGTTGAAGATAATAATAATAAAAGGCTGATAAAGCCTACAACTCCTTTTAGCAAAAGTTAGTTGCAAGAACAAATTTTAAGATAAATAAAAAATACAGGGACCAAAAAATAGTATTTTAACAAAAAAAATAATAGACAAAGTTTCAAAAGGTATCAAAAGAAGTAAGATCTTTTAGACAATTCCATTCAAAGTCAAAACTCAACAGTTTTACATGTTTACAACCAACAAAATCCATGTAACCTATGTATACATCATCAACTCTAAGGAGAAAAAAAAAAGCAATCAAATGAATAAAAGAAAGAAAAGCCACTCACCTTAATAATGCCAGATTACAACACCAAGCAGGAAGCAAACTATGAAAACAGTGTTGCTCACTCAATTAACACCCACAATATGAAAAAGGGATAACAAGCCCAAGCAATGATCAAACTCTAGTTCCCTGGTGTATTAAAATTATGTCGTTTCAGTGGCGCGTACCTTTTCTTATTTGCTAACTAAGCTCCCAGATCCTGTCTTTTCGATCGTGTCCTGAATCTCAGAAATCGCTTCCTCATGGAGATTATCGGTGTGTACCTTTTCTTCTTCACTAACTAAGTTTCCAGATCCTGTCTTTTCGATCGTTTCCTCGACCTCAGAAATTGTTTCGGCAAGGAGATTGCTGGTGAGTACACTATCAATAACAGATCCAGTAGTAATTGCTGGGTCAATAGTGGTTCTTGCTCTTACAGAATCAGCCCTGGGACTACCATGACCCGAAACTTGTTCCTCCGATTGATTGGATCGATTCAAGGCGTGACAATGTGGGCAGTAGTAAGTAACGAATGGGAAATCTTCCCTCTTGACAAGCCCTACAAAGGATAAAAGAAATGAAATTATACTCATCTTGTGGATTTTGTTTGATAAAAAAAGAGAAGTGCATTTGCAGAAACTCCATTTTCACATTTTAAATGCATACAGAAATAAATTACAACAACCATCATAGACTAAAAGAAATAAGAAGTTATGAATTCAATCCATGATGTTATCAACACAAGAATTCATTTCACATGAATTTTCTTAACAATTAAGGATTTTAGAATTAGACACTCTAAATGATCGAGGTGCCCGTAAGCTGACCAAGATACTCACGGATAACAAATATATATCTATAAACTCACCCGAAGAAAAGAGAGATGAAAAGGGTAGCATAGAATAAGACCACTCACCATTGTGCATATGACAGTTGCCACAAATGAGCGCATAAGACTGTGTTGGATCCTCTCCAACGATTAATGCAGCGATTCGGGCTAACCATCCTCCATCATTTGCAGCTGGTCCTTGGGGATTGTAATGATCGACAACCAACTGATTATGCTCAGAAGCATAAGGACTTTCGGGTACTAAAGGCCGACGTTCATCTTCATCATGACGATGCAATGAACCACTACTTCCACTACTGGAACGGGAGTGACTGTGACCCTGTTTTCTGTTCCGAAGCCCACTACCTGGTTGCACAAGTTCAGCGTCATTGCTCTTCCCTGACGGAACATTGAGATAGGGTTCATCGCCCAAATGAACCTTTAAGCCTGAGTCCGTTCCCAACTTGGAAGCCAATACAGTTGCAGCAGCTGCCTTTGCTGCAGGGTCAGGGTCATATCTCTGTCAACGAAAAACAGGAACAAAAATTATCTAACGTGGATCATCAGCATCAGAAAAACTGAGTAGATGATGGGGCTGTGGAGAAAAAAAAAGCTGCACAATTTTAGCAATATTGTTCAAATCAGTTGGAAACATGAACCTAAATTCTAATCAGAACAGCTATAGGGTATAGCTAGGGAACAGATGTAGAGGGGGAAAAAGAATTAGGTCAAAGTCAAACATCAGCTTCATTCCCAGAATTATGCTTCAAACCCCCTAGGACCATCTACTAAAAGACTAACCATTAAAATAAAAGAGAATTTCTAGAAAGTTTAATTTATTTACTATCCACAATTGTTTATCAGCCATTTTACATCAATATTAGCCTGCCTCAATTTCGTCTATTAGTGATAGGCAAATATCAAAATCCAATTTAGATAATTCAAGGCTTCCTGAATACTCGGTTATTTGAAAGACAGAAAATTAAGCTTTAAAGGACTGTAATTAAATTGACAAATGGGCTCTTTAGATGCATAAGGAGAATCGAAGAATAAAGGAATCTCATGCTAACTCGAGATATATGAGCGAAAAAGATACTGGATAAAAAGAAGAGAATTACCTGAATGAGCTGCTGAGTAATGTAATAATTTGTTTTCTCCTTAAGTTCATCAATTTTAGCTTGCCTTTCGGCTCGCAGCTTTTCAAGAGTTTTCTGGTCCTTCCGATCACCTATAAAGTTGCCAAAAAATGATAGATTCATGAATATGACAAACTTGTCTTAATTTACAATATGCCAGTGCCACCAGACAATTTAACATTTAAGTCTTCCAGAAATCATCAACTAAGACCACTTAGCTAGATTACCAAATCCAAGACAAAAATATAAACCTGAAATCTCAAATCAGCGTTCAGTCAAAAGATATAAGCCCAAATATCAATAGCAGTCAAAAGCAACGGTACTAGAATTTAGATGGGACTTGAGAACGTCTATTCCACATGTATATTGTTGGAAGCAAATGGCAGATACAATAATGTAATTACTGAGATTGCAAATGATATTGTAATTATAGAATATAAAAGAAATCGGTAAAGGTAACTTTATTGCAATCTCAATAATGAAATTACAATATCAATAGCCTTTCGAGAGAACGTCTATTCCGCATGTATATTGTTGGAAGCAAATGACATGGCTAATAATGTAATTACCCCACTCGTGATTTTCAGCATACGCAACATCTTCTTTCTTATCTGTTTGTTATTGACCGCCGACAAGTCAATTTAATCGAATCTTTGTCAATTTGTCCACACGCCCTTTCATCAACAGGTCCTCGTCTCTTCTTCGACTATTCTTCCTCCTCCATGTTCTTGTCATTAGGTTCTCCCTTATTTTGCCTACTCGGTTTTCTAACCTTGTCTTCGCCGTTGATATCTCTTTTCTCCCTCTCTTGCTTTGTTGATTGGTTTTTCCTAGTATCTTTGGAAGTGCCCTCTTTTCTCCCTCCTCTCTTGCTTTGTTGATTGGTTTTTCCTAGTATTTTTGGAAGTGCCCTCGTAAAAGGTTGATGTTTCCCAGCCACTCTACGACCCAATGATTTCAGGACAGTTATGTTATCTTTTTTGTGTTGATCAGATTTCTCTTGCTCTCTTTTTCTTTCACTACTTTGACTTCCTTCTTTAGTTCATGCTCTCCCTCCATCTTTAGTTTCTGTTTTCTCCCAATCCTTAGTCAATTGAACTCCTCAAAACTCTCGCATTTCTCTTATTACTTGTAACATTTTCATGTGCTTCTGATGAAGTGCTTTAAATTCCTCTACTTGACCATTGAAGGATTGTTTTAACTTCAACTTCCACTCCCAATGTTCCATGGCTAGAATCAGAGCTCTCATACCAATTTGTAAGTTATCCAAATATAGATATAAAAGAAACGGTAAAGATAGCTTTATTGCAATCTCAATAATGAAACTACAATATCAATAGAGTTTCGAGAGAGCTAAATCTCTCCTAGAACAACTTGTTCTAACCTTCTTACCAAAAAACCTCCCTTCCCATAACCTCAAAGTGGCTATTTATACTAAGTCTATGTGTTCTACTTCCCAAAGCCTAATAATATCTAAATGACTAATGGCTTCCCCCTAATATAATTGCATAAACCCTTCTCAATACTAATAAATACCTAAACTCTTTCCAATGCTAATAAATCACTAAACCCTTCCCCATATAACTCATATTAAGATTCTCACATGTTTAAAGTAAAAAATTAACACGCACTGTACTAACACTTTGTCAGTAAAATTTTCTTTGGACAAATCTTAAGGGGGGCCCTTTCTTTAAAAAAGAAAAAAGAAAACAAAGAAAGCTCATAATGCAGGTCAAAAGCCATTATAAACTATCACTCTCTTAGATATAAAACTATTTTATCCCAGTTTTGGCCTTTGAGCTTCTTCTTCATGCCAGGCATCATGTGCCAATGGCACGGAAACTCGATTAAATTAGCTTCATTGTTTTTTCCAACTCCAACACGCGATTACCTTTATGGTTAATTATTCATACAATCGCTAATTAACAAGAAAGAAACCAATTCAGACAAGAGTAAGCACAGAGCATAAGCAACCATAACCACCAAATACATCAAAGGTTATAAAAAAAACTCCATGGAGAAGGCTCTGTACCATTAAATGAAATGACAGTCAGGAAGAAACTTACGCATTCTTGTAAAGCTAAGAAATGTTGTATAAGCCAGAGTTGATAATGCAGGCAAGAGAAACATGGGTAAAACTCTAAACGCTCTCATCTTCCAGTTCATATCTACAGTTCTTGTAGTTATGATAGCATAACAAACTGCAATAATCTGAAAAAATGAAAAGAAAAAAAAAATCATCATCATCTAAAAAAATCCTCAGGACACTAATATCCAACTTAAACCACAAATGAATTCATTCGTGTGTTTGTTTTTTGGACATGAAACCACTCCTCAAAAACCCCTCGTTGATTTTTTTGTAGTAAACAATCAGTGTTAACCACTCTTCAACCCCTCTTTAACTCTTTTATCAAATCTCAAATTAAATTTTACTAAACTTTACATCAAATTTATTATCCAATCACTGTTAACCTCAATCTCCAAACAAGTAGTTGATTATTGCACTCTATTATTAGCCTCAATCTCCAAACAGGTAGTTATTCACTTCTAACTACTATTCACCTCAAAAGTTCTATTACAAAAAGATGAACAGAGTTAAAGTCTTCTGAAGAAAGCAATTCAGTAATAAAACCAGAAAATAGCAACAATGCTCCAAAACATTCTATTATTGTAAACAAAAAAAAAATTACCTCAAAAATGACAGAAAATATAACAAGATTTCTTGCCATTCGGCGCCAGGTTAGGGATCTACGCTTCAACCTAGCAAGAATGGAGGCTTCTTCCTTGGAAATATGTTGAAGCCTCTTCTCGAAATCATCTCCACGAACTCGAAAGAGACCATTCCAAAGGCGCGAGAAGATCCCCCGCGATTTCTTCTTCCCAGCAACATCCTCCTCAACTTCCCCAACGGCGCCGGATTTTTCCCCGGCCATATCACAGATATATCTACAAAAATCACATATCATGATTCACAAACACAAACACGCGAGAATCTAAATCCTTGAACGATCAAAACCAAACAACAACAACGACAAAATCTGCAGTGATTCAAGGAATTGAACAGAAACCGATTGATGAACGAGTATGAGAATCGAAAACAGGATAGATTCGTGAAAAGGAAAGAAGAATCAATCGGATCTAGAACGTACCTGAAAGTCGAGGATCGGGATTGGATGAGTTGAATGAATTGTTACAGCACTGAGCGTGTCGAAGGGAAAGGAGAAACAGGAAATAATAATTGAAAAATAAAAAAAAAATGTTCAAATTTGAGATCTCTTTTTGCTTTTCCATTTTCAGTCTTCCTTTTCTCTATTTTCTTTATTTCCTAATTCCTACTTTTACTTTATTCAAAATACCTTTTTTTTTGTATGTATGGTTTTTTTTTTCTTTGGAAAGTTGTAGGGATGTTTTAAGTTTTATTTCTATAAGGGTAGTTTTTGTTGTTTGCGGGTGACTTAGTTCAACTATGATTATAAATTCTATGGTGAAAATTCTTATTTAACTCTCATTTATTCAAAAATAAATTAATCATCTTCTATATTGAGTTTGTGGTCTCTTCCCCTAATTTATATTAAAATAATTATTTATTTTATCTATAATTAGGGTGAGACGTTTTTTTTAAGTATATATCGAGGAGGGAGAGACAAATATCGATTCTCGAAATCGAATTTGTGACGTTGGTGTTAAACTTATTTACAACCAAATAATAAAACAATTGCATTACTCACTCATTTTGTATTAGGTTGAGAAGTAGAAATTTGGTAAATTTGTAATTCTTATAATAATTAAATCACAAATTTAGATCATTTGATAATCATTTGCATTTTTTGTTTTGGTTTTAAAATTCAAGTCTATTTTTACTACAACTTCCTACAATGTGTTTAATGTTTCCTTAAAGAAAGTATGTAGTTGCTCACCAACTTCCAAAACACAAAAATAAGTGAGGAAGCTATTTTTTTGTTTCTAAATTTTGGTTTGATTTATACGAATATAAGTAAGAGGTAGATATCCAAATAAAAAAAAAACATATGATAAGATAATTTTTTTTTTTTTAAGAAAACATATGATAAGATAATTGTTGTAAATTTAAATTTCAAAAATAAAAAATAAAAAGGTAAATAATTAACAAACGGATTTTAATTATGAAAATAAGTGATTTAGTAGCTAAGAAAAAGTCGATACATTTTTTTAGAAAGAGAAATTCAAAGTCATGCAGTTAGATTGCAAGAACAATAGGCGAATATTTTATTTTAAATGTCCACTTTTCTTTTAACCTACTACATTTTTTTTTTCTTTTAAATAATATTTGTTATATTTTAGATAGAGTAATACTTATTCAAGAGGAGAAATATTTATCCATCTTAGAACTAACATATTTTTGTTATATATAAAAAAAGAACCAACATGTTTTTACTTAAAAAAATGGCTTTGATTGATAGAGAGAAATATTAAAGTGAAGATACAAATGCAAAAAAGGGGAAAATTGTACAAACCACCCATAAAGTAGGGCATTTGTAACAATTATCTCTTAATTACATCTTCTAAAGTTTTAATAATGTTGCAATTAACCTTCTGTATCTAATTTAAGTAAGTTATGAAAAGTTTAAAATGTAATTTTAAAAAAAATGTCTCCACAAAATAGTAATATACTTCCAAGCTTTATTTTGGTATATTTTTCATAAAATTTCTCAATTTTTCTAATTCAATTAAACACAAATAATTAGCTATTAAAATATTTTTTTAAAAAAACCAATAATAAGCGTATAAAAAGGAATAGCAAAGTAAGAAAATTTCAGTTTTTGTTGATGTTTGTAGTGAAAACCAAACTAGCTTTCTCAATTAAAATTAATAGGTCAAATATTATAATAACAAATCAAACAAAACCAATAAAAAAAGAGAGTAAAACTCATGTGTAGGGGAGTCCTACATTTTACCATTAAGTGCCACAAAAGTTTTTTTCATAAATAAAAATATTAAAAAAGAATGAAATTTTTGTGGCTTTCAATGGTACACATAGGCAAAATGTAGGGCTCTCCTACACATGCATATGCAGGAAAGTTTTACTCTAAAAAAATGGACTACTAATTCAATTTAGTCAGTTTTCAACTATCACCCCTGCCTAATGCTATACTTATTATAAGAGATTACAAATGAACATTAATCTCCAAGTATTGCATATATTCAAAATGAATATCCAATTAGTTTTCTAAATTTAACCAACAGAATTCCTAATCTTTATGGCATAAATAAATTAAAAGCTCTGAAAATTCAACAACTATTTTCTTGGAAAATAAAATTGAAGTGAGAATTTTACTCCTACCCAAGGAAACAGAAACCATCAATACTATTATCTGCTATAAAAGCCCTGTTTCATCTCCATTGATTAACAAACTCGCCAGTCTCGGATTTGGATTGGGTCGAAGAAAAAAAAAAAAAAGAAATCAAAATAATCATCAAATAACAATGGATTTCAGAGCCATATCCATTATACTGGTTTTAACTTTCCTCCTTTTCTCTGCCGCAACGGCTTTGAATATCAACAAACTCCTCGCCAAATACTCTGATTACAGCAATTTAAACGATTTACTCACAAAAACAAATCTTGCTGGTGAAATTAACAGCCGCTCAACCATCACCATCCTCGCCCTCGACAATGGCGCCGTTTCCAGCCTCTCGAGCCAGCCTATTGATGTCGCGAGACGGATCTTGAGCGTTCACGTCATTCTCGATTACTACGACTCTCAAAAGCTCAAAAAACTGTCGAGCGATAATGCTACCGTTCTTCCCACTTTGTTTCAGGCGAGCGGCGGCGCGGTGAATCAACAAGGCTTCATCAAGGTTGAGAAGGATACAAACGGCGATGTTTCGTTCGGATCTAACGTGAGAGGAGCGAGTGCCGATTCGAAATTGGTTAAATCGGTTATCACTGAGCCATACACCATTTCTGTTCTTCAGATCTCATCTCCGATTCAGGTTCCTGGAATCGAGACTAGGCCGAAAACTAACGGCACTGCTCCTCCACCCGCTAATGCGTTTTCTCCTAAGAAATCACCGTCTCCGTCCGCCGATACTCCATCAAAGGCTGATGCTCCCGTTGCTAAGTCTCCGAAGACTGATGCTCCTACCGCTAAGTCTCCAAAGGCTGATACTGATTCCCCGGTGAACTCTCCACCGAAGCCCGATGCCGATTCACCAAGTGCGGCGGATGGTGGTAATGCTGATGCGGCCGCACCGGGAGCTGGAGATGATTCCAGTGCCTCACGAGGTAGCTGCATTGGAGCTGCGGCGGTTATGGCGATGATCACGTTGTTTTTGGCTTTGTGAGCTAAGCAAGTGAATTGCATGAGAATAAAAAAGAAGAGAGGAGAGAGAATAAGTGCTCAATTTATTTCCACGTATTTTGAGTCTCTCAACATTCAAATGTTGAGAGATCAGATTTTTGACCGAGTAGTTGTCAGTTACTAGCAGTAGTTTCCATTTAATTATCTCCAATTCATTGTCAAGTGGTCAGTCAATTGATAAAATTCTTCTAAGTTTTATTATTATGTTACAAGATGTTTTTTCGAGTGGAAATTTCGAATCTATAATCATAAAAAACGACCACAAGTTACTGTTTGATTGCAAGCTGATATGGCTGAATCCGAAAAAAAAGCTGACGGTTTATGGTATTAATGTTATTCTAAATAATTCACATTATACATATTCATTTAGAAATTTTAAGAATCACAATCTTGATAAATTCAAACTCGAAACAAAATGGCATCCCTAATGCTTCCATATATATTATGCACCTCTACTCAGATTCTCAAATTTCCATAAATAATACAAATCTCCTTTTCTTTATCCAAATTAAAAATGGGATTTTCTCTGCCAATTTAATAAATTAGCTACATATTATTTATTTATCATGAATAGATAAATTTGCAGCAAGAATCAAGTGGAAATAAAAAAAAAAAAAAAAAAAAAAAAAAAAAAAAAAAATATATATATATATATATATATATATATATATATATATATATATATATATATATATATATATATATATATATATATATATATATATATATATATATACAATGAAGCCATGCAGCTGCTCAGCCAAATGATCGTTCAATCTCCGACTTCATTTAAAATTCAGAGGGCAATTCTGGCCTCAATAATTATACGTAAAAATTGTTGGTCTTATTTTCTATTTAGTGACTTTTTCCTTAAAAATGGAAAGTGAGCTGAAAAAGAAATATTCTTGAATTTTAGACACCTTTTTGTGGTATTTGATTAGTTTAGCCGAGAGAAGGTAAGGTCAACTGTTTTATAAATGATAGCCAAATATTAATTTTCAGGATTAAATCTGTGACCATGAGCAAATCTGGATTATTAACACCAAACAATGAAATCATCAAGCCATCATCCCTTTCAAAATACATTTTCTGAATTGAACAATTACATCGTTGTTATCTTTTTAAATTTTTGTATGGTGTTTGTTTTTCCTTTTAAATTTCGAAACTAATATTTTCAGTCCATATTGAATGTAACGCTTTGCTACAAGTCCATATTGAATGTCCATGTGTGTTTCATAGACGAAAATGTATTAGTTGAGGTCCTGTTTGATAACCATTTAGTTTTTATTTTTTGTTTTTACTTTTTTAAAAACGGGTTTGTTTGATAACCAATTTTGGTTTTCGTTTTTCCTTTTAAATTTCGAAACTAACATTTTAAGTCCATATTGAATGTAACACTTTGCTACAAGTCCATATTGAATGTCCATGTGTGCTTCATAGACGAAAATGTATTAGTTGAGACCCGATTTGATAACCATTTTGTTTTTAATTTTTAGTTTTAGTTTTTACTTTTTTAAAAAATGGTTTGTTTGATAACCAATTTTGGTTTTTGTTTTTAAAATTTTAAAATATTAAAGAAATTCTAAAAACTAAAAACACTAGCTTAAAAACAAGTTTTTGTTTTTAAAAAAGTATGAAAAGAACGAGAATAAATAGTAAAAAACTAAAAAAATAGAAACAAAATGTGATAATTGAAAACAAAAAATAGTTATCAAGCATGTTTCTTGGTTTTTTATTTTTAAAAACATAAAACTAAAATGAGTTATCAAATATACACGATTTTTATTTTTAAAAACAAAAAATGGAAAACTGTGGTTATAAAACGGGGCCTGAATAACTCAAATACAATCCAAATTTTAGGTTGGTCCAAAAATTTTAGTCAACCCAACTCATGTACACTCTATTTTAAGCCTACCCAGACAGAGTAAAGTCAATAAGTTTACTAGTTTACCTTCATAAAAATGTGTCAGGCTTTAAGTTGTAGTTGTAGTCTTCTCCGATGAACAAAGTTCTGTATTTTCCTGCACAATAATGTTAAATGAGTTTGTAAAATGGCACCAAGTTAATCAAGCTTCCTCATGACTATGTAAACATTTGGGCAACAAAAGAAAAGAAAAAAAAGGAGCTGTGGAAAAAAAGTGTTGTGATTTTTTTTTTTTTTTCCATTTCGCTCCATTATACCCAGAGTAACCACGTCTGCTCCTAGGGTAGACACAAGGAGATATCGATGGAATGAAGACACTGGAAGTGTCTACTAATTGATATTACAGGTGAGTCTCAAACCTGAAATCTTGAATGAGCACACCTTTAAAACCCAAGCCTTCAACTTTTCTGTCATCCTTTAGAGACAACCACCTTTAACCATTTATTTCTAAATCAAACTTATATCACTCACCCACTAGTAACATCAATCTCTAAGTAGTTAATTACTCAACCGCTATTAACATTAATCTCCAAGCGAGTAGTTAATTATTACCCCAACTCCCCAAACAAGTAGCTAATTGCTCCAACTACCATTAACCCTTCCACTCGTCTATATTCTTCTTTTTTTCTACCAAATTCAAACACGCCCAAAGTCTCTTGCTTGACTCCACAAAATTTTTTTCTGCACCTATTTCACACAGAAAACGACAAACAATATAATATATAGACAATGACACAGATATTGAGAGTTCTTTTATACTCGGTGACCATATAACATTAATGTCAACAATAATAAGGTAACGAAAGAACAACAAACCCCCAGAATATTCAAAACAACAAGCTACCTTTTCTTACCTTTCCTTACATTATTTATACCCTTCAACATTTAGTCACCCTACAAGAATAACTACCTCTCAAGCCACTAACAAGTTTACTACACTGTAATTCCTATTTGATCCTTTCTAGAATTTAAATGAGGATTTAGGATTCTTACAGTAGAATTTGGCTTTAGGGCCTTCCAGCATATGTACAACATTTTTCCAGGGAAGTGCCTCTTATCTTCGGGTAACATTCGCAGTTGTGGCAACCAATAAGTTATGTATTCGCGCTCGGGATTGTATGTCCTCTGTGTCTGTAAAACATATATTCCTAGAACAGACCTACCATAGCAACTGAATTTTTAATTAAGAGAAAATTTATGTTCTATCTACTCAAGGTAATTTTACTCATCCTAGTGTGTGACTTAGTCTACTTATAACATATCCAATTCTATGAGGTCTCAACGAACAAAACTCATAGCACCCATGGATGGATTAAATACCATTTATTCCAGCATCAACACCCCTTGAAATGTAGGTAAAAATGAAGGATACAACCATTATAAGTTTTTTTGTGTTACTTTCTTGTATTTATATTGTACATTTTATTGGAGACTATATCAGAACTGTTGGACTTTGATAGGAATGTAATATTAAAGGGAAATTAGAGATACTAGAATTGTGTTAGCAACTATTTTTAGGTTTTATCAAATCATGGAAATTAAAGTCTAACTTTCTCAAAACTATAGAGTGAAATTCTAATTTTTATCTTTATGCTAGGAGTGATTCGGTTTTCTTCCATTTAAAACCAAACCAAAAACCGAATAAATCCAACCAATTTGAGAAAAAGAAAAATTAAGCCAACATCCAATCAAGAATAAAACAAAAAATGAGTTATTCACTTCCAAGCTCTATTTTGATATAATTTCCCTAAAACTTCTCCCTTTTCTAATTCAATTAAGCACAAATAATTAGTTATTAATTTTTTTTTAAAAAAACAATAATATGCAGGTCAGATGTAAAACTAACATATAAAAAAAGAAAATCAAAGTAAAAAGAAAGTTGATTTGTCAAATATTATACTAGGAAATCAAACAAAACCAATAGATCAATTGGTTCCAATTTGATTTAGTTGGTTTCCATTTATCACCCCTATCTTATGCTATACTTATTAGCATAGATAACAAATCAACATTAATTTCCAAGCATTGAACAATATACAGATTCAAACGATTTGCAAATTAGTTTTCTAAATTTAACAGTCAAAGAAACAGAATTCCTAATCTTCATGGCATAAACAAATTCCAACAAAAATTCAGTAAGAATTTTACTCAGTCAAGCACACAGAAACAAATCCATACCTGTTATCCAGCTATAAAAGCTCCTTGATCTTCATGTAAATCAACAAACTCGCCAGGTCTGGGATTTGGATTGAAGGAAAAACAAAAAAAATATCAATAATCATCAAATAACAATGGATTTCAGAGCCATATCCATTGTAATAGTTGTGAATTTCCTCATCTTCTCCACCGCAACAGCTTTCAATATCACTAAACTCCTCGGCAGATTCTCCGATTACGGCAATTTGAACGATTTACTCACAAAAACAAATCTGGCCGAGGAAATCAACAGCCGCTCAACCATCACCATCCTCGCGCTCGACAACGGTGCCGTCTCCGGCCTCTCGAGCCAGCCGATCGACGTCGCGAGGCGGATCTTGAGCGTTCACGTGATTCTGGACTACTACGATTCTCCGAAACTCAAGAAATTGGCCACCGATAACACTACCATTGTCACCACTCTGTTCCAGGCGAGCGGCGGCGCTGTGAACCAGCAAGGTCACATCAAGGTCGTGAAGGATAAGGACGGCGAGGTTTGGTTTAGTTCCGCCGTGAGAAATGCGCAGGTCGATTCGAAATTCGTGAAATCGGTTGCATCTCAGCCGTACAACATCTCTGTTATTCAGATCTCATCTCCGATTCAAGTTCCTGGAATCGAAACCAGGTCTAAGTCTCCTTCGCCGCCGCTGCCACCGCCTCCACGGAAGGCGCCTTCTCCTTCTCCGGTCGAATCTCCGGCTCCTTCCGCCGATTCTCCGGCGGAGGCGGATGCTCCTGCCCCGGCAAAGTCTCCGAAGGCGGATGCGGATTCGCCGGTGAGTTCTCCGCCGAAGCCGGATGCGGATTCGCCGACGGAGGCGGATGGCGGCGATGCGGATGCGGAGGCGCCTGCGCCTGCGCCGGGAGGAACTAGCGATGACTCCGGCGCCGCCTCGAGAGGTAGTGTGTTTGGAGCTGCGGCGGCGGTTGTGGCGGCGATTTGTTCGTTTCTGGCTTTGTGAGATCTTGGAGGCGTTGCGGTCGCTTTTGAAAACTGAAATGAAATTATTTGAATTATGTCTGCAGCTCAGTCGCTCGAAAATGAGCGACCAAAAAAGAAAAGAAAAAAATCATTTGCTTTTTCAATGAAATTTCATGAGATTGTGTTCAATATTTCCCTTCTTTCTTCTTTTTAAATCCTATTTTCTTACTTGGCAAAGAAGAAATACCTCAACTAAACAAAAATAAAGCAAAAAAGAAATAGCCGTTGCCAATAAAAGAAAAAGAAAAAGAAAAAGAAAGAAAAAAGAAATATTGTTCAAAAGAAATATCGTTCTTCTCATACTTAATAAATAAACTAAAACTTTCTTCGTTCTTTTTTTCAAAAATAAAAAATAATTAAACTAGCAAAAATGAAGGGAAAAAAAAACATCTGTTGTTTAGAACTCAAAAAAAGTAATAAAAAAAAAGAAGCAAATTACATCTTAAAAATTATTTCTAAAAAAGTAACATTTTAAAGAAAAAATTATTTTCTAAATTTACTATGTTTTTTTTTAAAAAATTGCTTATCTGTTAACTATCAAGTCTACTAAAATAGTAAAAAAATCTTTTTTTAAAAAATGTAACAAAATAGGTTTTAATGTATTTTATTCATTTGATTCACTTAATGACTTACTGACATACATGTTCGAGCCCAAAAATAAGTATTGGTTATCTAAGGTTTACTAAAAAAAGTGATCCATTTCAATTACGATCACAAGTTTGTACACGCTCTAGGGTATTTCATTTTGACAAAAAAATTGTTAGATTCAACCAATTTTTGACTTTTCATCAATGACAAAAAAGAAAAAAGAATTAACAAATAATAACCCTCTTAATATCTTTTTTTCTTAAATGGTGAAGCAAAAACTACAGACTTTATCCAACAGTTCTTTGTTCATAACATCCATGCTTTTCACCTTCTTCTCCATGCAATCCAATCCCTCCCATACAAATGACTAAGGGTGCAACAAAAAACCGAAAAATCGAAAAATCAAACTGAACCAATCCAATCCAATGGATCGGATCGGTTTTTTAGCTCAAAGTTGGACATATCGATTCGTAATTTGAAAAAACCGAAAATATTGGATCGGTTCTGATTTTTGTTTAAAAAACCGATCTAAACCGAAATATATATATTGTCAAAAATAATTTTGAATAAGTTAAAAATACTTCTAACTTTTAAAAAAATAATAGTTTATGAGAATATTATTTTTATATGAGAAATATTGTTTTTTATATATTAAAAATAATTGGACATTGGATCGGATTGGATCCATTTTTTGACATTGAAAAACCGAACCAACGGTTCTATACTTTATCAGACATTGGATCGGATCCATTTTTTTAAAACCGAAGATATTGGTTCGGTTGTCGGTTTGGTACAAAACCGACAAAAACCGAACCGAAATCACCCCTACAAATGACGCAAAAAATAACGATTTTTTTTTCTTTTTATATAAAACATAACTTAAAATTTTCATTTTCATGAACCCAAGTCTTCAAATTATAACTAGAAAATATTGTACCTTTTGGTTGAGATTTGGGAACGTCTTCTTTGACAGCATCACCAATTAACAGAAACTCGGCCAAAAGACAATTCATGAAATCCAAAATTATGATTCTCAAATTAAAAAAATACAAAACTATGACATGAAATCCCAAATTATTTGCACAGACATTTCAAATACTCAGCCAAAAGAGTGGGCTTCGAAGTCTAAAAAAAAAAAATTGGGTTTTAAAAATTATCAAAATTTCAAATTTGTGGACATTGAATAGGAATTATTCAAAAGAAAATTTTGAATGCTCGATTAAAATGAACATATTCATGCAATAAAAGGAGATTTCTAGTTAATTTGAAATTTTGGATTTTTATGATTATTAGTCAATGCATTAGGATTTCAGATTCAATGTTCGGGGTGCAAATTTTAATTTCTTCTATTAGAAAGTGGTATTGAATAATTTTGGATTTCAATAATTTTTAAAATCCCAAATTTTCATATTTAGGTTTTGAGGGGTTATTGGATTTTGGAGTTGAAAAGAGGAGATGAGAGAAAGTGGAAGAAGAAGATGAAGTTGAGTGATTTAGATATATGAAATAATTGTTTGAAGATTGGTATTTTGGAGAGGAGATATTGTAAAAAAATATTTATTTTATAATATTTTTTTAATGTAATCATTGCATATTTATATTTATTAATTAATTTAATTTAATATATTTTATTTTATATTATGTTGTTGAAAATTAGAGAAAATTTGATGTGATATTTGATAAGATTAGATAAATAATATTTTATATTATATATTATATGATTGAAAATTTTAAAAAAAGTTTGATACGACATTTGAAACATTAAATAAAAGATTTGATGTGATGTTGGAGGAGAGGTTAAGAGGAGTTGAGGAGAGGTTGATGTCATAAAAACAAACATAGAGTTGAAACCAACTCCTTCTCCTTCCTCTCCTCTACTCTGCACCAAATCCCAAACACCCCTGAAACCCACTTTTATTTAAATGAGTATTTTAGGCCCCGTTTGATAACCATTTTATTTTTTGTTTATGAAATTTAAGTCTATTTCTATTCAAATTTCTTACCATGTTCTCCATTTTTCCTATAATGTATCCATCTTTCCTTAAGAAAGTAAGAGAATACTAACCAAATTTTAAAAACATAAACAAGTTTTTGGAAGTTACTTTTTTTTTGTTTACAAATTTTGGTTTTGTTTATTAAAATATAGGTAAGATGTAGATATCCAAATAAGAAAAAATGTATAACAAAGGTAATTGTTGTAGGCTTAAATTTCATAAACAAAAAACAAAAAATAAAATGGTTATCAAACGCGGCCTTAATATTTAGAGGTTTCAAGACATGGATTATCCATGTCACTCATTTACAAGAGAAATGAATATATGCATCCCGAAACCAAAAAAACTTACAAACTATTAAAGATTCTTGAAACCCAAAAAAAGTATCATCTTGAGAGGGTCTGTTAAAGATCCTATGATTGTCTTGCATTAAGAAAATAGAGAGTTCTCTAAGGGGGTGTTTGAATGACAATTTTCTGGAGTGATCGAGTAAAGAGATTATTAATAGCTCGTTTGGATGTAGTTATTCGTAAAGTGAATGTATTAATAACTCGTTTGGATGTGGTTGTAGAAATATTTGGTTAGTTTTGAGTAATTTAAAAAATAAAAAATTAGTCAATGTCTTTTCGCTTTGGTGATTGGAGAGATAAGACACTCACAAACTTCTAGGGGTGTACATGGTTCGGGTTGGGTAGGGTTAAATGATTTTTTTGGACCAACCCAACTTTTTGGGTTGGGCAATTCGCCAACTCATCCGACCCTATGCATAAACGCAACCCAACCCAACCCAACCCGAGATTTTCGGGTTGGGTTGGGTTGGGTTCTTGGGTTATGTTACTCTCTTTTTTCTCTCTTAAAGATTCAACTCATAAACTCATAAATAGGTTAAAAAATATTTGATACTATACTACAATCTATTACCTATCTAATTAGTGCAATTCTTTATTTTTAAAAGACTTACAAGTATTCTAAAAAGTTATTTTATTATTATATCTTGCATGCACACACATGATAATGCATATAATATTATTTGTTCGGGTTGGGTTGAACGAGCCAAACCCAAGAACCAACCCAACCCAACAAAAACTATAAAATCATAACCTAACCCAACCCAAAATTTTTTTAACCCAACCCAACCCTTACGGTTTGGGTTGGGTAGTCCGGGTTGCTCGGGTTACCGGTTTTTTTGTACACCCCTACAAACTTCTATAAACACTTTTTCTTATTTCTCAAACACTTTCTCAATATCTTTCTCTTGCTTGCTCTTTTTCTGACACTTATTTTCTTTTCCTTTCTTTAATTTGCTCTATGGAATGAACACTATATTTACAACCTATTACAAACTTGGTCTTCAAGTTTTTAGCATAAACGTTTCGCACTCATTACTAAATCAATGATTCACTAATTCCTTAATTAGTTTTCATCAATTCCTTAATCATAGACCTCATTAATAATATTCTAAATACTTTAAAATTACATTTAAGTTTATTAAACAGTTTTTGGGTTTTGGATTCAACCTTTGGGGTGCATAGTTTCATTTCACTTGTAACCTAATGGTAGAGGTACATAGAATAGTGAGTGAAGAACAAGTGAAGGAGTTTGAAGAAAGATAGTAAGAACTCAGAATTGAAAAAAATTGGGAGGGAAAAAAATCGCCCCCCATTTTGGGAAAGTCTCTTTGACCTATCATTGTGTACTCAACTTTAATATGTTTTTGAACAATCCTTTTGTTATAGTATTTACACTATGAGTTTAATGATCAATTTGAGTAATTAATTACTTATAGCAACACTTTTTTTTTTTTTTTAATGTTTAGATTAGTTTATGCTATATTAATTTGTTGTAGATAGAAAATATTCCTAATTAGGCTATATTAATTTTTTAAAAAATATTTCATATGTTTATCAAAATTTATTGATGAATAAATTTCACTTAATCAAAGTTTATTTGTTTCCCTTAGTTGAAACCTATCATTTTAGTTATCATTTAAGAACTTTTTAGTTATCAATTCAATAGAATTGAATCAATATGCTAAATTTGATTATTTTTATTTTTTTTAACCTACCTCCGTAGTTTTCTTTTTGCTGCTCATGAAAAATTCACACATATATATTAACGTTTTCAATATACAATAAGGCGAGAAACAAAAAAATAATAATGAAATAAATCGCTCACTCAACACATAAGACCCCGTTTCATAACTATTTTGTTTTTGTTTTTTGTTTATGAATTTTAAGCTTACAACAACTACCTCATTCTACCTTTTTCCTTATTTGAATATCTGCATCTTACCTATATTTTAATAAACAAAACCAAAATTTGTAAACAAAAAAACGTAAGCTTCCAAAAGCTTGTTTAATTTTTTGAAATTTGGTTAGTTTTCACCTACTTTCTTAAGGAAATATGGATATATGAGTAGAAATAGGCTTAAATTTCATAAACAAAAAATGAAATTATCAAACGGAGCCTAAGTTATTAATGTAGAGGAAATTAGAAAAGAAAATCAATCTCTTGACTTAAGTTAGTTTGTATATTTAAAAAAAAAATTGAGAAAAAGTTTGTATATTTTAAATTAATTCTAGAAAAACTATTTTTATATAATATATATATATATATATATATATATTTTAAGAAAAGTTTTATTGGATACATTTCTTTCAAAAATAATTATAATACAGGATAAAAGATATAAATATAGAAAAATTGTAATAAATAAATTATCGTAATCAAATAAATACTCAAATTTTAAAATATTTGCATTGATAGTCATTGATGCTTATTAATTATTAATATAGTATTATTTATTTATGGTTAATTTTTTTAAGGGAATTTATCCTCCATAGCATATTTTTTACTCTTCATTACAATTGTAGCACATTTTTAAAAATAATTTCATTCATAGCACATTTTGCCCAAAATTCATATTCTAACATTAGTAGACTTCTATCAATTCAACTCATAGACGTTAGATTTCTATTGGTTCAACTTATAGACGTTAGATTTCTATCCGTTCAACTAATAGACTTTTATTAATTCAACCTATAGATTTTAGAGTTCTATCCGTTCAACTGATAGACTTCAATCGATTTTGAGTGATTGAACAATACAAACGGTTAGACTTCAATCATTTCTGTGGTACAAATAAATAAGTTTGGGACTTGTGCTATACATGTAATTATTTTTTTTTTTTTTAATATACATGCAAAATCCCCGATTATCATATTAATAATTATTTTTTGAATTTGAAGAATAAAATGACAAAGAGAAGGAAATTAAAATTACTCCACGAACGGTATTTTGCACACACTATAAAAATTACAATAATCCAATTCCACACAAATAGAAAAAGAGAAGGAAATTAAAATTAAAACAAAGAAGAAGAAGGAAATTAGGGTTCTCGAACGTGAAAGACGTTGGGGTTTTTGATGACGAGATCGTACATATAAATGGAATTGAATTTGGAGAAATCCATTGGAAGGGAAATTAAATCAATGGAACGTTGCTTGTGGAATTGGAACAAATCTGGATCCCCTTCGTAATATCGCTCCCATCCCAAACCTTCTAGAATCTTCTCCAGAAATCCGTACGAACCAACCGCCTCCCCCGTCGGCAGGTGAACCAGAACCTTCTTCCTCCCTCCCCCGCCGCCGCACCCTCCGCCGTAGTGGTGGCCGTCCGCCGAGTAGTCGCCGCCGGCTTGGCCGTTTTCCACGAGCTGCATCACGCCGTTCGATCGGAACACCCAAACGCCTGACATTTCTCCAATCCAACGGTTGCTGTTTTTTTCCTTTCCTTTTCAATCTGTTTTTCTTTGTTTGATTGCGAATGTGAGTTTTGGGATTTTCGGTAAGGATTTGGTTTATTTATAGGGAAGAAGAGTGATTGGATTTGGATTGAGGGTGGACTTTGGAATCTTACACAAGGGGTTGTGGGACCCATTACTTGCTTCTTAGATTTAGATTTTTTTTTTTTTATTTCTCATTCAATTTCTTGGTGAAATATACCTTTCTTATTTGGGTTCATTTGAAATTTTCCTTTTTCTTTATTCAAAATGATTTTTTTTTTAAAAAAAAACTATTTTTTTTAGTACATATTGGATGAGGGAGGATAAATACTGATTCTCAGGCTCGAACCGTGAAGCTAATGTTGAACTGGTTTACAATAAAATACTGCTGACCTATTCGATAAAACTATTTTTTTTGAAAAGCATACTTCTTTAATTGGTTAAATAGTAAAGTGTGATAAAAGATTAGAATTCATATACCTCTCTATTATAAATTTCAGCCATTCACATGCATTATGTTTTTTTTTTTAAATAGAAAGTTATAATTGGAAGCAAAATAAAAGAAAGAGCTGAGATTCTATGATGAGGCAAGATTTGAAATGATAAAATAATTAATATAAATAAAAAGAATGGATTAAAAGAGAGAGAGGTAAAAGAAAGGAATTTGGTCCCAAATAAATCACGAGCTGTCCACGTGATGGGAAGTGGGTTAAGGTTGCTGAGATGTTGGTGGGTTGTGTAACTGAAAGTGACTTCCCTTTCCCATTTCTTGTTCCCTTCTCATCATTGGATTTATTTTATTTCATTTCATTTCCAAGTAAAAAATTTTGTTTAATTTTGTTCTTATTATATATTCTATATGCTTTCCTTTTTCTTCTTTCTCTATTCCTTATTTTCCAATAATATTTATCGAATGGGTTGATGTTACGGTTGGTTATCTTATTGGATATTAATCTATTTCAACTTCATGGTTGATGTTGAGGAGCAATCACACTCTTAAACATATTAATCATGCAATTTGTCGCATAAGAAAGAAATGATGTACATCCCGACAACGAAAACTCTTCCCCAACCATTGGATCGGGTGATTCCAAAACTTTGATTGTACAGGCCGATGTGCACGGTGCTAAAATAGCCATGAATACTAGAAAGAATACAAGTGCTAACTTCATTGGGACTGCTAGAAATTTGATTATGAAGATTAATAGAAGTATGGGATTTGGTTATTTTGGTGAGGATAAGTTTGATTTTCTCCTCACTTGCTTTATCAATATAGTTTTATAATTTTTATACTTAAAATTATTGATAAAAAAGTTTATAATTTTAGATGCTTCTTTTTTTGGTTACTATAGTTAACAAACATGACATAACTCAACCAATTATATATTATACATTTTCCCCAAATGTGTTGTTGGCCATTTGAACACCAATCCCTAGTTATTATAGTATTTGAAAAGAAAAACATGTAACTAAGAAATATTTTTGGAAAAAATATCCAAATAGGCAATTAGAATGCATGTCTAAGCATGTAATAAACTATTGGGAAACCATGTAAAGTGAAAAAGGGGCAGACAAGAAAGGCTTTTAAATAATCATGTGCTTATGATTGGCTCTACCCAAACAAACCAATTATTGTTTTTCAATGCCACCAAAAAACTAACAACCATTAGTCATTTCACTCCCATCATAATTCAATTTTAAATGTCATTCTTGTCCTTATAAATATTTATTTTGTTTGGTTTTAAACGATTCATTTCATTCCCAACATAATTCAAATTTAAAGGTCATTCCTGTCATTATAAATTTTTTATTTTGTTTGGTTTTAAAGTTTGGGTTAATATATATATATATATATATATATATATATATATATATATATATATATATATATATATATATATATATATATATATAGGATAACTATGAAATCAAAATCAAAACTCGCTATATATTAGGGATATCCACAATATTTTCAAAGTCTGTATATATTTATGAAAATAGATTTTTTACGATTAAACTCATTTATAAATTTCAAATTTGAAACCTCTAACAAATCGTTTAGATCACATGCGTTTACTAGCGAGAATGATCTTTGATCAATGTATTTTGAAAATTAATCCATTTTAATTTTTATATTTTAAAATGTCTAATTTTAATTCATTAATTTCAATAATAATATTTAACATAATAATGTGAGCATCTCTTAAAATTTATAAAGAAAAAATAATGATAGAGAACCGTTTTTTGTCAATAAAATGGTAACTAATTTAAATATATGTAAAAATTAAATAAAATTAAATAAAAAAATTTAATACTAAGAAAGAGAAAAATTGAAATTTTAAACAAATTCTACCTCTTTTATTATATTTGTAACATAATTTCTAAAATAATTCATCTATAACATATAATTTTTTATCGGTGATAGAATTCAACCTTGATAAAATGAATCTACCAGTGATAGAATTCGATCATTGACAGAACTCAATTAGTGTGAATTTTGTCGATGATATATAACTCAATTTAAATTTCATGTAACAAATGAATTAATTTTGATTTTGTATTATAGATAAAAATACTTTACCCTTTTTTATTATACATGCAAAATTCTCAAATTTTAAACTGCAAAAGACCAAAATAAAACACATCTCAATTATATGAATTAAAATAATATTTTAACCTTTCCAAAATGTTAACTTATTTTTAAATGAAAAATGGGAATATTGAACTGATGACGTTTTTTAATTAAAAAAAAACTCATGTAGTTGTCTAGACAAAATGAAATTAACATTAAAAAAAAAACTTATCAAGTTTTCAGGCTAAGAAGCACAAACACGGACACGAGATACCGACACGACACGGACGCTTACACTATTATTTAAAAATGCAGGTCATGGATACGTCGAGGACACGTAATTTATTATTACTTTTTTATAATATACTGTTAAAAGGGGAAATCCAAAATATTTTAGTTAGTTAATAAGCTATCCATAATAATCTTTAACTATTTTAGTTTTTATCTCATTTTCATGCCCACCATTTTATTTTCTCTCTTTCTTTCCTTTTTTTTTTCATTTCAGTCCATCTATCTTCGATAGACATCGTCGTCGACGGCTACACCAACACTACCCGTTGTCGTGTCATCTGCCATTGGAAACAAATAAGTCTTAGTTTTTTTTTTTTTTTTTTGAGAAGTAACAAATAAGTCTTAGCTGAGGTATTCATGAACTGTCCGAAATTGAAAATAATAATAATAAAAGAAGACTTGGAATTTTGAGTGTTGGACTCATGTGCAACAAATATCCAAAAGTATCGGTGTCGAACACAAATACGAACACAAATACGATGTCAAAGTAGAAATGTATGTGCTTCCTAATTTTGAGGACCAAACATAAAAAAGCCGAACAATATTTAATTTTAGCATATTAACACGATTTTAGTTTCTCTGACTTTTATTCTTTGATATATATATATATATATATATTTATTTATTTATTTATTTATTTATGATGTTAACCATCATATTACAGTTTCTCAAAAAAAAAAAAAACCCATCATATTACAACTTCTAAGTTAACAACACCACATACACAAACAACTTTCAATATCTAACAATAATATTATTGAATTAAAAAAGATCTAAAAACCTTCGATAATATTTACACATACAAGAAACTTTCAATACCTAACAATAATATTATTGAATTAAAAAAGATATATATAAGAACGTTTGATAATTTTTTTTAAAAAAAGGAACTTCCAATAATAAAAATTTTCCCAACGTAGTTTGAAATTTGATTGAATTCAATCTGTGCGCCAATCAACTTAAATTAGTGTCACCGATTGGTTTCAACTAGTGTCACCAATTAATTTAAATTAATGTCATTGATCAGGTCAGTGTGTGATATTGATTGTAAATTTTGCCAAATAAAATTGGATATATATATATATATATTTTAAATGAATAAAATTGGATATTAAAATGTTATTTAGGTGACAACTTTTTTGTTGGCTTATTTTAATTATAAGATTTTCCCCTAAATATTTCATTCATAACACAAATTTATTGCATTTTTTTAAAGTTTCTATTGTAGTCATTTTTGTGTTATATTTAAAATATTTTTTAAGAAGTGTTGGGGATGCTATTTTTTTAAATTATACATGTAAATTCGACTTGAAATTTTGTCATACTTGAATTTTCATTTTTTTTTTTTGTTAAAGATGGAACAAGTCTACTTTTACTTTTTTTTTTAATAGTTACTCTATCAAAATAGGTTCTATGACAAATTTTGTAATTTAAACTAAAAGATTACCCCTTAACATAAGATGCTAATAAAAATTGTGGGGGCATACAAGGCTGTTACCTAAATACATGAAAATGTAAAGTTTACATCACTTTCAATATAAACTCTAATAGGAAATCCATAGTGGATAATGTCACACAATTAAATAAAAAGTTTAGAAACCGACGTTGGATAATATTTAACAAAGTAAAGAAAGAAAAAAGAATAACAATAATGAACAAAAGCAAATGGAATAATTGGTACCACAAAGAAAAAAACCATGTGGGATTAAATTAATTTTCATATATGAATGGATAAATTGGAATTGGTCAAATTCATAAGGATTCTATGGCATACAAAAAGAGTAACAAAGTAGGAACAAAAAGTCTAAAGCCCCTCGTGGGCTTCGAATTTTGGATGTGTAAAGCCATACACTCAAAATATACTCATTTTTTCCCATCACTCGAAAGTCAATATCATATTATTATTATTATCATTTACATTATTGATATCTTTCCAAACCTTTTTGGTCAATTGTGGATCGAAAAATGTTTCCAATTTTTATTTTATTTTCGCTCATTGGGATTTTTAGGGTTTTAAGATGCTTATTGAAAAATAAGTTTGATTAAAAAATAATATTCAAATACACGCTATCGTAAGTTATGAGCCATTTTGTATAGTCTTTAAGAGGCGGTGGAGGTATTAAAGATGTGGGCTTTGAAGGTATGCTTTCATCAAAGTTTTCGGTTTGAGACTCACTTGTGACATTACTTTTTATTGTCTTTGGTGCTTGGTCTACGGATGAAGGTGGTTACTTTTTTTTTTAAAAAAAATCATTTTATATATACTGTTATTTATTTATTTAGTTTTACTTTATATCAATAATTTATATGTAGATCGATTTTTGTCACATAATGACTCTCACGCCTATAGTTTAGGGTGGAAATTGGGTGAGTTTAACATAATTTCTATAAAGATGTACATAAACAAAAAAAAAAAGAAGATAAAAGTGACATATCTAATAAGAGTATTATATTTATTTAGCTTCTAAATATTTATTCATTTTGTAATTTAACCCATACTGTTATTTAGATCAATAACTTGTGGAATAAAGATATTTCAAACTCATACAACCCGGTCGAGATCAGCATGTCTCTTCACTGGTTAAGTACTCAAGTCAACAATTTAAACTAATGATATTTATTCGGGCCAGCTTGTGAACACCTCGTGTATATATATATATATATATATTTATATTTATATTTATATTCATAATTATTCGGGTCAGCTTGTGAACACCTCGAATGATGTTACGAGACATATCGGCTGGCCATACAATATTTGAACGTCAAGAAAATCCGTAGAAAATTAATTTCTAGATAAGTGACCTCCATGGATTAAACTCATCACCTTAAGCACCCCAAGACCCTCTTTAATGACTAGGCTACTCCATGATAATTACATAATACTATTAATTCTATTAACAAAACGAGATTGTTCAAAACATATTAAAATAAACCACACAATGTCAAAGAGTATATGATAAGTTAATAGTTTGTGGCAAAATTCATAGATTTTTTTTTCCTTTTTTTTTAATTGATGATAGTCTAGTTTCAACGTATCTCAATTAGTTTCATGGGATATATCACTAATCTTATAACATTTTGATATAAAAAAATTGGTAAAAAATTAATTTTTTGATAGGTGAAAATGATGGATTGAACTTATCACTTCTTATATTTTCATGATTTTCTTGGCAATGCCATTCGATAATGGTTAAAACAAGAAATAATAAATTTAAGATAAAGGAAAAAAGAATAAATTCTCCTACTTCCGTTTCCACTCAAATTGGAAGCCATTTACACCTTCTAAAACAACATTAAAGTAGAAGTTTGAGTGGGAAAGAGCATACTTTTTTTGTTCAAATTTGACTCAAAATTAAAATTAAATTAAGACCTAGTTTGAAAAAGAATAAAAGAAAAAAGAATTGAAATTGACAAGAGAAGATATAGAGTGGGGTAGAAGTTCCTTTTCAACTTATACCCTAAATAATGTTTAATGTGTACATGCATGGTGTTGGGACCATAGGCCCATGTGATACCCAGGTGGGTAACATCCCAATTTCCTATCTTCAAAATCTTTTTCTATAAAAAGTTGCATTCTCATAATATTTTCTATATTCTAATTCCCACCATATCATATATATATATACACACAAATAATATAGAAATAATATGTAAGGATAAGATCATAAAGTATGAAATAACTAAGAATCTCAATCTTCCTTCAAAAAAACTAAGAATCCCAATCGAATGGTTATCCATCAATAAAAAATAAAAAAGAAAATTAATGACACTATCTATAATAGACCGAAGAAAAAGTTATAAATTCAAATCTTCTTCTCCTAAATATTCTTGAATTCAAAATAAAAAAATTTTAAAAAAATTAGAAAAAAGATTAAATATAGCAAAAATGGATTCAATCAAATTAAACAGATGATTTCGATCAAATTTACAAAATTGATAATTTCAATCAAGTTAAATGATTGAAAACAATCGTGAAATTGATAGAAAATAATGAAAATTGAACTTTATGTATGAAATATTTTTAAAAAGTTGTTATAATTAAAATATAAATGTTAAAATTTGCTAACTACAACAAATTCTATTGTATCATGGATATATATATATATATATATATATATATAGATTCCTTTTTTGAAATTTAATAGAAATCACATTTGTATGTTTGTGTTTTCAGTTAAGTTTCACTCTGACATCTAAATTATACCTCATTTGAATTTCATTTTAGGAATCATGTTCATATCTACCTCTGAAATTAACATATAATATTATTTTGTAAATGTATTTACATTTCTCAGTTAAATTTATTTTATAAAATTAAAAAATATGTTTATATCAATTTTTAACTTTATATAAATTACATTAAAATTATACATATAAAGTTATAAGAATTAAAATGGAACAAATGATATGATCAAAATATTTAAACAAAAAATTATAACCAAACAAAATGCAAGTTTTATAATGATTGACAAGAATTACATTCAGGGTTGAAATTTGCATGGGAATGAAATGACAAAGAGATATAATGGTTGGTAGTTTTGGTAGCATTGAAAAACAATTGGTTTTTAGGTAGAACCAATCAACCAATCATAAGAAACATGATTATTTAAAAGCCTTTCTTGTCTGCCCCTTTTCCACTTAACAAATGGATTCCCAAACAGTTTTAAACATGCTTAAACATGAAGCATTGTAATTTGGATTTTGGATTTTTCCCCAAAAATGTAGTGGTTACATGTTTCTTAATTTGCTTTAGGACTGATATTCATAAGTGGTTGCATGCTGAGAGTATTATTATTTTTTTTTTTGTTCTTATTTGGTAATCATATAATCATTATTATTCAAAAATGAGATTTTTTTTAGGACATAATCGGGGAAGGTGGGATACATACCGATATTCGGGATCGAACTTGTGATGTTGGTGTTGAACTGGTTTACAACAAAACAATGAAATCATTACGTTACTCAACCCGTATACATTTTAACACCCTTGGCCTTGGTAGTAAGGTTAATATAGTATGCATATTTATTTATTTTAATCAATAATATATTTCTCTCCCCAACTGTAATCAACTTATACATTCAATAAGATCTGAATCTCCATGTGTGAAAAAAATAAATCAAAGTGAAATATCATTAATGTGGAAAGAACATGGCTCATTCCTCCAAACTATAATCCAATAAAAAAAAATCTTTTAGCAAATAAGTATTATTGTTCTCAATTAAATGAGAGCTAAATATAAATTCTCAAGATCAATGACCAATGTGTTGAATTAAATTACTACCAATCAATGAAATCAACAAAGGACAGAAATATAAATAATTAAATAATAATAAATAGAGAAGAACTACAGTTTCAATCTGTTAGGCCCTGTTTGATAATCATTTTGTTTTTCGTTTTTTGCTATGAAATTTAAGCATACAACAACTACTTTACTATACATTTTTCCTTATTTGAATATCTACATCTTACCTATATTTTAATAAACAAAACCAAAATTTGTAAACAAAAAAAATAGCTTCCAAAAACTTGTTTATGTTTTTTTAAAATTGGTTAGTATTCTCCTACTTTCTTAAGGAAAAATAGATACATGGTAGGAAAGATGGAACATGGAAATTTAAATAGAAATAAGTTTAAATTTCATCAACAAAAAACAAAAAAACGAAATGGTTATCAAACAAGGGTTTAGTTTAGGATATAGGTTTTGGTTCCAATATCTTAGTTTAGGATATAGGTTTTGATTTGAACTTATGTTTCAAAATCAAATACTCTGATATTTTAATAATACCCTATTTTAATCCATAAGATAAAAATATTGACAATTACATGACGTGATATTAATTAAGATGATGACCAAACAAATTTGAAATTCCAATATTTGATGAATGGAATATTTTGGTCTTGTTTAAATTAACAATTAAACTCAAAAAACACATAATGATGAGTAAAATTGAGTAATATTGAAATGTTAAGACAAAAATATTTGATTTTAAGAAATGAGATCAAATAGAAACTATACCCCAAATTTAAATACTAATAATTTTTTTTCTAGAATATATATATATAAATAAGAACAAAAATTAAACAAGTTTGTTGAGTTTTTGAGAAAAATAAATAAATAAATAAAAAGAGAAAAGAAAGACAAATCCAATGATGAGAAGGGAACAAGAATGGGAAAGGGAAGTCACTTGCAGTCGAATAACCCACCAACATCTCAGCAACCTTAACCCACTTCCCATCACGTGGACATCTCGTGATCTTATGTTGGGACCAAATTCCCTTTTTTTTTTTCTCTTTTAATCCATTCCATTTTTATATATGTACATAAATTCAATTCAAACATGGTCTTATCAACCAACAAAAGTAAAATATTGTATCATGTACAATTTTAATAACTAAAAAGTATATAAATTTGAGCTTTCAATTTTGAAATATCCTTGAATTAAAAAAGAAAGAGAGCACAATTGAACCATTATAAAATAATTATGTGGTCAAAAGAGAAAAAAAAACTTTCGAAATTAAAGATATTGGATTCAATTTAAGTGACCACCTACTTAAAATTTAACTTTTTACGTACTTAAATTTCTTTTTACAATATATATTCACTATATATACAAACTATCATCAAGAATAAACACAACTCTAAACAGAAGTAGCTTTTATAAAAACTCATTTTAACCAATGAAAAAAAATGAAAAGAAAAAAAAGAGCATTCAGATTGAGGTCTCCTAATAAAGAAAGGTAGGGTGTGTTTGTTTTTGGTAAAAAATAATAGAGCAGAGTAGAGTCGAAGAGAATAAAGTGGTTAACTACTTGTTTGAAGATTGAAGTTAATAATTGTTGAGTAATAAATTTGATATGAAATTTAATAAAATTTAATGTGAGATTTGATAGTAAAATTAAAAAGTGATAAAAAATAGTTAAGAATAATTATTTACTACAAAAAAAAATCGAGAAATAATTACTAATCACTCGTTTTGTCCAAAAAAAAACAAACACACCCATATAGTATTAGAACTCTTAAGAAAAAAGGTATAGTATTTCACAAAGAAATTCAATGAAAAAAAAAACAAAGCATCTAAATAAGACCTTAATGGGTCCCACATTCCCAATGTCATAATAAAATCCCAGGTCCACTCTTCTTCCCTATAAATAAACCAAATCCTTACCGAAAATCCCAAAACTCACATTCGCAATCAAACAAAGAAAAACAGATTGAAAAGGAAAGGAAAAAAACAGCAACCGTTGGATTGGAGAAATGTCAGGCGTTTGGGTGTTCCGATCGAACGGCGTGATGCAGCTCGTGGAAAACGGCCAAGCCGGCGGCGACTACTCGGCGGACGGCCACCACTACGGCGGAGGGTGCGGCGGCGGGGGAGGGAGGAAGAAGGTTCTGGTTCACCTGCCGACGGGGGAGGCGGTTGGTTCGTACGGATTTCTGGAGAAGATTCTAGAAGGTTTGGGATGGGAGCGATATTACGAAGGGGATCCAGATTTGTTCCAATTCCACAAGCAACGTTCCATTGATTTAATTTCCCTTCCAATGGATTTCTCCAAATTCAATTCCATTTATATGTACGATCTCGTCATCAAAAACCCCAACGTCTTTCACGTTCGAGAACCCTAATTTTAATTTTAATTTCTTTTCATTTTTCCATCTATATATATATATATATATATATATGACTTTATTATTATTGTAATGTTTGTGTAAAATGCAGTTTGTGGTGTTTTCTGTTTATAAGAAATCAAAGTTTGTTAGATTGTTTTTTGTTTTTTTGTTTTTATATATATAAATGTGTTTGAACTTTTCTATCCTAATTTTCTATTGCTAACATTAATATCACTAATCTCTTTTGCCTGCAAGGGGCAGATGAGGTTAAGGACAAACCATGTTTTTTTGAGATTTTTCTGGTTTGAGACCACCTTTTGAAGTATTTTTACGGTCTAAGAATGGACCAGTAGTGCTCGGAATAGGAGAGCTACACCATATTTTAGGTGAAAGACCTCTATACTTTGTTTTGAAAATTAATAAACTAGGGATATAATATTCTAATTAGTTAGGATGAATATTTGTTGACTTTTTATTTTTTGTATTATAAGATATAATATGAAAATTTGTATTTGCGATCGAATATTTTGATCATAAAAATAGACTAATGTCGTTAAGGTAAGGCGGTTGTTAAGGTATGTCGTTTCTTCAATTTGTGTATAAAATTTATGGTTATAAGAATGAAATTTAGGTATTTTTTTCTTTTTCCCTTTTACGTGATTTGGAAATTTATTTGATTTTGATGGCTTTGTTTGGATTTGATTTAATGGTTTGACAAATGAAGTTCTCGGTTTTATTACGTGTATCGCGCATGCGTATGCAGCTAAATTTCACTGATAGGGATATTTTATTTTATTAATTTCTTTTTCTTTCTCTCCCTTTTTCCTTACTCTGTTTAAAAAATGATGGAAATAAAAGAAAGTGGGTAAATTATAAGTTTGGTGTCTATGATTCGAAAAAATGTTAAAGTTAGAATTTAATTCTTATATTTGAAAAGGAGTTAGAATTTAGTTTCTACAATTTTAAAAACTAGAATTTAATTTTTGTAATTTGATAAAAAAAAAAGTTTTTATCATTTATAATTGTTAGCAAATTAAGTACGCAAAAGTTAACTATTTATGTGTTAATGATAGTAGTGTGAGTTAAGTGATTTATTTGAACAAGAAATTCAGCATGAATAGCTAATTTTAATGTTCATAGTTCACGGTGATGACTAATCTTTAGATTTTATCAAATCATAGAAACTAAATTCTAATTTTTAAAATTATAGGGACCAAATTCTAACTTTTTTTTTAATCATAGGAACTAAAATCTAGTTTTTAAAATCATAAAAACTTTCTTTAAAATATAGGGATCACATTTATAATTTATTCAAGAAAATGTACCGTCCAATCGAATGCGTAAATAAATTGAAAATTTTGATAAATTTTAAAACCTCAAAATCTTCGCATTTAGGCTTCAAAACCCACAGTTTTTGGCTCAATATTTGAATTTTCTAGGCCAAATATTGAGAGTTCCAAGTCACAAGGAGTATCCCTACCACTCTCTTAAAGTGTGTTTGGGCCCCCGTTTATGTAAATGACTGTGTTGATTATAATAACCCAACGGATGTTTGCCCCATCGTTTATTATAAATGGTGGTTACCTAAACCTGCGTGTCTATTTATCTAAACTTACATGCTCGTTTATGTACACATTACATATATTACTTTTTGTTACATACCAGATCCTTAAACATCATTTATCATAATTTCTATTATAATAACTTGCCTCTCAAACATCATTTATAATAACTCACCGTTTATTATAACCTTCCATCTATAATAACCATACCGGTGCTTCAAACGTACCCTTAGGGAGAAAGGGAAATATGAACCTCGAAAGTTCGACACAAAATCCCATAACACGTCGACAAATAGCCACGAAAACGTACTTTTTCCAAATAACGAGAAATTATTCTTTATTGCATAAATATCTTCATTTTAATCAAGCATTCAAAGTTGTCTATAGAATTTTTACCAATCTGTCTCCTCAAATTTGAAATTTCGATAATTTTTTATATCCCAAATTATTGTCTGTTTCCTACAAAACCCACTCTTTCTATCCGAAATATCAAAATTCGAGCTCAAAATTCCAGCTAAAATTGGCATTAAACTCACATTATAAAAACTATCATAAAAGCATTTTTTTTCGAAAACATATTAAAGTTGATTACATGGTAGGTCAAAGAGCATGGAATAAAGAATTTTGGAATAAAAAATAAAACATCTTTTTTTTTTCTTTTTATTCAATTTTTGTAAATTCTCAGATCTCAGCCTACATTCATTTCTCCTACTATATCTCAGTTAAGTGAATTTCTTCAAACTTCTTTACTTGTTCTTCATTCATTAATCTATGTGGTGTGTGTAAATCCAAAGCCAAAGTCCAGATTTGTGGTAAGAAACTAAATTTGGATAAAGTCTAGGAAAATCCAATTGGATAAATATGTCCATTTTAATCAAGCATTCAATATTTTCTCTTGATTATTTCCCAACCAGTGTCCACAATTTTGAAATTTAGATAATTTTTCAAAACCAAATTTTTGTTTTTAGCCTTCGAAATGCACTCTTTTCGCCGAGTATTTGAATTGTCTGTGTAAATAATCTCGGGTTTCGAGTCACATGGAGTACGTACCCATTCGAAGTACATGGCTTCGACTAATGTAATTGCTATAATATAGAAGAAGTCCCAAAATCCTAACCAAGGTACAATAACTTTCATTTACATTTTTATTTTCCTTTGAATATGAACTTTGTAAGGGAGGGATTGGATCATATAGAGAAAAAAGATGAAAAACATGTTCTAAAGAAAGAAGTGCCAGATGATAAAAATAAGTAGTTTTTGCTTCACCATTTAAGAAAAAAAAGATATTAAGAAGGTTATGTTGTTATTTTTTAATCTGTATTTCTTATTTTGACATGGATGAAACTCACCTTGACAATTTGGTGGTTTTGGTAAATCATAGCTGTAATTATTATGAAATATCTTAGAAAAACAATATCTTTTTGGATAATACCAAATTTGAACCCTGGTGAACATATTTTGGTTGTCTGAAACTCCTGTGCAATGAAAATCTCCCTGTTTATATATTTAAAATTTGAATAAAAATGTGAAGTTTATAACTGTTTTTATTTTATTTTTTAAATAGTATACATTTGTGATGCTAAAAAAAGCAAGGGAAGGAACAAGGTAGTTAATATGATTGTTTCTTATGTTAAGGCATTTGATTAATTGAGCATTAATTAGTTATTAACCATAAGCATATTAGTTATATCCAGGCAAACAGAATTGCTTTTATAAGGTTGGGAAATTACTCAAATCAATACAAACCTTCTTTTTGTACTAAAAAAAAAAAAAAAAATTACAAACCTTCTTTTTTTGCTGTTTGAAATTAATTGAACACAAAGCAAAATATGGGCTGGGAGGAAGGATCACAAGTTTGGGGTTTTATCAAACAAGTATGCGCAGGGCGATGGTTCTCTGTATTCGCGTCGCTTTTGATGATGATGGGAACTGGTACAACTTACATATATGGAACCTACTCGAAAGTGATAAAGACACAATTTGATTACACCCAAACCCAAATTAACACTTTGGGATTTGCTAAGGATTTAGGGTCCAACTTGGGAATCTTTGCGGGACTTCTGGCGGAGGTGGCTCCATCATCAGTTTTGTTCTTCATCTCTGCATTTCTCAACTTCTCATGCTTCTTTATGATTTGGTTATCCATCACCCATCGCATTGCCCGACCCAAATTCTGGCAGATATTTCTTTACATTTGCGTTGGCACAAACTCTTCCAATTTCGCCAACACTGCCATTTTGGTGAACGGCGTTAGAAACTTTCCAGACCGACGAGGTGTTATTTTGGGGCTTCTAAAAGGGTTCGTTGGGATTGGAGGTGCAGTTTTTACTCAACTATATCTGGCGTTCTATGGGAACGATGACCCATCAAATCAAGTTCTTCTCTTCTCTTGGCTTCCGTCCGTGTTGATCCTCATTCTTTTCAGCTCAATTCGACCAATCAATAGTCGAAAGCACCCAGAAGAGTTAAAAGTGTTCTACCACTTGCTTTATATCTCCATACTTTTGGCACTCTTCATTTTATTTCTAACCATTGCACAGAAGCAAACCTCTTTCTCTCACGGTGGCTACGTTAGTGGCGCATGTGTTATCATTGCCACCCTATGCCTACCCCTTCTCATTGCATTTAGAGAAGAATTCTTTCTCTACAAACTCAACCAAAATCCTCATCCTAATTCTTCATCATCTGTCGTCGTTTCAATAATTCCTGAACAACAGCAAGCTGCCTCAAAAGAAATTACTACGCTGCCCACTAATTCCAACAAACCTGCAAGAGGGGATGATTTCACCATCTTACAAGCTATGTTTAGCAAGGATATGACCCTTATTTGCTTGGCTACTTTTTCTGGATGTGGGTCCTCGCTTGCTGCAATTGATAATTTGGGTCAGATTGGAGAATCACTTCACTATCCCCCTCAAGCCATAAGCATCTTCGTTTCTTGGGTTTCTATCTTCAGTTTCTTCGGTCGAGTTTGCTCTGGTTTCATCTCTGAAACCCTCATGGTCAAATACAAATTACCTCGCCCACTCATATTTTCCTTTGCTTTTCTCATCACTTGCATCGGCCAACTATGCATTGCCTTTCCATCCTCTGGGTCTGTTTACGCCGCTTCCTTGATAATCGGGTTCGGGTTTGGATCACAAGTCCCACTACTGTTTGCCATAATCTCTGAACTGTTTGGCCTGAAACATTACTCCACATTGTTTAATTGGGGGCAACTTATAGTTCCACTGGGATCATACATACTAAACGTAGAAGTAGTGGGAAAGTTGTATGATATAGAAGCTTCTAAGGAACACCTAAGGGCAGGTGGAATTGTAGGGAAAGGGCTCACTTGCAATGGAGCTCATTGCTTTAGTGGCTCCTTCACCATTTTGGCTTCATTTACATTATTTGGAGCTCTCAGTATGTTGGTGTTGGCTTATAGGACTAGAGAATTTTACAGAGGTGATGTCTACAACAAGTACAAAGAGGATTTATGGATTCAACAATCCGAAATGGAATTTTATCATTTAGAAAAAAAGAAGAAAGTCACTAACTATTAAACCAATCCACTTTATTAATTTTTCATATACCATTGCATTGGATTAGAACCTTTCATTTTTCTAAATGATGTACCCTTAATCTTGTATCAACTTTGTACACTTCAAATTCATATTTTTCCCACATTTTGATTATAATGTTCGAAGGATGATTTTTTTTTTAAAAAAATCACTTTTAATATGGTTAATTAATTTATATGTATATTTTTTATTTATAAAAAATACATCTTTAATTTTCAATTTGGTCAATTAATATTTGAATTGTCCCTCATCGAAGACTCAAGCTTGAAGTGTGATCGTTCGTTGTTCGCATAAACGTTCATTGCTCGCATACGTGTAAAGAAAACTCCATACATGTTAAACATTTTATAACTTAATTTAGAATTCATTTTGATCGGTAATCATATATTAGTATTGTAAATAATCTAGCTGACTTACTAACGAAGTCTTTGTCTAGTGAGAGGTAGTATGTCTGCCAGATTATTAACCATGTTCACCTTCGACAAAGAGATTTTCCTTTCTTGAATAATGTCCATAATATAGTGAAATCTAACACTTTGGTATGGTTGTGACGAGTAGAATTTTTGCTGATGGCAATAACACTTTGAATGTCACTAAAAATTTCTATGGAGTAGTCGTTGGCGCATATCTCATCAAACAGTCCACCAAGCCACATCGACACTTTAACTCCTTTGGCCAAGGTAATATACACATCCTTTGTTGTTGAGAGAGCAGCAACATTCTGCAAAACTAAGCTCCAGTTAACTACATTGTCGAATAATGTGAACACAACCTAAAAGTGATCGTTATTTGTCTGGATTAGCAGCATAATTGGAGTCAATGAAGACTCTCATTTGATTGTCAATATCAACACACTTGATGTACAAAATACCTCTTGTAATAGTTCCATTTACATACCTAATCACCCATTTTGCCGCTTCCTAATGAACTTTCCCTCAATCAGCCATATATCGACTAATGATACTATTATATAACCCAAGTCAAGTCTACAAGAAACCATAAGATACATTACACTCCTAATTAAGCTGGCATATGGGATACTTTTCATAACATTTAGTTCAGTTTGAGTAGTAGGTGATTGTTTAGCACTTGACTTAAAATGTTGAAATAGTATTACTAAATTGAAATGAGTTTTGACAAGAAACAGAGAAAACAATAAAAACTTCGTTATGAAACTCTGATCTCCTCTCCTCTTTTTTCTCTTACAAAGGGTCTCCTATTATAATCAACCTTCGAATCTTCTAGAATAAACACATATCAATCAACATGATCTCTTTCCTTACATGAATTCACCAATTATGTTTGTATGGTGAAGGGGAGAATCTCGTGATTTCCGCAATTTGTCTCTCTAGTGTCTAGTTAGTCAACATCTTGCTTTCTTTTGATTCTTTCCTTATTTTGTTTACAACGCCTTGACGTTTCTCTGAATGTTTCTATGCTTGCAATCGCACGTCTTGCTTCTCAGCTCCGAATCGTAAATTCTTGCAAAATAGTTTATCCGCATAAGCTTTTCTAAATACGTGTTAAGTGTGCTAATTCTGTTTATTTCCGCGCTTAATTTCATTTCTTCTAATTTATTCCCTAATGCGTAAGCATGATCTATTTACACCTTTTTATCATTATATTTATCGTTTTCGCATTGAGTTTTAAATAATAACTACAGACGATGATCATAGAATAGAAAGAATTTTGACTCTATTTGAGAGTCATCAAACCCCCAAACTTGAATCATTACTCGTCTCCAGCGATACTTATATAAGCGTAATAGCTGCTAAATAGTAAATGCTTATCATAATGTTGTGCTTTACAAATTGGTAGTAAAGCGAAAACTCTCTAATTAGTTTAACTTTGATTAATGAGCTAATGTAATTTATATAGATTTCAAATAGGATTCATATGGGTTTAATAAAATTGGTTTCATGTAATTATAAACCTCTAATTAGTTATAGAATTAATTTCTCCAATCCCTTAATTATTTAGCAAGTCTTTTAATTAACCTTGATCTAAAATGTAATTTTTTTTTTGGACAGTAGATCTAAAATGTGTTTAATTTACCTAGTCAGATTTTAATTCTAGACTAATTTATCAAATTGTTATTAATTAAAGTGAAAATGAATCAATTTATAATTACATGAATCAATTTATTTGTGTGAATTACTCTTACAAACAATTCTTGCTTAATTATACATTTTCGGGCATTTGGGGAAGAAACTGGGAAATCGTAGAAGAAGAGGAACCTGAATTTGAAGCTCCAGTAGATGCTTATACCAATCCATGAAGATTCTTCTCTGATTGCTTATCCTCTCCGGTAAACCCTAATTTCTAGAGCTTTACCTTTGTTTCCGATCGTTTCTCGAGAATGTTGAGGTAATCCAAACACGCAATTCCTTTTTCGCTGTACATAATTTCATATGAAGAACCAGATTCTACAAATTTCACAGGCAAAGCCGGATAAATCTCTGAATCGGCTGATTTCAACTCACTGTGACGCGGAGTAGCTTCGTTCATGGAAAGAATGGCGAAATGTTTGTGCAGCTCGTGACCGGAGTTGGAAGTGTTTGGTATTTATCGATTTTTATTCAATTTTTTTCTTGTTTGAAGTTGTGAAGGATCTGATTCGCCATTTGTAGGGAAATATTGCATGACGAAGTAGTTAAATTGGCAATTCAGAAGGTATCTCAAGATCAAGGTAGCATAGCTTTCGTTTAATGTCGGAATTTCAGGAATGTACTGAATGAAAAGATAAATGAAGTGAAGAAATTTGAGTTATTCCCAGGGGCTCTGTGTGACATCTATCTATTTTTACGTATTGCTAGAACAATGCCTCGTAAGGTGAGACACGGGCAATATTACGACGAAGATTACGACGAATACGAAGATTATGATTATGATTATAACGAAAAAGATTTCGACATAGAAGTAAAAGGCAAGTAACTTTTCGCTCTGATAATTATTTCATTATATTCTACAATTCCTTGAACTTTTAGCTTGAATTTAGCAATTCAAAGTAATTATAATATAAACAGTGGCCTGTTTTTTGCACTCCACCAAAATAAACTCAATGATTTGTGGAGCATTGCAATCATGTAATTGTTTGAAATGTAGTGTAGAAAGATGGTTGGTGGGCATGAATTTGGGACGGGCTATAGTTACTTTACTCGCATAAAAAGATTAGTTTTCCTACATTAAACATGCCCTGCAGTATGTTTTGAGTAGGCCAGTGTTGTTCTAGTATGAGTAATCGGTTTCGCAATCCGTGATCTTATGGTGGTGATATTTTGTTGCTTTTCTTTCATACTAAATGTTTGGCTTTTATTTCTCATGACAGAAAAAACACCTGAGGCTAAGGAAGAAACAAAGGGTCCTCAGCTTTGGCGATGTCCAATTTGCACTTACTTCAATGAAGAAAGTTTGTCTGTTTGTGATATATGTGGGGTTCTGCGCAACTCTTTGATCAACAACAGCAAAAGTGGTGATGACAGAACAGGTGCTTAATCGCAACTTCTTAATATGATTTTGTTTACTTGGTAATGCATAGACAGAATCCATTGTCTCAGTTTGTCGTGTTTTGGGGCTCTTTCATTTCTCTCTCTATTTTATTTTCTTTGCATTATGTGTTGCTCTTTTCAGAAGTAAGATTTTCTTGCATTATGCTAAGGAATTGGTTTGAATTTGTAAGCTCCAAGAAAATTTTAGTGTCTTTTTTAAAAAAAATACTCTCCTTGTTCAGTTTGTTTTTCTTTCATAGATTAGAATTCTTTCATGCAGTTGAGACTATTTGCAAAGACTCTGGAGTATCCATAATGGCCAAGTCTCTCTTTGCATCATCACCAAACCAGATACCCAAAAGGGCTGTTAAATTTCAAGAAAAGAATGATAAATTTGTGGAGGAAAGAGAAGATAACATCCACAAGATTGGGAATATCCAGGGTCATTTGCATGAATTCCATAATGCTTTTAGTACCTGTAGTCAATTCCGTACTAATATAGGTTTGTACTTTACCCATTGATTATAGGTAAGATGTAGATCCACAAAATTAGAGCAAGTTATTTTGCGGTCTGCTTCCTCAATACCTAGAGCCAGTATGACGTTAATTAATATTTTCTTTAAGCAAGAATGAAATCTAAAAATATACCTTTTTTATACCCTTTGCAGCATCATATTTTTGGCATTCAAATAATTACTTGAAGATATCTTCAAGTAATTGCTCAAAAATATCTTTTCTTTTTTACACAACATCTTCAGTTCATGATTGCATTAGATTTCTAACCTCATTCATGTGGAATGATACAGTCCCTTTCAAGTTTGATACTTCATCCCCAGATGATGTGGTTTCTAATGGACTGCGTTCTTCGAAAGTTGGTTTAAAAGGTATAATTTTGGTGGCTTAAGATTCTGTTCTTGCTTTAGTATCAGTTGAGAAGCAAAAAATAAATTTGTTATTTAACCAAGAGAAAACAAACAGACTATCATTTTTGGCGTTTGTGCATCTCTGGAAGCATCTGATAGTTATAAAAACCTTTTCACTTCGAAGAAAATGAAGAATAGCTATCATCTATTGGTTTTAAGGTTAAAAATTAATTTCTTTAATCATCTTTTTCTAATATCAAGTCTGCACAAAAATTGGGTGGGTTTACCTGCCTATATGGAGAAAACTTTTTATTATTGTATCTTTATGACGCAATTCCTCACAAGGGTAAATTTGTATCTTATGTGGTTCTTTATATAGAAAATCAATACTTTTACTATGCTCACTTCAAAATTCTGCAAACAAATTGGGTGGGTTTACCTGCCGTGAGGTCTTTTTTCTACTGTCTTCTTGAACGACTAGGTCAAATTTACATTCTCTTAATTAGCCTGTTTTCCGTCATTATCTTATTTTGGATCTAATGTCCATATTTCTGTCCTTTGCCATCTCTAGTATGCAATCTCCCAAGCAATTCTTGTTCATTTCGTTCTCTTAAATGATTGATTACTCCCCTTTGCCTTATTTTGGATTCTTTGTTTTATGTTCAAATTTGGGTTCATATACAAGTTTCTAAACTCTAAAGACATCTAGAGCTCGGGCTCAAAATGTTGGTGCATTAATTCAAAGAATTCCTCTAGAATGATAGATCTATATTATTTATCATTTAACTTATTTTGGAGATATCCAGTACCATTGCTAGAAAATTATAATGTTTTCATTTTCCCTTTATGTTTGTCGATTTTGTTCTGTCATTTCCATTACTTTATTATTACTTATAGACTTATAGTCCAATATCCAATGCACCACAACATTTTGACATCTTTTGTAATTAGTTGATATTAGGATTACATTGATCAATTAAGGGTAAAATTAGGCTTCAAAGTCAGCTGTCCAGTGGTTGGTTTTGATTGTCAACTAGAACTTAGTTTCAAAGTTAGAAGGATGAATTTTTTTACCCACTTCCAATTGTTGTTGAACTGAAAAAAGTTAGAAGGATGAATTTTGCTTTCCGATTTTTCTATTTCAGTGACCGGTGACTCTTGATTAAGTAATAGATATCTTCATCTGAATGAATTCTGCCTTCTGATAGAAACTACCACACTTTTTATTAAACTACGATAATTCTCTCGAGAGGATCTCTCAAAGAGCCAGAGTACAAAGACGACAACTGAATGAATACCAAATAATGACCTATCATATCCTATTTATAGTAAACCTAGGAAATAACCTAATTTAGTAATAAACTCTAATAAGGCCCAAAAGCCCAATACAACTTGAATAACCAAAACAGAGTTATTAAAGAATAGTAATAAAATAAATTAATAAAATAAATCCGTCACTTCTTGTTCCGTCTTGAGAGACCTTCAACGATCTCGGGGTCATATCACCTTTCTGTTGACTCACTATTTTCTTGCAGTCAGCCATCAAGGCTTCAACTCTTCATTATTATCTTCAGACATCACTAAGGAAGGTGCAAATAATGCAGCATTGGCTTCAAAAAGTACATATAGCTCGTCAGCTGCATTGCCAAAGGGGAAATTAGGCAGTAAAGGAGATACAAAGTTGAGTACCAAAAGTTCAGACAGCTCGGATACCTCCATTGGAAAAAGTACAGTGGTCACTGAAGAGCACAATACGTCAATTAGTGTAACAAAAAAGTTACAATCATATGATAACAGGTCATCAAGCTCTTCCTCGTCAAAGTCAGCTGGTAAATTTGACAGCATGGATAAGAGCAGTAACCCTTCTGCAGAGTGGGAAAATCCCCAAAGTCTTTCCGGAAGTTTGAATGATATGGTTCTAAATGCCAAGTCGGCATATGAAAATTATATTAGTGGGTTAGGACAAACATCAAATGTGCAGTATAAGCCTGATAAATGGATGCTGCCTGATAAAGCTGTAGATACTTTGGCTCAGCTGAATCTTGCTATAGTAAGTCTACCTAAGAAGTCTCGTAAAGTAATATTTGGTGTCTTTTTTACCTCCTTATATCAATTTATAGAAAGACATATAAATGCCTTCTTATTCAAAATGTTGCAGGTTGGTCATGTTGATTCTGGAAAATCTACTCTCTCAGGAAGACTTTTGCACCTACTGGGACGTGTATCCCAAAAAGAAATGCACAAATATGAAAAAGAAGCAAAGTCCTTGGTAAAAAATTAGCCTTGTGGGTTTTTTCATTCATCTTGAACTTAATAACTGACAATTGGTATTTTTTTTTCTCAGGGAAAAGGTTCCTTTGCTTATGCCTGGGCACTAGATGAGAGTGCAGAAGAAAGAGAGAGAGGAATAACAATGACTGTCGGTGTTGCTTATTTTGATTCTAAAAGATATCATGTTGTTTTGCTCGATTCGCCAGGCCATCAAGATTTTGTTCCAAACATGATATCTGGGGCAACACAAGCTGATGCTGCAGTTCTTGTTATAGATGCTTCTGTTGGTGCATTTGAAGCCGGTATGGACAGTTCTAAGGGGCAAACAAGAGAACATGTGCAATTAATCAGGAGCTTTGGTGTAGGGCAGATTATTGTTGCAGTTAACAAAATGGATGTGGTGGAGTATTCCAAAGATCGCTATGACTTAATTAAGCAGCAGCTTGGAACATTTGTTCGTTCTTGTGGTTATAAAGATTCATCATTGTCTTGGATTCCATTGACTGCCATGGCTAATCAAAATCTGGTGAACGCCCCTTCTGATGTTCGATTGTCGTCCTGGTGAGTTTCACATGCATTCCTTCCTTTCACCAGTGGAAGCAAAGATTGATTGAATAATGGAATCTGATGTTTTATGATGCCATGAGTCTTTCTTAAAGGATATGATAGAATCTACCACAAAATAATATTAAACTACTATAATTCTCTCGAGAGGATCTCTCAAAGAGCCAAAGTACAATGACGACAACTGAATGAATGAAAATAATGACCTATCATATCCTATTTATAGTAAACCTAGGAAATAACCTAATTTGGGTAATAACTCTATTAAGGCCCAAAAGCCCAATACAATTAAATAACTAAAACAGAATTATAATAAAGAATAGTAATAAAATCAATCCGTCACTTCTTGGTCTGCCTTGAGTAAACCTTCAATGGGCCCGGGATCGTATCAATACTCCCCCCCCCCCAAAGAGCCACCTTGTCCTCAAGGTGAAAGTTCGGAAATTGGAGCTCTAGATCGGCAGCGGACTCCCAAGTAGCATCATCAGGAGTGGACCCCTCCCAGTGTACCAAAATCTGGCGTGACTCGCCATCTTGCGGGGACTCGCGAATGCCCAAAACTGCCTTGGGACAAACTAGCACACCTAAATCATCTCCCACCCAAGAAGGTGTAGGGAAGACTAAAACCGATGAACCAACCGCCTTGCGCAACACGGACACATGAAAAACCAGGTGAATTCTCACAGTCTGAGGTAACTCCAACCGGTATGCAACCGGCCCCACTCGAGCTAATACGCGGTATGGTCCAATAAATCGAGGAGCTAACTTGGGGTGTTTAAATTTCGCCAAGGAGGACTGACGGTAAGGTCAGAGCTTAACATACACCAAATCGTCCACATCAAACTGAACATCCCGACGTTTGGCATTATCCCGATCCGACATCAACTGCTGAGAACGCAACAAATTGGTCCTAAGTTTCTCCAACATTTTATCGCGTTCCATCATCAATGGATCCACGGTCGCAACTGAGCTAGCCCCATAATCATAACCCAAAATCGTCGGCGGAGAACGCCCATACACAATCTCAAAAGGTGTCATACCTGTGGACGAATGAAACGACGTATTAAAACTGAATTCAGCCCAAGCAAGCCATTGGTACCATGCCTTCGGTTGTGTTAACTCAAAGCAACGTAAGTAAGATTCCAGGCAACGGTTCACGACTTCGGTTTGTCCGTCAGTCTGTGGATGATAAGTGGTACTGCGGCGTAGCTGCGTACCAGAAGCCTTAAAGATTTCCTCCCAGAGCAGGCTAGTGAAGATCTTATCGCGGTCCGACACTATGCTCTTAGGGATCCCGTGCAAGCGCACCACTTCTCTGATAAACACCTGAGACACCGTGAGAGAAGTAAATGGGTGTCGTAGGGGTATAAAATGAGCATACTTAGAAAAACGGTCGACCACCACAAAAATAGTATCATATCCCTCTGAACGAGGAAGTCCTTCCACAAAATCCATCGAAATGTCTTCCCAAATTCTTTCCGGAACCGGTAACGGTTGTAATAGGCCAGCTGGGGACAACGATAAATGTTTTGCTTGCACGCAAATCGAACACTCGACCACAAACGTGCGTACACGAGCCTTCATTCCTAGCCAATACACTTCTTTAGCCAGACGCTGATACGTCTTGAGGACCCCAAAATGGCCACCGATGGCGCCCCCGTGGAACTCGGTCAATAACAGTGGAATCGTAGGGGATGTCGGGGGTAGCACCAGCCGGCCCTGGTATAATAACACATCACCTACCACGGAATAACCTAGTGGGCTCGCCTCACCTGCAACCACGGCATTATAGATAGCCAACAATTTTTCGTCCTCCCGCACTTGCTGAGTAAACACCGTTGTGTTAACTCCAGCCACACAACTCAACATGCTCAGTTCACCCGTCGTCGGCATCCGAGAAAGAGCATCAGCCGCTCTGTTTTCTAGGCCCTTCTTATACTCAATATGAAAGTCAAAACTCATAAGCTTGGTGATCCAACGCTGATACTCACCGTCAACAACACGCTGTTCTAGCAGAAACTTAAGGCTCTTCTGATCTGTGCGGACAACAAAATGGTGTCCCAATAAGTAAGCTCGCCAACGCTATACTGCGAACACGATGGCCATCAACTCGCGTTCATAAATAGACTTCATACGATGGGTTATAGGTAAGGCCTTACTAAAATAAGCCAGTGGTTGCCCCTGTTGCATCAATACTGCACCCACCCCAATACCCGAAGCATCAGTTTCCACAACAAACAACTGATCAAAATCTGGCAATCGTAGGACTGGCACACTACTCATCGCATGCTTAAGTCGCTGGAAACAATCTTCCACTGCCGGTCCCCATTCAAACTTCCCTTTTTTAAGTAGCTGAGTTAGGGGAAAGGCCATTGACCCATAATTGGCCACAAAACGACGGTAATATCCCGTCAGCCCAAGAAAACCCCGAGGGTCTTTAATATTCTTAGGGCTTGGCCAACGTACCATTGCTGCAATTTTCTCTGGATCAGCAGCCACACCATCAGCAAATATAAAGTGCCCCAAATACTCAATACGGTGCAACCCAAACTGACATTTCTTGGCATTGGCTACAAAGGCATGGGTTTGTAAGGCTTCAAAGACTTGCACTAGATGCTCCTTATGTTCTTGGATGGACAGGCTGTAGATCAAGATATCGTCAAAAAATACGAGCACAAACTGGCGTAGAAACGGTCGCAACATCTCATTCATAACTGACTGAAACGTTGCAGGAGCATTTCGTAGTCCAAAAGGCATGACCACAAATTCATAGTGGCCCTTATGAGTTCTAAAGGGCGTTTTATGTACATCAACTGGCTTAACGCCGATCTGATGGTAACCCGCCTTAAGATCAATTTTCAAAAACACTGTCGCCCCATGCAGTTCATCCAACAACTCATCCACCAGTGGTATCGGATATTTATCGGGCACTGTTGCTTGATTCAAGGCACGGTAGTCGACACAAAAACGCCAACTCCCATCTTTCTTTTTAACCAACAAAACTGGGCTTGAAAACGGACTCATGCTAGGACGAATAATTCCTGCCAACAACATTTCTCCCACTAGATTTTCAATCTCGTTCTTTTGGTACTGTGGGTACCGGTACGGTTGCACATTTACTGATTCCTTGCCGCAAATAATTCAATAGCATGGTCACAATTACGTTGCGGGGGTTGACCTGTCAATGATTCAAAAACCGGTGAGTAAGTGTGAAGTACAGAGTGTAGTTCTTTGGGCACCTGAGACAGATCTGGAAGAGCCCTTGATCCTTTGGACGTAACGACTTCATCATGGATTTTAATGAGACCTGGGCCTTGACCAGTCGTGGCTCGCCTTGCAACTCAACCTTTCCTGACCCCAACTTGAATTGCATTTTAAGCGCACGATAATCGAATTCAATTTTTCCCAATGTTGCCAGCCACACGACGCCCAATTTCACGTCTGCGCTTCCCAGTGGTAAGGGCAAGAAATCATTCACTATTCTCAATTCTGCCAACTGGAGTTCCACATTTTTACAGATGCCAGCAGTTCTCACAGAATCCCCCGTTCCCAACATAATACCATAATCATCTGAAGGTTCCATCGGCAATTTCAACTTAGCGACAATGTCATCTGATATGAAGTTATGCGTAGCCCCACTGTCGATCAAAACTACTACTTCTTGACCCTGTATCGAGCCTGTGACCTTTAGTGTTTTTGGAGAACTCAGCCCTGCCATTGAATGCAAGGATAGCGCTGCTATGTTCGGTGTATCCCCAGTGTCCTCAACAGTCTCCTCTTCGGGTGCAGAATCCTGTGAATCATCGAATTCTTCATTTCCCAGATAATCTACCATATCGCGTCCTACAAGTATCTCTAGAGCCTGTAGCACTTTCTTTTTACACGGTGACCCGGGACGAACTTCTCATCGCATCTAAAGCACAGTCCCTTGTCTTTTCGTATGTGGATCTCATTATCTGTTAGTCGTTTATAAGGAACTGCATGAGTGAGGGTATTCGATGGTGTTGATCGGTTGGGAGTGATAGCGAGAGTTCTTAGGTTTGATCCTCCCGCCACTTTCGCACTACCCACCCCCGATCCCATACTCGGTTTAACTACTGTCGACGTTCCCCCTCCTTTTGCTTGATTTCGAAAAGCCAGGTCATCCTCAATTACCTGTGCCATGAACTTCTTGTCCTGAATTCCCACGGGCCTCAGTTTCCTCATCTCACTCCGTATTTCTGCCTTCAGACCACTCTCTCATTTCCCTTCCAAGGCACTCGCACTAATGTCGCGCATACCCTTTGCATATTTTTCAAACATTCGGCGATACTCTTTTACGGTCCCTACTTGTTGCAGACTCATCAAATTAGCATATTTATTGTCATTGATCGTCGATCGGAAACGATGCAACAACAATTCTCTGAACTCCCCCCACGAAGCAATCGGAGCTCGGTCCTCTTCATACTGCAACCATTCTAGTGCCTATCCTTCCATACACAAGGCTGCGGCGTCAACCCTTTCGTGCCCCGTCAAACGATTAACCTAGAAGTACCTCTCGACGTGGCATAGCAACCCCTCAGGGTCCTCATCCGTTAGCCCTTTGAACAAAGTCATCTCTAACTTCCGTAGCCTCCTATCTATCATGGGTCCATCTCGACCGCCTGTTCCCGGTCACCCTCGCTCACAACGATCCTGTCTATCTCTCCAATCATCCTGCTCTCCGTCTTGGTTACAACCATCCCAGCCCCGTTCGTTCCAACCGTCATGCGCTATCGGCCTTTCATATCCGGTGCACACCCTCCCATCCTCTGAAAACCCGCTTCCCCTTCCATCGACTCGAAAATTCCCCGGTCGATCGAAATCCGAGCCCATACCATTGCCCCCAACGGTAAACGCTTGAAAACTCTCCCTCCGGTCCAACCCGGTCGACCCAAACCGACTTGGTCCAGCCGACCCACCCCGGTCCGGTCTTGCCGCGCCCCAGCCCCGGCCTTCACCGCCCGACCCCGTGCCCCACCCGCACTCGCGCTCGCCCACGCCCCCACCAGGCCTGCTCCAACTGCCTCGCTCACTGGCGCCGTCCCGGAGCTCCCCGCACGCCCCCCAGCCATCACGCCGTGCCATTCCGCCCGGCCCGACACTCCCCTCGCCTAGACCCCAGCCCACACGTCTTGTGCCTCCCGTGCCGCTCACGCTCCCAGCACAGGCCCCGCCGCCCGCGCTGCTCGCGTCCCCCACGCCTCCCGCGCCGGTCGCCAGTTCCGCCAGCCCGACGCCCGCAGACCTGACACCCACGCCCGTCCCCGCCCCGCCGTGACCCCCCATCGCACCCACCTCCTCTCCGGACGCCACGCCTCCTGCGCCCGACCCGTGCCCCCCTTCTTTGCCAGCCGCAAACCCTACACCGTCTCCCTTGCCCGCAACCTCGATCTCCAACCCCTTTCCCTTGTCCCCTTTCTTCGATTCCATTAACAGCTGCAGGCTCCGGTTGATCATCTCGAACTTCGTATCTTGCTGTTCAAATTTCAAATCCATCTTTTTCCCTAAATGTTCCTCAATCGATTCCATCCTTGCTATCGATTCCATCCTTACTTCTACATCCTTTAGCCTTCTTGCTAATTCTGCCGACCCTTCTTCGCATTCTTGCATCCTTGTCTCCATCTTAGTACTCACCATTCCCGGATCGGTAAATGGCTATGATACCAAAATGATAGAATCTACCACAAAATAATATTAAACTACGATAATTCTCTCGAGAGGATCTCTCAAAGAGCCAAAGTACAATGACGACAACTGAATGAATGAAAATAATGACCTATCATATCCTATTTATAGTAAACCTAGGAAATAACCTAATTTGGGTAATAACTCTATTAAGGCCCAAAAGCCCAATACGATTAAATAACTAAAACAGAATTATAATAAAGAATAGTAATAAAATCAATCTGTCACTTCTTGGTCCGCCTTGAGTAAACCTTCAATGGGCTCGGGATCGTATCAGGATATTTCTTCCATTTATTTTTTATATGTACAGATTGCGGACCGTTTTCTTACTTCCTTAAACCTGCATAAGACGGCTTGAAATAAAAAGAAAGCCCTAGTTTTTTTTTTTTGGAAATTGTATCTTCACTCTAGTATACCTGGGGTAACCACGCCATGCCCGTCCTTAGGCCATGTGAAAGCCTGAATTAAGATGAGGAAAAAGAGCACAAATTGAGAGTCCTGCTGAAGTCTTGGGGAAGTGAAGGTTTATTTCTAGGTTCTGTATGAAGGCTGTTAAAGATGTTCTTGTCAAGGATAGCTCAGTGTTTGATTGAAAAAACAAAAGGGGTAAGAGTCACTAAGAGTTATAACATTAAGGATGAACTTGCCCTTGCAGACTTCCCCTCTTAGTAATGGAGCTTTTACATGGTTAATAAAAGATCTGTTGAAAACCCCGATTTCCACCAGAATTGATTGTTTCCTTGCTTCTAAGGGGTTGTTCAACTATTTTAGAGAAGCTAAACTACAAAATCTCCTAGCTATTTGATATAATTAAATTTACCCCAACTTATAAGTTCAAAATTATAGATGGATTAATAATTTAACATAACACATAGGAGGTAGTGTATTCAAATTTTTTTTAAGTCGTTTGATCCCCAATTAGTATTGATTTTTATTTGTTGGTTGTTTTCAAATGTTCAATCCGACAAATAAATTAAATTTATCTCAACTTATTGGGTTGATTGACTATTTAACCTGATTCAACACTACAACACAACTTTAGGTCATTTTTAAGTTTATTTTCTTAGAGTCTGGTATATTTAGATTTGAGAATATGTGGTTAGATAATTTTTTTTTCTTATAGAACTCCCTATTTCATTTTTCTGTTTCCGTATATCTATGAGGATTTTGCCCATTTGCATGCCCCTTGCTGATATCACAAAACTACTGTTTGACCCTATTAAGTTTGGTTGCTAAGGAAGATCCACGTGTTTGAATGGGGGAAGTTGATGAGAAGTTAAAGAATTGAGTGGTTTGAATGTGGTGTTTGAATGAGTAGTTGAAAACTATGTTTGGATAAGATTGTTTGAATTAGGAGTGGCAGGATTAGGAAAATTGCGTTTGGATAAGGTGTTTGAATGAAGAGTTGCACGAAAATCATGTTTGGATAATGTTGTTCGGAGGAGAGGGGTTAGAGGTTGGAATGAGGGGTTGAAGTGTGGGGTTGGAGAAAAATTTTCTACCCTAAACAAACATGTGTTAAATTTTACACCACAATCCTTCTCCCATCTTTCCCCTAATATCACAAAGCAACTGTTTCTTTTTGTTTTTTTATATCTATGAGTGTCCGGGTCAGCCTCCGTGCACCTCAACTATTCTCATGACATATATCACCTGACCCTACAACATTTGGATGTCAAAGAAACCCATAAAAATTAATTTCGAGATAGGTGAGACCATGGATTGAACCCACAATATGTTGGTTTCTTGTTGTTCTTTTGACCACTAGACTACCCATGGTGGTTCAAAACAACTATTTGACCTTGTAAGTTTGGTTGCTAAGAAAGATCCTAAGATTTTAAAATTAGATGGCCACTATGATTTGAACCTATTATCTCAATCACTAATTATTTTTTCACGGGTAACAATTACCATTAGGCTGATTTATGGTGGTTAACTTATCATTTTTTAATGCAATGATTATCATGAGAATCTTGTTGGAGCTTACTTTGAGTGGTTGGAACGAAGAGACGTTTCAAAATGTATTAAAAAAATCTTTTCTTCTGCTAATCAAACAGTAATCTGTATGCAGGTATCGTGGACCTAATCTGCTGGAGGCAATTGATTCCCTCCAACCACTCACTAGAGATTTCTCTAAGCCACTACTTATGCCGATATGCGACGTTGTCCGATCACTTTCACTTGGACAAGTGTCTTTCTGTGGCAAACTGGAAGCTGGAGCTCTCCAGTCTGGATCTAAGGTACATTTGGTTGTATAGTTCCACAAACTACAAATAAATTTGTGAATTTGGTTCTAACTTCTGAAGTTCGAATGCCGATTGACATCGTTTAGGTTCTAGTCATGCCGTCTGGAGATAAAGGCACTGTGCGAACTTTAGAACGCAATTCTCAAGCTTGCAAAATTGCAAGAGCAGGAGACAACGTGACTGTTGGTCTACAAGGAGTTGAAGCTAGTAGTATAGTGTCTGGAGGTGTCCTATGCCATCCTGATTTTCCTATTGCTGTTGCAAATCATTTGGAATTGAAGATTCTTACCTTGGAATCTGCAACTCCGATATTAAAAGGATCGCAGGTGCATATCCCACTCTCGATTCTTTTTCGATACCTATTCATCCTCATATTATTTGGCTGTTGATCCCTGTGTTTTAAAATGAACAGTTGGAAGTTCATATACACCACGTGAAGGAGGCTGCTAGAGTTGCAAAGATAGTGTCATTACTCGATTCGAAGACGGGAAAGGTCACAAAGAAGGCACCGCGTTGTCTCAGTGCTAAACAAAGTGCAGTGATCGAGGTGAAAACCAAGATTACACCACTTCCTGTTTCAATCAATCTCCAGGTTGATTTTTTCCATTACACTTAACAGCAACGGCTTCTCTATTTTTTTCTTTGTTCTTAGGTTGTTTTGCAAAGTCCAGTTTGCGTGGAAACATTCTCGACCAGTCGAGCTCTCGGACGGGTATTTCTTAGAGCAACGGGCAGAACTATAGCCGTCGGCATTGTGACCCAACTAATAGGAGATCCTGAATAATGGAATGGGCCTACACAACATATCTTGTATTTTGAGGTAAACACCTTGACATAATTTTGGATAAACTTTTGGTTTAAGATATTATTTGTAGTGAGTAGCTTCACTGCAGAAAAAATGGTGCTCTATGCTTATAACCATAGTAGGGGGAAATTAGAGCTCTGAGTACATGTGATTTCTAAGGGAACTATGCGCAGCATATGTTACATGCAATGTCTAATTTGTGCATTCTTTTTCATGTGAAGTTTAGAATGACATTGGTCTTTTAGAACTTTTAGATTTTTGAGTCTCACAATTTTTTTTTTCTTCGTGAGTATCGAAATCAGCTTACGTGCATTTTAACTATTCTTATAGGATATACTGTCCGACACTAAAACATTTCAATATATATAAAACAAAAAGCCGTGAGAAATTGAATAATATAATTAAATTTATTTCAATCTATTAATTTATGCTTTAGGATAACATGCGGCGTTGCTGCCTTTACTGTTTGGGTTTGGCCATAAGACTAACATTGTTTTGTTTAAATTAATCGTTTAAATTAAGTTATTTGTCATGATTCAATATGGTATTAAAGGATGTGTTCAAATTTTGCTACCATTTTCATCTCTAATTAATACCGCTTTTTGTTTGATGAACATTTTTAAATATTCAAATCCACAAGTGAGGAAAAATGTTAGTTAATATAATTAAATTTATCTCAATTTTTTAGTTTAAGCTTTTAATTTAATCGGTGATTTAAAATGATTTTACATTGTTAAAATGATATTTCTAGTCAAAGTTGAATCATTTATATTGTTAAAATGATATTTCTAGTCAAAGTTGAATCATTTATAACCACCAAATGATTGATGGTGTGTTGATTTGTTAATTGGTTGTAATTAATTCAATTATGTGATTATGGGGAATCATGAGAATTGATATATCGCTCTCGTCTTATTTGAGAGCAATAAATATCTTTTGGATAGTGTTTGTGATCTCATCTCGAAACGTAGAAAAGGTAGATTTTAATCTTAAAAATATTTATTTCTTGCGAAATATGTTTAGGAGTTTTTTTTCTTCGACAACAAAATGGAGTCGTGAATATTGAGATACTTAATGGACTTAAAAAGAAAAAAAAAAAAGATTCTGATTTTAATTTTAATTTTTTAAATTTTCAAATCATGACTTGAGTTAAAAAAAAAAAAAAAAGGCATATGGAGATGATATAACTATGAAATCTATAGTCATCAAACGTATCCCTAACAATTAAATCCAAACATAAGTAACCATGATACAATGTTTTGATTTGACGAAAAATAATATCACCCATTCTGCCAAAATGATACAAAATTTTGAATTAACGACGGATATAATTTGAAACTAATCAAACTAATTGAGTCGTGGGTTTATTTAAAAAAAAAAGACTAAAAATTACTTTCTGAGCAGCACCATAAAAACTGTGTAATGTCAAGAGAATACAGGCAAATAAAAAAAGCAAACGCAAATTACAACTCTTACATTGCGGCCTATCAAAGCCGATTGTTCTTCGATCTTAAGCACTTCAATTTTGATGAAGATGTAATGTAGGGCAAGCAAAATAGCACTAATGTGGAACATTCTTAGGGAGGTTTCGGATTACGTTGTTCTTCAACCCGACTTTGGTGCGCATAGCTTCCAATCCGGTTCGATTCATTTCTTTCATCACCTTCATCCTGATCATCCTCTCTCTTGACTGGACAGTTGCCAATCCCATGCTCCTGTACCTGCAACTCAAAATGCCAATCCCTCATCAATATTTGGTTCACCCATCAACTTGATTATTATTGTCACGAAATATAACATCTATCCCTAAAATATTTAGATGCCAAGAAAATCCGTAAGAAATTAATTTTTAGGTAGGTGACCACCATGAATTAAACCATAATCTTTAAATTCCCCAAAACCCTCTTGACAATTTATAAGCCACTCCAAGATGGTTAGGAAAAAACTCTTTGGCATGTAGCCTTTTTCCTTGTTGTGTAGAGCATTTTAAAAGGTGTCAAGAAGCTTTGAGAAGAGGTTCCATTTTTAGCTTGGTTTAGCTGACATCTGAGGTTTTATAGATTTTTATAATTGTCCATCGTAGATTAGCCTAGTGATCTAAATGGCAACCAATCGAAGAATGAATTTTCTACGAATTTTCTTAACAATCAAATGTTATAGAGTCAAACAGTTTAACCTGAAAATATTCGAGGTGTGTAGGTTGACTCGAATACTCCCCAATAATAACAAAAAAAGAAGGAAAACAAATAGTTTAACAGTATGTGAAGGGATTTAAACCTTAGCTACTGGCTAGGTATGAACTTTAGGTTAATTGAGCTAATTGTCCTGTACAAGAATTGTCCTAGATCTTATTCTCATTGATTTTCTTTGTATAATCTCGTCCATTGAAGTTGGTTTATATTACATTCAAAGCTGAAGAACTTGATTAAAAGGATCGTAATATACCTTGCTGCTAATGCAGCAGTTATGGCTGCATCATTTGCAGGAGATGGTCGTGGTTTTTGACGATAATATCGTAGAAATTGCCTGGAACCAAGTGTTTTGGTCGATTGCCGCTCGGTAGTTCTTTGAACTAAGATCAGCTCAGCCCCACCACTACCAAGTTGAACAGAATGGGCTCCATCCCCTGATGCCACTAGCTGGTTGCCACTTCCATCCACATAACTATATGACAACACCATAGAAAATGAGAAGCAAGTTAACTTGAAGCTAATAAGAACTGTGAATTCAAGTAATAGAAGGATATAAGAACCTGCTACTGTAATCATAAAATTCTTCTAGTTCTACTTCTTCATTCTCATCTCCATCACCATAATGCACTTTGCAATGGCTTTTCGCTTCCATATGCTTCCTGACTGCTTCCAAGCTGCTAAATGGAAGACAATTATCGTTGCAGTACAGACACCTGAAATCCCTCATCACCTGGACAAATGTGAAAGGGAAGTAAATCAAATTCTGATTTTATTGAGAAAAAAGGAAATCGAATAAAGGGTATCTCATTTTGGCACCTTCAAGCCGAGGTATGTTAGGAAGCCCTTCGGATCCTTCAAATATTCAACATCAGGAATAAAAAATCCATGTTGCTTAAGCATGTGGATTATGCAGCTATCAATGGTATCATGCTCTAAATCACACATGAAGCAGCATGATGGATCCAAGTCCACCTCAATAGCATCAGAATCATCAGAATAATTCGCATCAATCATGTCTTCGTCAGGGTCAACTTCCTCCCACTCCTCCTCGCTCTCTTCCTCCTCGTTTTGTTGCGGAACCGTATTGCTAATTCGCTGAGAAAGAGGCTTAATTATTGGCTTTTCAACTTCTTGATCATGTGTTCCTTGCGAAGTTAGGATGATGTGGCTCCTAGATTTGAGATGTTGAGCATGAGCCTGGGAACTTCTATAAGCTTTGCTACAAAGACCGCAAGAGTATAACATTGAGGTCTCTCTTGAATTGGCATTCTCTTGTGCAACAGCAGCAGATTGTCTAGCTAAGAACAACGCCTCTGTAACCCCAGGAACATTAGCTACCTGATTATTCACAAGATAATTAGATAAATGACGTAACAAACGTGGGTTTTGAAAGAAATATAATGCATCTTTCCCATAGACACTCCCAAAAACTCTCAAATACTATATCCAGACAAAATTATTATTCTTCGAAATGCTTATGCTAATTAGAGTCCCGTAACTATTATCCCCATGCATTAATATAAGCAAAATCATCGAAAAATACACAGTAGACTATCTCTGCACAATAAAAATCAGAAACAAAAAAGTCCTCTAGTACTTACAATTACAACAAAATTGAAGGAAGAAAAAGAAAAAGGATTAACATTTGGATGCTCCATACTTCGACGTTCACGCAATGGTTAATAACAAAGGAAAGTAAAAAGTTACACCCTAGAATGAAAACCTTATTCTTTTTCTATTGAACATGGCATATGCAGTAAATATGCAGGGCAGAGCATATCATGCTTCCAGACTATGCACACCATTATTACCACTATATGTACTAACGTCACTCTTCATGCTATGTCGCGTGAGTGACAATTTACTTCGCCATTAAATTGAATCAACGAGTTTAAAAGTACCAAAAGAAAGATTCCTCGTATGTACAGCTAGAAGTTGACAAAGTAAGACTTTGTTTGTTAGAAACTCTAATATTTCAAAGGTTCAATGGAAGCAACTCGCCTCAATCCAAAATATAATTCGAAGAGACTGTTTACATAGGGCTATCAACCATTCATTAATATAACAAACAAAGATTCAGTCCCCAAGGGATGACACAGTGGTTGAAGACTTAGATTTTGAAGGTAGGCTCCCCTCAAGATCTCCAGTTCGAGACTCAACTGTGACATTATTCCTTCGATATCTCTCGGTGCCTAGCCTAGGGACGGGCATGGTTACCCTTGTTTTTTAAAAAAAACAAACAAAGGAACTTCATAAAATTTTAACAGAGGAACTCTAAAAACATCCAAAATTTTAACAAGCAGAAAACAGCAGCTAAGTGCAGTAGAATTAGAAAACTTTTTTTTTTTTTTGTTGAAACAAGGTAACCACGTCCGTCCCTAGGCTAGACACCATAGACATCGAAAGAGTAATATCACAAGTGAATTTCGAACCTAGGACTTGATGAGAGCATAACCTCAAAGTCCAAGTCTTCAACCACTGTGCCACCCTTTGGGACAGTAGAATTCGAAAACTAACCATCTCAAAAACACGATTAATACTTCAGAGCAATCATTTCAGCTGAACTTCATAAAATCAAAAAAGCATAATGGTAGGTATATCACATAATCACCGCAAGTTTTTTCACATAAAAAAAACGAATTCTGACGAAGGAATCAAAACAATCAGGCAACCATTGTTGCCCAGAAATCCAAAACCAATACCCAAACAGAAAGAAACATAAAATTAGCAAACCAAACCGATTAATCACGTTTACGAGCACAATAACACAAGCGTTACAGAGAGAGAGAGATAGAAACAGAACCTTGCGCTTAAGATTGTAGCGATGCCATTCGGATCTGTAGTGAAGCTTTTGCTCATCGGCGTCGAAGAATTCTTTGTTGCAGGAATTGCAGGTTAGTCCCCTCATCTTTCTTCTCAAACGCTGATTCTGAGTTCAATGGATTCTGAGAAACGAAACGATGAACCGAAGATATGCAGTGGCGATTTGAAGAAAGGTTTTGCGGAGAAAGAAGAAATCGTTGTTGACGGCTCAAACAGACGCATGCTCTAACGTCACCAATTTTGGGCCCTTATTTGGGCCTTCGTACATTGGGCCCTAGCATGGGAATGTGGGCCGCTTTCTGGGTATTTGCAGTCCACTTCTCTCAAAACTTGGCCCAGTTACACCACTTTTTATTTATTTATTTTATTTTTTAATTCAACTAGAATTGGGCAAGGGAGTTTTGAGTTATTATAGTTACTCTATTTGATATATGCTCAAGATCATTTTTTTTTTTAAAAAAACAATTCATATCTTTGAGTGAATGACGAAAAAACTTGTGTATATACCCCGTTGCAAGAATATGTAGGGGAAGAATATCACGACTCTTCAAAGTGTGTAATAACGAAAAAATTAATGAAAGCTATTGAATTTAAGTTAGGTGGTACAAAATGATGTTAGAACTCTAATGTTGACATTTTAAGGCATTAAATTAATAAATAAAAAGTTAATACAAATCAACAACATTGAGATTTTGTGAAAATTCATATATCCTCAACTCTCTATTTTAACGAAATTTTTTAGAGATAATCGTTCATAACTCTTCGATTAAAATAGATGTTTTCTACAACAACTATTTATCATTTCATAGCTCATTCAAGTAATTGAATAATATTAAAATTAATTTGGTCATATTCAATTTAGTTTGACTCTTAGTTTTATGTACCATAATAACACTTCAACTATTTTCACTAAACAAATGGTGATTTATTCTATATCCATATCCTATTAAATCTTTAAAATAATTTTTTTTTTTATGATTAGATCGATCAATGCTTTTTTTTTTCTTCATGGACCCAACTATTAAAATTGTAACTATTTAGCTTGGATTGGGATTAGGATGGTTGTAAATTTGTAATTTTGAAATAATTATTGATAATTGTTTTTAAATAATTTTAAATTTTGTAATTTTTATTGATAACGGTGCTAGAGAGAATTTGAAATTTTCATTAGACTATGATATAAGAAACTATTAATATCTTCTGTTAAAAGAAAATAAATTATTAATATCTTAACTAAATGAATTCGGTTCAAATTTTAGATGAGGTAAACTGTTTTTTTTTTCTGCATGTTGTATGGTTAGAAAGAGTTTTACAAAAAAATTATTTTTGGTCCAAAATCTGAAATTAGAGATTCCAACTTTAATTATCGAATGGGTCTATGACGCAATGATCTTATTGTTTAATTGTAAATTAGTTCAATACCAGTGTCACATGTTCGATCCCGAAAATCGGTATTTGTCCTCCTCCTCCAATATTTACTAAAAAAAAGAGATTCCAACTTCAATTAATATAACTTTTTTACCGCAATTAATATAACCTTAATGACGGAGGTTAACAATTAGGTAAGAAGATGTTTTTAGATTTTAAATATTCTCAAAAAAAGAAGAAAAAAGTTGTTTTTAGATTTTAAATATTCTCAAAAAAAGAAGAAAAAGTTGTTTTTAGATAATTTATTGGTTAATTAGTTTTGTCTTTACTTTTTTACGGTTAGTTTTTTCTTTATTTGTTTATGAATAGAGAATTCATCTCAGGAATTTTAGATAATTTTGAATTAAAGAAGTTATGATATAGTTCGTGGAAATTTCTCTCCTTTAATTTTTTTTGGTCATTTTAGGCTGCAACACTTGTTTGTTCGTTAAACAAAAGATAATAGATGAATTGATTTTTTTTTTGTTTCTTTGTACTCATAGTTTTTTTTTTCTTTTTTGAAAATTCTTATAAATTTATCTAGTTCAATAAGAACATATTTGAATTTAAACCCACTTTATTCGAGAGTGTTCAAAAAATTCGATAATTTGAATAATATAACTAATTCAGTTTAATTTGACGGGATGGTTGGATTATTCATTTATTTTAGTTGAGTTCAAATAAATGATTTTTTCATGAATTGAGTTGAATGTTTAAGTTTACTTAAAATCAATTTGGTTCATTCAAGCTAATTGAATTTATTATTAATTTAAATATATATTTTTTTTAAATTTTAGAATATATATATCAAAATTCTTTAAAATGATCGTGAGATAACCCAACCCAACATTAATATTTAATATATATAAGTTAAATTGGTTGGGTAGGCTCAAATATATAGAGGTCGGTGGATTTGATTAGTCTAAAGAATCTCAATCCATATACACATTTTTTTTTTTTTAACAAAATCCATAAACATCTCTACTCATGCTGTTCCTAGCTCTTCTACCATAAGCACCTGGGTCAAAGTTTGAATTTTTAGTCAAATTATAATTGGGTGAAGTTAATGGTTAAAATATTATTAGTAGGGGTTTTATTTTGAATATAAATGGAATGTTATTGTTATGAAAACGACAATCAACAAACGTAAAACGAAGAATAAACGTGAGAGAAGAAGAACAAACATTGTGTTAGCTAGTCCATAGGTAAAGATGGAGAACAATTTTATTAAAAGGAGGCGAATTACAGAGTTATAGAATGAACTTCATAATACAACTATGTTTAATTTGAATTTTTATATGTATTCTCATTAAATCCTATTACTAAGCATTAAAAATAGAATGTTGATACAGAACGCATGGTAGCAATTCGAGATGCGTTTGCGTGCGGGATGCACTAAGCGAATACAGATAGCATTCACACATGTGAAATGCCCAATGCGTTTTTGTAATGGGAGCGTTGCCCCCGCACTCCCACTCGTTGACCAGATAACGAGACCTCCGCTAGCTGACCGGGCAACGAGACCCTCGGCTATTAATCGCAGGCATATCTCAACAGTTATTTTGAGTAGTTAATTTCCTTTTAGAAGTAATTAGTAAATTCAATATAAAATTGACAAATAAACTCCAGTTTTCAAACTGATGACCTCTTACTCTGGTATCATGTTGAATTATGTTAAACTACCAATTAATCTATGAAAAGAAGCTCTGGAAGATGAACAGATCCCATCAGTAAGTAAATGAGGTTTCGTTTTGTTCATCGAGTATATCAATCAATCAATCATTCAATTCTATCTGTTGCTGTCCTTAAATCCAATTCAGATATAAATTATGATATCTCTTGAAAATGTCGAAAAGAAACCCAAAATGTGGATTCTTGGAGGATAAGAAGGGGATGGATATTCTTTGGAATTTCATCCCTCTTTTTTGTCTATATTCTTTTAATCTTAGGGAAATTAATTGAATAGCATAAGATTTGAGGGAAAAGCTGCTCAATATGAACCAGATTTGACTTTCATCTCATTTTCTTACCAAGTATGTGTATTTCTCTGTCTCTCTATCAAAAATACCTCTGTTTTATATATCTGAATGGTTTACTTAGCTTTAATCATAATTGCTTTGATCTTCATAAATTTTTTTTTATCGACTTTGCTGTTACTTGCTCTAATATTATGTCCCGTTGATGGATCATTTAATTTGAAATAGAAGCAAATCAGTAGAGTTTATGGACATGTCGATATTTATCAAAAGACCAGTTGTCTAACCTTACAACGTTTAGATGTCAAGAATGTTAGGATGCAAAAAAAGTATCTCACATTGATTAAATGAAAGGAAGATTATGGATCGTATATAAGTAAAGACAATAATCTCCATTAATATAAATTTTTGGGTGAGACCAAAAGTAAAGTTGTGAAGGTTTACGGCTAAATGGATAATATTATATCAATGTAGAGATTTGGTAGAATTGTCATTCTTTAAAGGAAACCGGTAAGAAATTAATTACTTGGTTATGTTTCATAGTTCTTTTTGTAGTTGTTACTAATTCTTTCTCAAAATACAGATTTGCTTCCCTTAAAATGTCAACAGGATTCTCTTCTCCAAATTACTATAGTGACAGCAAATTTGAATCAAAGGCGATATGTGAGTATCTTATTCTTGTTGTTTGTAATAAATATAAGAGATTATCTTCAACACGTATTAGACTTTTTGTTATAAATAATCGGACCAGCAATCAAGAATTAAATAAAAATGAGAGATAGAGAACCCAATAATTTACGTAGTTCACTAAAGCCATGCCAGCTATGTCCCCGCCTGGAGAAAAATTGTTATGTTAACGAGATTAGAGTACAAATGCTTGGTCAAACGAGGATAGAGTCTTAAGGGAGTTTATATAATGAAAACTCATAAAACTCTAATACAACATGTGTTCTTTTTTTTAGTACAAATTGCGAGAGGAAACCCACAAACCCTACATAGAGGGTACTACTGTTCTCGAATAAATGAGAGCTAAATATCGATTTTTAGGATCGAACCTGTACCTGTAGTGTTGAACTGGATTACCACTAAACAAAAAAACCAACATGCCACCAACCCTTTTCCACTTAGTGACCACCAACCCGTGACTGTAGTGTAGCTCTCTAATACAACATATGTTCTAAAATACATAAAATCCCCACTTACTGACTGGACAACGAGACTCTAAGTAATTATAGTATAATATAGTTCTAAAGCATTTCTAACACTTTTGTATAACTCACCACCTAAACAAAAATGCATTGGCTTGCAGATGTAGTTTTGAGTTTGGTGCTTTTTTCTGTACTTTCTGCAATCATCAGTTGCTGCCTTGCTAGAAAAAGGCAAAATTGGCTAACAGCATTGGAAAATACACTTGCTCCTCCATCTACACCAAATATGGCACATCAACCCATGCAAAATGTAGCTCATGTTTGGGAAGTTGATGCACCAACAATGGAAAAGTTCATTCAAGATTTGGCTAAAGAAAACCCAATAAGGTTCACTTCTCAGCAGGTACATACTTTTACAACCAATTATTCAACACCACTTGGCTCTGGTGGATTCAGTACAGTCTACAAAGGTCAGTTCCCAAATGGGGTAAAAATTGCTGTGAAGGTTTTAAAGAGAAGCTCAGACAAACAAGCTGAACAGCAATTCATGGCTGAAGTTGGAACAATTGGCAAAACTTACCATAGAAATTTGGTTAGGCTTTATGGTTTTTGTTATGACCAATATTTAAGTGCATTAGTGTTTGAGTACATGGAAAATGGGTCTTTGGATAAGTTTTTGTTTAGCCAAAAGCAAGAACTTGAATGGGGCAAGCTATATGATGTAGCCATAGGGACTGCTAAAGGTCTTGCTTACTTACATGAGGATTGCAACCAAAGAATCATTCATTATGACATAAAGCCTGCCAACATTCTGTTGGATGCAAACTTCTCTCCCAAAGTTGGTGATTTTGGACTTGCCAAGCTTTGCAACCGGGACAACACGCACATGTCGCTCACGGGCTATCGAGGCACCCCTGGATACTCCGCACCGGAGTATTTCTTGAACAATTATCCGATAACGCACAAGTGCGATGTTTATAGCTTTGGAATGGTCTTGTTCGAGATCGTTGGAAGGAAAAGGAATGGCGTTGTTACTCCGTCGGGAAACCTCGATTGGTTTCCTCGACATGTTTGGGATACGTACAAACAGGGGAAGTTAGAAGAGATGAATCGAATGCGTGGTATTGAAGAGAAGGATAATGAGAGAGCGAGTAGAATGTGTGAGGTGGCGTTGTGGTGCGTTCAAGACTCCCCGAACGAGCGGCCACCGATGAGTGCTGTGGTGAAGATGCTAGAGGGAGGGGTAGAAATAATGCACCCACCTAATCCATTTCAGTTGTTGAATCCTTTGCCAAAAGGTAACATTGAACTGAATCTGCTTCAAACTAGTACTTGCTCAAATTATTCAAAGTTCAATGAAGAAATTCATTCTTCTTGGTACAAGAAGGCTACTCCAATCATGGAGAATTATGAAATCCAGATAGCCAGTTCTTAATTTATCATTTCAGTGATGAATATTCTAGGACAGATCTACTTGATTTGCTGAGCAAATTCAGTAATTTTTATGTACTTTAAGATTACTTTTTTTTTTTTTAGAAAGACAAATGTGTATATGAGAATTTGAATTTATGATATCTAAAAAAAGACGTGTCTATTTTGGTTGGACTTCGATTTGACCTTTTTATCTTTTGTAAAGTTCATTTTTAGTTCTTATACATTTAAATTTATTCAAATAATATATTTTTATTGCTATTAAAAAAAATTGTCAGTTTGCTTGATGTACATTATATCCTTTCTTAAATTAAAAGGATGATTATTAATGTTAATCCAATTTTAATAAAATTAAGTTCAGTTTTAGCATAAATGTGAATTTTAAGTTTTATTAAAAGTACATAAGATGAACAAAATCTAGACATTGAGAAGTTAGAGGATCATAATAGAATAAATATGTAGACTAAAATGATATTGGTTAAAATACAGTCACCCAGGTTAGAAGATCACTTAAAAGTATGATATTTGTTCCATTTTAATCATTAAATTTTCTAATATCCATATTTTAGTTTTGTAAACTTTAAAAAAAAGTTTAAAACGGATCATTATGATAAACTTCTTTTAATTTATTTAAAAAATACTCTAATTGGTTTTTTCGATATAAATTTTAACACATTTAATCATTTATTGTATAAAAATTATTAGTATTATCAAACAATTTTGAGTAAAATGAACTTCAAAACTTATTGATAAATTATAAACTTTTTTAACAAACTAAAATTGATCATTTAAAATTGAATTTAAAAATCAAAATAAAACAAACATTAAATACAATTTTCTAACTATCAAGAGGTCGGTACCTAATGTATACTTCCACTATTTGTGATGATATTATACAAAAATATTATGTATATTCAACAAATGATGATTTGATTAATGAAAAAAAATTGTTACATAAAAAATGTGTCACATTTTTATCCCACAAATAATAGAAAGTATATGAAGATACTTAATTCCCACCAAATTGAAAAGTTTTGTTCTTTATTTATGGTTAACCATTTGAAAATAACTTGATTATCGTGATGAAAATTTGAGTCCATAATACCAAGCAAAATAGGTTCTATCAATATCATGTAGCACCTAATAATTAAGAAGTTACATGAAGAAGTTACATGTTTGTTGTTCAAAAAAAAAATTACATGTTTGTCTCTTTTAAATAAAAAAAATCGTGCACAATAAAACATTGATTTCAAGAGACAGTGAATAAGAGAATTAGAATACGAAAAAATTAAAACCTATAAATAATATCAAAGATTAGACCACAAATCCAAGTTTTAATGATATAATTTTCTGTATATGTAAGTATGAGTAACAAGCCCTACGCATTAGTGAGTAGTTGACACATTTGGTGCCATAAAATTTACAAATAAAGCGATTTTTATTTTATTTTATATAAATATAGATATATATAGAAATAATAATTTAAGTTAAATATTTGAGAGGGAAGAAACAAAATTGAAAATTGAAGTGTGCCCAAAACTAAGCCAGCTGGTCCATTGAATTAATATTGTTGGGTCTTCTTCTTCTCCTTCACGTAATCTTATTGAAAAGTCAAAAATTGTAAATTAATTCTGAATATTGAAAAAGTCAAGCATGGAAAGTTCTAAGTTACTTCCAATTAATTAATTCTTTGGCTCATGAAATCCAACCATATGGAATTGATTTTTTCTTTCATACATCATCTTCTTCTCCAATTTCTCTGTTACTCAAAACACTAGCCAATTTTGAAGAAATGATTGAATTAATCGGTCTCTTATGCCAGTAAGTACAATTTCTCTTCTTTTTTTTATTTGGTTTTTGATTTTCAGTTTTTGAAAATTATAATTCAAAACTTTGCTTGATTTTTTTTAAAGAAAATATATTTAAAAATTGGTAGATAGACGTAACAAATTCATGGATGAGTCTCCGAGGAGTAGCCAGTAGTTGAAGTAAGGATTTCAAGACATCTTTTTTTAGAGATCACTGGTTCGAGGTTGCTAGAAAGCGCTTAAATTAAAATATTTTTAGAAATATCTCGGTGCGATAGTTTAGGGACGGGCCGGGTGTAAGGAAACGAAGCTGCAATTTCTGGAATTCATGGATGAAAAGTGTATTTAATTTATGAAAACCAAATGTTTGTTAAGAGTAGTTTTTTTTGTGTGTTTCAGATCCTCAAGCATGTTCCCTCCAGATCCGCCGTTCCCCGACACCGGAAATGTCGTCAATTCTATGATTGCTCTCTGTAAGTATTTTCACTATTTTGTTTTTTTACTTCAACAAAATTTGGTTTCTTGTTTTTTTTTTTTTTTTTTTCAAAATTATGCCTATAAATACAATTCTCACTCATACATTTCTTTGTTTCGTATCGACTTTTCAAAAACACATCCATGTTTTAGAAACTAAAAATATATTTATTTTGAAACCATCAAGCTTCAATATATTGATACATTTTTAAAAGGGTTTATGTACCTACAAATATAATGTCCTAAGATGTCCATGCACCCAAATATGTCCTATGATTAAAAGTCAATAAGAGTAATATTTGGTTCCTCACCCAAATGTTATACTTCAAATGTGACGTAAATGGTGTCATACACACATATATATTAATATAAAAGAAAGTCATTTTTATATTTTTTTTTAAAACATGACTTACGTAACTTTTTTTCAGACTCGAACCTGTGACCGTAAAGTTGAAATAAATTAATATCAATAAAGACAACAACTTGAGTCATTAACCCATTCGAACTCAAACCTGTAATCGTGGTGTTATACATATTCTTAAACTTTGAAAAGTTAAAAAAATGTGGTTGAACTTAAAAAGAAAAAAAAAACCTTATTGTTAAATATAAATGAAAACCATTATAGTTTTAGTGTACTCCTTCACCCCAATGTTGTAATCTCAAAAAAAAAAAAACACCGTTGTAGTTTTATTTAAGGAAGAGTTTCAAAAAAGTTTAATTATGTCCCCATGTCGTATTTTTGTTTCATTTTAAGTGCAAAAGCAAACGAAAGGGTTGTTTTGAAACAATTTCAATGTAGAAGAGATAAAATGAAAATGGTGAAATGCTGAGGTTAAAATTGAAACACGTCTCAAATTTCAAATGTATAATTGAATCCTACCACTTATGAGTGTGCTACTGATTTAAGGGTCATTATCATATCAATTTTTGGTTCATTTTAACCAAAAAAGAGTTGCCATAATGTTATTTGAAGCAAATTTAAGGTTCAAAAAAGAGTTTTCTAGAAACGAGGGTAAAAATAAAACTTTGAAAGTTCATGAGAATTATTCATAAACTTACCATAAAGTTTGACATTTTGTATAATTTAGCCAAATTTCAATTTCACATTAACTTTTTTTATGCAACAAGATTCAAATTTATAATCCTCTTCATTACTAGATTATACATCGTACCACTAAAACTATATTTTTGTTGGTAATTTCGCACGTTAACTTGATTATATCATTGTGAGCAACTAAATATAAAGTTTCTATCAACTTATTTTAGAGTTGTCTGTACTAAATTCTATTCCAAATATTTCTCTAAACTCTTGAACATATCAAATTGAACTAGCTTGCCTTCAATATGAATAGGCCTCACAAGCTCAAACTTGTTTTGATTTTCAGATGTGGTTAGTGCAGTGGTTTCCCTGTTGGTTCTTATAGGAATTGCCTTTTGTGCTTACAAATTTGCCAAGAAAGCTGCACCAGGTGTTGTAAGAGAGCTAAGAAACATATCTACTCCACCAGTCCCTTACGCGACTCCTCCCATCGTTTGGGAAGCTGTCGATGCACCAACAATGGAGAAATTCTTTCGAGAGATCGCTGATGAAAAACCAGTCCGATTCACTGCTCAACAGCTCTATTCCTTCACAGCCAACTACTCGACTCGCCTCGGCTCCGGAGGCTTTGGCGAGGTCTACAAAGGGAAGTTCCCGAACGGCGTAGACATAGCTGTGAAGGTTTTGAAGCGAAGCGCAGATAAAAGGGCTGAAGAGCAATTCATGGCTGAGGTTGGAACCATTTGTAGGACTTACCATATTAATTTGGTTAGGCTTTATGGATTCTGTTATGACCAGTTTATGAGTGCACTTGTGTTTGAGTATCTAGAAAATGGATCTTTGGATAAGTATTTGTTTAGCAAAAAGGAAACAATTGAATGGGGAAAGTTGCATGATATAGCAATTGGAACTGCTAGAGGACTTTCATATCTACATGAGGAGTGCCAACAGAGAATCATTCACTATGACATAAAGCCAGCCAACATTCTTCTTGATGCTAATTTTTTGCCTAAAGTTGGTGATTTTGGACTTGCCAAGCTTTGCAACCGGGACAACACTCACGTCTCGATGAGCGGCTTTCGAGGCACTTTTGGATACTCGGCGCCTGAGTTTTTGCTGACCAACTATCCTATATCGCACAAGTGCGACGTGTACAGCTTTGGCATGGTGTTGTTTGAGATCGTTGGAAGGAAGAGCAATGCTGGCACAACGGTTTCGGGGAATCCGGATTGGTTTCCACAACAGGTTTGGGATGCATTTGAAAAGGGTAAGCTGGAAGAGTTGATTGTTGGGTGTGGCATTGGAGAGGAAGATAGAGAGAAGGCGAGCAGAGTTTGTGAGGCGGCACTCTGGTGCGTGCAGGACTCACCCGATGGGCGGCCGCCGATGAGTGCTGTGGTGAAGATGCTGGAGGGAGGAGTGGAGATAATGCCGCCACCGAAACCGTTTCAGTATATGAATCCAATGCGGGGGGGAATTGGTTCGACGAGTTCAGAGCAAACGGGCAGTACTAATTCGGATTCTTCCACAAGTAGAGACAACAATTCTCAGTGGTATAAGAAGACTACAACAGTTATGAGAAAATATGAAATACAAATGGCTAGTTCTTGATTTGGATGCTCAAAAAACTTGTATGGTATTAGTGGAAAAGCCTTGGTCTCTTGGTCTGAAGCTACCTTATTATTGGTATATGTACAATGATATCTTTTTTGGCTAAGTGTTAGATATAATTAAATTTATTACAACCCATCCATTTAAACATTTAAAATATCATTTTTATTCTTGTATTATAGACTTGTTCCATTGTAGTTCTTATGTTTAAAATATCAAATTTTAGTTCTCGCTTACAAATAGTTCTTTTAGTATTGCTCTTTTTCTAATGATCTCATACAACAGCGTTCTAAAGTTATACATGTCGCACTTGTGCGTTATCCGATGATTTGTTAACATAAACTCCAACGTCGAGTAGGCTAGGACCAAGAGTGTCCTTAATCATGCAACCCTTGACATGCCTGAAATTACAAACTTTACCAAATAAGTTAGAGCTCGTTTAATAATGTTCTCGTTTTATATTTCTGTATCTAAAGTCTAAAAATCGATCCAATAAATTGCTTTTCAACCCATTTGTCAAATAAGCTTTATATTCAAAAGCTTAGATTTTTCATGTGCTTGTAATATTATGAATTAACATTCTGCAATTACAATCAAGAATTTATACACATTGATGGAGCTTAAACTTTTAGGCTCGTTAATGTTTGACATGATATCAAAGAAGAAGGTCTTGTATTCACATTTTTATATGAAATCGTTTCATCTCCAATATCAATATGGATTTTTACTTATTAGACATTTTTGGACAATTTGTAAATGTTTGATTGACATATTTATGCATGCATATGGTCTCCATGGAGAACATATCTGAATTCATTTGCAATTGAAACTTGATTTTCAACTAGCTTCTTACATGGTAAAAACTAAAAAGGAAGGCAAATGCAAGCATTTGCAATTCATATGGTTTCAATAAGTCTGATATGTGATTTAGTGTTGCAATATTATGTTTTATTATCTTTAACCCCCAATTTTTTTAAATGACTAGTTTGAATATATAACATTTAAAAATGAGAAAAGAAGAGTGATTGTAAATGGTTACTTTTTTGCATTTTAGTAAAAATATGTGGCTCCATGAATAGCATCACCCCCCTCTAACCATTTGTTGCCTTCTTTCGAGTTACAAGTCTACATTACTAAACTCGACAAAGTTTAGTGTTGTTAGCAAAGTTATAAAGACTATATTAATTTTTAATTCTAGCGATGTGGGACGGATAATCTTTAAATCACCTCTAAAAAACAGTTTTTGTGCTCTCAGATTATAGTGTTTTTTTTATGCATTTGTAAAGAGCTTTCAAGTTTCAAATTGTGAACTAGAGGTTGCGTATGTGATTTCTTCAATTTGAAAAAAAACTCATTGAATTCCCTCTTAGATTTGCTTCTATATTCTTGATCCATATGGTGGATATGAGAATTATGTTGCACCTCAAATAACTATCTAACCTTTTCAATAATGTTCTTCAATTTTCAGTTAAAAAAACTGATATCAATTACCATCCATTTCACATTCTTTTTTTAGTACACCACTTACGAACACTTGGCCAGATCTATGCCAATATATTTTTTAGGCTTTATGTTGAAACTCGTTGGCCAGCATAGGTACACTTCAACTATTTTCACACAACATTTAATCTTTATTAAAACAATAGTAAACTTTTGATAATAAATATTTATTAATGTTAACTAGATATTAAAATTTTTAAGGGAATATTTATGCTTTGATGTGTATATATATGTATAATAAAATAAAATAAATATTAAATATAAACAAGGTAGGAAATATGAAAATGGGATAGAAAATAAATTATTCGTCCACATTTCAATTTAGCTCGCACTAAATTCTTCCCACTCACTTTTTCATTCCTCACCTAAACAGGGATTCACCACCCCATTAGAGGCGGGTCCTATAGGACCGATACCATGGGAAAATGGACATCATCTACCTAATAGGGTGAAATATAATAAATTGAGGATATTTTAAAATGGTTCTTCTTTTCACCAAGGCAACCTTGTTTTATATTATTGACCAAACTCATCCATTTTTTTTTCCAATATGTTGAGTTCAAGGGCATAAAACTTGAGGAAAAAAAAACAATTATTACAGACACCAAAATAAGAAGAAAAAAAAATGAAAAAACACACACAAAAGAAAGAGAGCTGAATAGATATTTATACAATTTGTATAACATTTTCACTCATTGCTGGATTAGTCTCCCTGTACCATTGAGAATTGCTTTGTGTATGTTGCAAACTTGTTTGAATCATGTTTGAATATTGAAATGGCTTTGGTAGTGGCATTATCTCTACTCCTCCCTCTAACATCTTCACCACTACACTCATCGGCGGTCGCTCATCCGAACAATCTTGTACGCACCACAAAGCCACCTTGCACGCTCTGCTCGCCTTCTCTATGTCGTCCTCTCCAATGCCATAACCAACAACTAACTCTTTCAACTTATCCTTTTCATATGCATCCCACACTTGCTGTGGAAACCAATAACTCTCAGAAATAGTTGTGGTGTTAGCATTTCTCTTTCTTCCAATGATCTCAAACAACACCATTCCAGAGCTATACACGTCGCACTTATGTGTTATCGGATAGTTTGTCAAGGTAACTTCCAGCGCCGAGTATTCAGAACTGCCCCTATAGCCAGTGTGTCGTTTCTGTTGGAATATTTGGCATCTCTAAAATTACAAACTTTAGGAAACAGGTTAACATCTAGATAAATATTTTGAGGCCTTATGTCATGATAGTGATGGATTTTCTGTTGGCATTCCACGTGCAAGTGAGCAAGGCCTCTAGCAGTCCCGATCGCGATATCATGCAACGACCCCCACTCGATACTTTGTGTTCGACTGAACAAGTACTCATCCAAGGATCCATTTTCCATGTACTCAAGAACAATTGCAGCCAGGAATCTTCATAACAATACCCCATATAGCTTAACCACATTTGCATGATGAATTCTAGAAATTGAACAAATTTCAGCCATGAATTGCTCTTCAACCTTTTTATCTAATAATTTTATATTATTCAAAAGCTTGGTTGCAATTTTGACCCCATTTGGGAACTCCCCTTTGTAAACCTCACCAAAGCCTCCACATTCGAGATGTGTAGAGAGGTTTCTTGTGAAAGTAAAGAGTTGCTGAGCACTGAATTCCACTCGTTTTTCTTTGGTGATTTCTTGGAAGATCAGTTTTTCCATTAGTCATTGTATTTATATTAAAAGTTGAGATAAAGACCCCTTAAATATTTAATTTTAATTTCATAATTTTTAATAAGTCTTCAAATTAGTCATTGTATTTAGTTTATTGTTAAATTAATTTTTCTATAAATATTTAGTTCATAAATTTTTCTTTTCTATAAAATACATAGTGTTTTTATTGTAGAAAATTTATTATTATTTTTTTGAAGAAAGAAAATTTGTTATTATTAGTTAGTCAGTTTCATTAAAATATAACTTTTTTTAGTACCATTAAAATATAACTTGGAAAGATTGTGTAAGATCTTAAAAGAAAAGAAAAAAAAAGTCAAAGATTAAATGTTGACCAAGTTCATGCGACGTCATTTTGGCTTTGAACAAAACGACAATGCTTGGTCTTCTAGGCGTAAGGTGTGTGGCTGCTGAGTCATGCTTTGGTGGAGTTTTTTTCATTTTTTAAACAAAATGACGTTGTTCTTTTTTTCCTCTATTTTCAATTCAAGTCGATGGTGCCATTTCTGAGAGATGAATCATTTTCAGGTTCTTGGAGTTCAAAACTCGGAGTGGTGGGTGGTGCATATTTTTATACTCTGTTTTTTAGGTAAGTAGCTATGTTTTTACTTCTTGTACATTCTTATTGGTTGTATGATTGTTCAGGAAGTCATGGTGAGATTCTAGTTATGTTATAGTTCTTTTAGAATGTTGTGTGGATTGTTTGTGGTGTGTTCTTGTCTCTTAGAAAGATGTATGAATTGTTAATGAAGTATCACTCCTTTGAGGGTGCAATGTGAGATACTTGCGTGTATCACTCCTTTGAGGTATCTCACACTGCATCCTCAAAAGAGTGATACACGGTGGTATCTTGCAGTTCACCCTCAAAAGAGTGATACATGCTAGTATCTCATAATGCACCCTAAAGGAGTGATACAACCGTGTATCACTCCTTTAGGGTGCAATATGAGATACTAGCATGTATCACTCTTTTGAGGGTGAACTGCAAGATACCACCGTGTATCACTCTTTTGAGGATGCAGTGTGAGATACTTGCGTGTATCACTCCTTTGAGGGTATAGTGTGAGATACATGCGTGTATCACTCCTTTAAGGATGTGAGGTGAGTTGCTAGTTGTGGTTCATTCGTTTAAAAGTGTGGTTATACTTGTTGGTTGAAGTTAATATAGTGAACCGTAGCTATATATGATTGCTCATAGTGTGAGTTGGTGCCTGTTTTAATCGTGTTATCTAAGTCAAAACATGATTGAGTATTGATACGTGATTTGTCTTACTGAATGATGAAGTTTAGTTCATTCGTTGAAAGATGAAGTGGATAGAAATGAGGCTTGCTAAGCTATCTTACTAATGTAGTGTAAGGCTATGGAAGCTATTTGTTTGTGTTCATGTCGTTAACGCAGTAAGGTCTATTCATGTAAGTTGCTAGATCACTTGTTCAAGCGTGCGACTAGTATGAGGAGATTAGCTAGTAGTTGTAATATGGTGATATAAAGTATGTAATATATTTAAGCGTGAGATTAATGTGAGGAGGATTACTTTGAGGTGAGATGAAGTTATTGAGGGTGAGTTAGCGTGTTTGTAGTTTGCTTGAATTTATTAATAGTACATTGTAAGAATCAGGAGTGTTACCTCAACGTTGATGTGATGGGTTGTGTGAGTTTGTGGAGGATCGGTGCTAAGGATCGTTATATAGTTGAGCTAGGGTGTATGACTCTATTTCGAATGGAATGATTATATGTCGTATATGAGCCCCATATTTCTCTATAATAATTGAAAGAGTGGAGAGTTGAGCTCGTTTTACGAGGTTATGAGGACGGTAGCTGGATGAGAAGCTTGAAATTTAGATTCAAGTTGTTATCTTCTCGCTGCAATTTTTTTTTTTGTTAGGATGTTACAGATTGATAATAAGTTTATTGAATATATATCAAAATGATATTTTTGTTTTAATTTGTTACATCCAAGTAAAATAAAGAAATATAAAATCTCATTATTAAAGAGCATAAATAGATGAGAGATAAAAGAAGAAACAGGTGGCAAATCACATGGGAAAGATAAGGTAGTTAATTATTTGATAAATATGTTCTGCATTGAGATAACACGAACAACAAAGCGACAAAACAAAGAGTCGCAAAATTATTAGTGCTTAGCCACTCGATAAAGTTGTCTAACAAAATTTTGAAAAAAAGGAAAATCGTAAATTAATCAGAAAAAAAAATATACAATTTAGTTATATCAGATCAAAACATTTTGAATTAAATTCTTAAAAATTGTTTTTTTTTTGTTGATGATGTGGATTATATAGTTATGGTATGAACAATCAAATTATCGATTTCAATATCTAAATGGTTGGCGAGTTGCATTAAATTGTTGATTGTCAATTCAATTTTTAATGAATAAAATTACTTTGACACAAATAGATGATAGTCACATATTTAGTTCACATATGATTATAAATATTATTTATGATATTTTATGAAACCATAAAACTTGACTGTATGCATTTTTATATATGCGAGTAATTGATTCAATTTATGCACTTTCATCATTCTGATGAAACTATTTACTAACATATTATAATATTTTGATATAAAAAAAATTCATAGTAAATTAATCTTTTTTGTTAAAATAATATTTTTGCTCTCCTTAAAACAATTAAAGATTAAAAGCTGAATTTTAAAACTCTATAGACTACCTTCTAACTTTTTCAACCAAATTGATAATTCTATCTGTCAACATTATTTATTAAATGAAAGAAATGGAAAATGTAATACTCAGTAATCATATACACAGAAAAAAAAAATAGAAAACGAAATTATAAGCAAAAGATAAATAATGGCTAGAACTATTCACTAGGACATTAATCCTACAAAAGAAAAGTAATGGAATTTGAGTTTCTTTAACAATAACATGAGAAACCTCTGATCAAATACTATTAAAAAAAACAACCAAACAAAACAAAACTCAGCTTACTAGACATTGTAATGTTGATTAATTGTATCGATGTCTAGTCCTTTCAAGTTCACCATTGACTCGACCCGACCTTTTAGAGTGTGCAACTCGTGGGGCCTAAAGTTACACAAATCATAAACTTTTAGATAATGATAGTTAATTAGTAAAAAAAATTAATTGAAAATCATTCGAAACCACTCAGTACCTTGTGATATCAGCCCGTCGCCTAGGTTGCTCTGATAAAACTAATATTGCTCGGATACCAATTTGTAGAATCTTAATTCAAATAACTAAACACAACAAACACAATAAACAATCATGCAAACTTTTCGCTTCGGGATTGGAGAGACAATATACACAAATTTTCTTTCAACACTTTTCTTTATTTCTCTAAAACTCTCTCTACTATTCTCCCCCTTTCTCTTTCTTTTTTTTCTAGCGATTGTCTCCACTTTGCTCCATGGAATAAACACTCTATTTATAGTTTATTACAAACTTTGCCTCCAAATTCTTTCCAAAAATACTTCCCCTAATTTCTTAATTAAGTTATATTGTCCTTAATAAAAAAAATTAATAATAACTTCAATTTTTAAAGGGCAATTTTAAGTTATTTTAAAAAATAAAAAGGGTTAAATTTGAACCTTTAAAAATTTAGAAATCTAGGAGTTAACTGGAAACAATTCAAAATAAGAACCAAATGATAAAATCAAGAAAATTAGTAATGAAGAGAAATGAAGAGAATAACTCTTTAATTTGCATTATTTATTATAAAAAAATTGATGGTGGGAAATTGAATAATTTTTTCCACCTACTCTCCATTCTCTTCTTTTTTTAACACTTTTTACCCATTCCCTATCCCCCAAGTTGTAAAGCATCATTAACACACATTCTTCTTTGAGACACTTTCTTCTGTGGCAATTATGCTTCTCTGTCGGTACTGATAGCTATTCCTTTTTTCAACTTTATTGAGATAAATAATTAATTGTTAGAAAAATGCCTTCAATCTCAATAACAATCATTTTCATTAGCCCTCAACTTGTTTTTTTACTGTGAAAATTATGTTTTCAACTCTACTCCAATACAAGTGATTGTTTATTTTATTTTATTTTTATTTTGAGTGAGAGTTCGAAACATCACTTACCTTACCTTACATCGGAGAAGCAGAGATAGATGCACACAACAAATTTAACCAACTACGTCACCCCTTAAAAACAAATTTAGAGGTTGCTAAAAGTGTCTAATAATTTGAATTTTAGATTGTGCTTAATAGGTTCGACTTTTAAAATGGATGATAAGTTTTTAAGCATATACTATTTTAATTTTAAAATATCTCTAATTGGTTTGATTTACAAAAAAATAAAATAATAATAATAAAAGTAAGTGATCTATTAGATATAAAATGAATTTTACCGTTGTATGGGTGTTTAAACTTTCAATTTTGTATTATATATATATACACAAAATTTCAAAAAATTTAGGAATTGTATTAAACAAAAAATTGAAAATTTAGGCCCCTCTATAACTATTTTATTTTTTATTTTTAAAATTCAAGATTAATTTTACTCAATTCATGTGTAAAGAATTTCATCTTCTAAAGCAAGTACTTTTGAAACTTTAAAACTAAACTTATAATTTAATCGGAACAACAACATATGGAGCTTCAATTAAACAAATTATTTTTTTCTTGCAATTTAATTATAGCTGAATTGTTAAAACAAACATGAATTTAGTTGATTGAAGAACAATCAATTCTAATCTCCCCTTGATTTTTTGTTTTGACATTCACTCTCCCAAGCTTTGTCATTGCAATCACAAAAGCCTCTTCAAAAGCTGAGTTGTTGGAAGCAAACAAATTCACTGTTTTTCTTGATCTTGGATCAGTGAACAACACTTGGTCTGAGGTGAACAGTCCTTTTCCCTTCTGCAAATTCTTGAAGTACACGTTGTCGAATGTGAACGACGATGCCGAGTCCATATCCACAGCGATCCTCTGGTCGACATTTCTCGGGCATTCCCTCTTGAGCTCGTTCACATATGTCGTATTGAACGTCGGGTCGATTCGGTTCTTGCTGTGGAAGCTGTAGAGCCTTTTGGTGAAGTGCTTGCAATGTGAGAATCCAATTGTATGTGCACCTATACATAAACAACATAAATTGTATCTAACTATTTGCATTTTTAAGCTATTCAAAATGTAATGGATGTTTAGTCATTAATGTACCTGACAGAGCAACCATATCTGTTTGAGTTAGACCATGTTTTGCAAACATGGCATTGAGCTGATCTAATCCAAAATCAGGTAAAGGAAGATGGTGTCGAACGCTCTTTTGTGTCGAGATTCGCCCATCTCGCCTTCCTAACTCCACGGCATACGACGGTCCTCCTGTCTGCAAGACGACAACAACAACAACACCTTCCTTTTTAAGTCTAGTTTCAATTCAAAACTCTTGGAACTCATTAACGAATGAACGATACATGATTCCACATCGACAAGCATTACGTAAAAAAAGAAGTATATCTTTTCGCTTACCAAAGCTACAACATCTCTAGTAGCCAAAGCCAATATGTCAGCACAAGACACCTTGTTCTTACATTCCGGTACGCTATCGACTGCGGCCTTAGCTTTGATCACGGTGTCAAACCCGTCACCGGCGAGCGAAAGATTCTCAGCATTGTCTTTCTCAGAAGTGTGATCATTTGAATGAAGCAGCACAGATGCATCACAACCCTGTCTCACAAACATCAGCCCATATCAAAAGTTCATCACAAAAATCATCAAAATTCATCAAAAGTTGATAAAAACTCATACCCTGACAAAACAATCATGAAAAAAGAGCCTGAGAGTGGCAGGGGCAGTGACAAAAGTCTGTTCAAACTTCAATTTCACAGCAGCTCTAACAATGGACTCAACATTTGGACATGAATTATGGTAATGGTTGAGATGAAGCTTACCAAAACAGCAAGTTGAGAGATGGAGGAGAAGAAAAAAGGGGAGAAAATGAAAGGTTTTGAATTTCATTTTGGGGCCTCAAAACTTGTGAAATTGCAATTTCAAAATGTAATGATTGTTGATGTTTATATAATTTGAGTGAGGAGGCAAAAAGGGACCTCCTTTGGCTGCTTCTTTTGCTTTTTCTTCTTTGGTTTGATTTTTTAATTAGAAATGAAATTTTGAGCTGTCATTAAAAGAAATAGTTGTTTAAGTTTTGAAGCTTTTTTTTTTCCTCATTACATTAAAAAAAAAACCTCCACGTGGATGAGTACTTACATTTGTGTTTATATATATATATTTATTTATTTATTTATTTACTCGTGCCAACATATATCTCGATTATTCTTATACAAAAAAATCATCTTAATCTATTTACATTTAGTTATAAAAAAAATTATAGGTTTATGTTCCTCAAAATCTTCCTAATTAATAAGCCAATCTAAAATCAAAATTAGGATCAAATATAGAGATGTCCATTTTTCTCATGGGGTCGGGGCTCCGTGGGGACTCGCCCCTATAGGGGCGGTGAATGGGGAAGTGAGTGGGGATGAAAAATTCCCCACAAGCTAAATGGGGATGGGGACGGGGAATGTATTCCTCATCCCCGTTCCCCGCCCCGTTCATATTTTATGTATATATATTTTTAATTTTTCTAAATACATTAATAATCATAAAATAGTAAAAATACTTATTTAGATTAATATTTTTCTTACCTAATTAATTATTTAATTAAAAATCAATAAATATTTCTTTTAGTATTGAAAAAATTATCTAAGATTTAATGAATTGAGTTAACAATAGAGAAAGTTTGCAAAAAGTTAAGAATAAAAAAAGAATAGTTAAATGGGGAATAATTCCCCGTGGGGAGCTCGATCCCCGTGATTTACCCGCGGTGAATCCCTGCCCCCGTTCCTCGCAAAATTTTACTGTGAATTTCGTGAGGATGAGGATTGAAATGAGTAGTGGAGATGGTGACGGTAAAGCCATCTCCGTCCCCACCCTGCCCCGTGGACATCTTTAATCAAAAATATAATTTATTTTTGAAAGATGTTCAAGTTTAAATTCAAGTCCTATATATATATATATATATATATATATATATATATAAACTAAATTTATTTTAAGACATAATATTTAAGTTTATAGAAACAAAATTCTCAAAAAAAAAAAAAGTTTATAGAAACAAATATGTTATATAAATTAAATTTATATTAAAATAATGTGAAAACTATATGAAAATTAAAATTTTGGAACTAAATGTAAGTCATCATGTACGATTTCTCCAAAAACAAACATAGTTAGCTTACGAAGTATTCGAAAACAAAGATTTTTTTTTTCAAAAGAAATATGGTAATTTAAGAATGCCAAATATTTATAATTTTGGAGATTTGAAATTTGGGTTATCAAAAAATTTCTATCATCTTGATTACCTCAAACCAAATAGGACTTGTAATTCTTATCAAATTGAGAAAACCCTCCCAAATGAGTACAGAAAAGAAATTTCCCCTCCATTGTTAGAGTTGTGCATTTTGATCCATTTTTTCTTCCTTGGACCATTCATTCTTGTATTGGGAACAAATGTTCAAACAACTTTTCCAAACTTGAGACATATTTAGTACATCGAAAAACTTTTTTTTTAGTTCAAGTTGAGGAAGGAGATTACAAATACCAATTTTATGGATCGAACCCGTCACCGTGAAGTGGAAATAGATTAATATCAAACTAGAACTAATAGTTTTGATCCAATTGAAATAAAAACCCCAACTTTTTTTTTCTTGATTATAGAGTATGTAAATTTGGGGTAAAAAATAACCTCCAAAATGAGATGAAAAAGGAAACCTGAAGTAAAAACAACAGCAATAACATTATATATGTGTTTGCCCTGAACAAAAGTTAGTTCATTTGTAGTAAGGGTGGTATTGATTCGGCTTTCTTTGATTTTAGGTCAAATCGACAACCGAATCGATCCAATCAATTTGATAAAAAGAGGCCAATATCTAACAAGGAAAAACATTAGTTCCATTTTTCTTGCTTTTTAGGCCGAGAGAACTGATTCGATTCAATTTATTTGATAAAAAGAAGAACTTAACCAATATCCAATGAACGATACAATCGTTGACTTGATTTTTTTCAATTCAATTCTCCTACGTATTATTTCTTTTTTACTATTTTACTTGCTATTCGAATGTTGTTTTCCTAGAAAGTTCTCAAAATTTATAATTAAATTAAGTAATAATAATTATTCATTTACCAGTAAAAAGTTAAACTAACATATAAAAATATATGCTTAAAAACATATAAAAAGAAAAATAAAATAGATAAATCAATATGAATTCGGTTTGACTTTCATTGATTTTTACCAATAGAAACCGATTCGATTCAATAACTTTTTATTTTCTTCAAATAAAAATTAATATATCCAATATTATGTGAAAAATTCAAACCAATCTAATAGATCTATTTGGTTTGGTTTAGTTTGGTCGGCTTTCGATTTTTATCATTGCCCCAAATTTATAGATCTTGTTTGTGCATTACATGTGAGTAAAAAGCTTTTTTTTTTCTAAGTCTAATGAAAAAGGTTGTTTTTTGGGTAGCTAAGCTAAGCACTTAGGATGGGACAGCTCTAAAGGGAAAAATAGTTCATAATAAAAGTAATTAAGTAAATGAAAAAGATTGGTGGACCATTTTCAAAGCATCACGTTAGTCATGTAGGACAAAAAGTAAAGGAATCAATGGACAACTTTGTGAGAAAAAAGTCCATTCAATTATGCTAAAGTACTATCTTATTTAAATGGAAAATTATACTAACTAGCCACTTTTAGGAAACTATTTGCAATTCTACTTAAACTTAAAAGTATTTGCAAAACTATTTATCAATTTTAAATTAAATAAATAATCTTTTCCCAAAAGACCATCTTACCCCTTACGGAATATTTTTAGTTAATTACAAAAACAGCTATTTACTCTAAAGAATGTTTACCGGTTCCAATTATTCATCAATTTTGGAAAACTTATGTACGCACATGCCAAGAAGCTCAATTAATATGAACATTTTGAATGATAATTCATATGTATTTATTAATGTATTAAAGTTTAGAATTATGATTTTTTTAATATTGTACTATCACAATTTTTTAGATTAGAAAATTATATTGTTAAATAATACAAATAAATATCAAGTTTATGAATTAATACATATCTATGAGATAAATACGTATACATACACACAAAAAATATCTTACTCGTGAAATACCATATTAATTTGATATATAAATCCAAGCAAAAACAATACAGTACTTATACCTAACCTAACATGATATAGATACCACAAAAGAACAAAATCCCATAAACATTATTTATTTAAAATTCGTATTTATTTATTAATATGTGATTATTGGTTTTTTTCACTTCAATGTATTTGAATAATTAAATCGTAAATTCATTTTCATGAATCTTTTTTACTTTTAAAAAGTAAAATTGTAATGGATCAGTTCTATCTACAAAATAATTAAAAATGTAGTCAAATTCTTAAATATTCATATTTACTTATTAATAATCGTATTAATCATTAATACTATATTATAGATACTTATTAATACTCATATTAATCATTAATATTGTATTATAAATATTTATTAATATTTGTATTAATCATTAACACGTGTATTTATAAATACTTATTAATATTCATATTAATATTGTATTATAAATATTTATTAATACTGTATTAATCATTAACCGTGTATTTATAAATACTTATTAATATTCGTCTTAATATTATATTATAAATATTTATTAACACTTGTATTAATCATTAACACGGTATTATAAATACTTATTAATGCATGTATTAATTATTAATACTGTATTATAAATACTTATTAATACTCAGATTAATCATTAATACGTTTTAATAGTGTATTAAAATCTCATTAATATCATACCGTAAGAAAATATTTGATAATGCTCGTCATTATAAATGACTACATTTTTTTATTTTTTTTAATGGACCGTATTTATAATTATTTTCTAAATGATTAAATAATACAAATAAATATAATGTTTGATGAATTAATACTCTTAAATGAGATAAATATATCTTAATTGTGAAATTAATTCAGTATTTATACTCTAAAAATATATAATATTTATGCATAATATAACTAATACCACAAAAATAACAAGAATCCATTAAATACTTATTTATTTTAAACTGTATTTATTTATTTATTTTAAAATTAAAAACTTGTATTTATTTATTAATACATATTAAAGTTTTTAAGTATTTTGACATAATCAAAATAATTATCTACAATTTTCCTAAAAAAACAACTACGTACAAATAAATAAAAATCATGAATCAAATTTAAATAAATGAAAAAAAAACTCTTTAAAACCTCACCGATCTGGAGAGAACCCATAAGAAAATACGGTAGATTTAGAGGCAACTTTACGTGAGATAATTCATGCGGAAATGGATAAAATCTAGGAGATATTTATTTTAAAATGTTAATTTAAGGTGTGAGGGTATTTATGTATTTTACTAATAAATGAAAAATTCAATTTAAATGCCGTCGATTAATTTTGCTATACTTTGTGAATATGACTATTTTTGTAAATTTTTTCTATATTTTGTTTACTCTTGCCAATAGCCCTATTTAAATTAATGTTGTGATACTAAAATTAATTATAATTTCACCCTTATTCCACTATTTAGTCAGTCATATCCCAGTTAGTCAGTGGCTTGCTATAATTAAATTTAACTGGCTAAAAAATTAGATCTTTATAGTTCAATTTTCTACCTAATATTTGTAATTTTTAATCTTAAATTCTCTAACATTTTCTTCTTTTTTACGTGGTATAGTTTTCTCTTTTGGTCGTCTGTTTATTTTTCTAAAATAAAAAGGTAATCACACCCAAAAAGATATCAACAAATTAATGTCATGAATGAATTTCGAATTAAGGACCTTAAAGGAAGGATTACCTTTAAAATTCAAGTTTTTAATTAAGAGTGTCACTCCTCGGAGACTTCTCTTTCATCGTCTTTATGGAAAGCATGTATCAAATAAATTTATTATTTATTTTAATTCTTTTATTCCCTATTTTCAAAGCCTTAAATTACGTTTTTTAAATTTACACATTGTCGAGTGACTATGTATTAACGAGTTCTTTTTCTTTGATTTATTATTAAACAAAAACTTGTTATTGGCCAAAAGATTATGGTTTCACTTCATGACAACCAATTAAAATTAAAAGTTAATTTAGGTATTTTAATTGTATATATAAAAAAAATAGCATGTGATATTATTGCAAACAATAATTTTACATGAAATGTTCCATTATTATTAATAATAAATTATGAAAAGTAGTCATTTTCTAAGTGTCTTTTACAAAATGTTCATAGTTTTTCTCTCTCTTTTTTTTTGGAAAATTGTATTACAATTACATTCTTAAGTTTTTAATAAAGTTTGTTAAGTGTCCACAATTAAATTTTAAATCAAATTTAAATGAAAATTAAGAAGGGCTAAATTGTCCATAGAAGAAAAGGCTTGTCTATTCTTATTTCTCTTCTCGTCTTTCAAGGGATTTTATCATACCATCTCAAGGACAAGTGGCATGTCCTTAATTCTATACCATTTATGTCAATCAACATTGGCTTTAGATTTCTCCCACAGCCCTCTCTTTTGGTTAGCAAATTTGCCAGATTTCTCATATCACTCCAATTTTTTATCAATCTAGTTGTTTACACGAGATTTCGACATATATGATAGAATCAAGACACGTGTAAATTAATAATTTAAGTTTGTATATTGATTTAAATATATGCGATGTGGAATACAATCTCTAATTTGTTCCTTTGATTCTTTCTTTCTCTCTTATTGTTCATACGAGATTTTGACATATATGATAGAATCGAGACACGTGTAAATTAAGAATTTGAGTTTGTATATTTATTTAAATATGTGTGATATGGAGTACAATCTCTAATTTGTTCCTCTGATTCTTTCTCTCTCATATACAAATTTCTTGAAGGTTATGTAGTTTGTTTTTTAGGTGGAATTTGTCTCAAGGGTTTTGCAGCTTGTTCTTGAGGTTAAATTTTTCTTGAGGGCTTCATAGCTTATTCTCAAGGTTGAATTTATCTTGAGGGTTTCACAGCTTGTTAGCAAGGTTGACTTTGTTGATGTGAGAACGGTCTTTGATCTGTTGGTCTTTTGTTGACTTGTTGATCTTCTATGATGATCGGTCGTTGACTTGTTGATCTTCTATGATCGATCGTTAACTTGTTGGTCTTCGATGATGAACGGTCGTTGACTTGTTGATCTTCTATAATGATCTGTCGTTGACTTGTTGATCTTCTATTATAATTAGTCGTTGACTTATTGATCTTCTATGATGATTGGTCGTTGACTTGTTGACCTTCTATGATGATCGGTTGTTGACTTGTTGATCTTGGATGTTGATCACTCACTAACTTGTTAGTCTGTTTGATTGATCCACTTGAAGAACACGATGCATGTTCTTTGTGTTTGTGCGGCATGTTTATGGTATATAGTATGAAGGAAAAGCCAACAAGAGCAGAGCCTACCTTGTATGACCTATAGTAACGATGATGTTACAGGCTTGAATCTCCCTTCCGTAATATTATTGTATAAAAATATATATAGTAAAAAGGAAAATCTAGAAAAAGCCAATATCATTATTAGCAAAAATTGCAACAATTAAGTAAATTTAATAGGTGTTACAATTATAACATCTCAAGTTAAATTTCAGAGATTGTCATCCTATTTGCATTGGATTTTAATGGCTTCGACCTTTTTCTTTTGGCCGCAACTAATCCTCAATAATTTATAATTGTGATATGAATGCGTGAACTATAAAAATCATTCATGAAACCAAAAGCTCTCTATAAAAATTACCAATAAAATTTCCGATTAAAATTTATTTTAAGATTTCAATGGAAAAAAATAAATTTAATTTTGAATTGTTTGAAAATTATCTATGAGCACTATTTTATATATATATATATATATATGTACTTTTAACCGTTCATGTTTGAGCCTCCACCATAGCCAAAAAATAATAATAATAATAATAATAAATGTGGCGAAAATTTATTACTCTTTTTTGGGTCTTACCTGAAACTTATGAATTATACATTTGGTCATTTTTATCTGATGTGTTATGTCAGTTATAGCATCTGAGTAGTTGTCTTTTAGAATGGTATATTAATTTGTTAATTGTCATTTTTTTCTTAGTACATATTGGAGGGAATAAATACTGATTCTCGGGATCAAACGTGTAACGCTGGTATTGAACTGGTTTACCACCAAACAATGAAATCATTGTGCCGCTAACCCATTCGATTAATTTGTTAATTGTTGTGATCGGAAGAAACGAAGAACTTTAACCACATCGCGGATTTGCAGTTGATTGTTCTTGTTGTCAAAAGCGACCAAGCTTCTAGGAGATTAAACTTTAATACTTTAAGAATAAAAATTGATTCTTAAACTTTAAATTGTTCGACAATTATATGAATACTTCTTAGTATAGTTGGTTGTTTATGTTTGAACTCTGTCAAAAAGAAAGAGGAAAGAGGTGTGAAGTTTTCTTTAGAATTGCACATTTTTAGAGAGAGAAAAAGAAAAATAAGTTTTTTAAGTATAAATTTACCTTTTTATCTCTCAATTTTCTTTAAAGTACGTATTGAAAAAAGGAACTAAAAAATTTTAGATAGAGACACAACTGCTCTCAAATTTAACTTTGAGAACATTAATTGCTAACCTTATGAAATTTTACAAACCCTCAATTGAATAAAACTTAATTGTTGCTAACACCAGTGTGATTAGAGATGTCCCTTGGGCAAATAAGCAGGTCCCATTCTAACCACCAAAATCAATTCACTTTTGCAAAATTCACTATTTTTTTTACAGGAATTGGGGCAAAGATTCTCTGCGAGGAATTGGGGATCGGTTTCCCGTGTGAAATTTTTTCCACTCTATTTTTTTTTCATTTTTATATTTTTTTAAATAATAATTTTAAATAATTAACTTTTCTTTAAAAATATCTATCGACTTTTAACTATATCCTTAATTATTAAAGAAAAATATTCATTTGAAAAAATAATGTTATCAATACATGATTTTTTATCTAAAAAATAAAGAGTAAAATAGAAGTTTATATATATATGGGAATTTTCACTGTATAACAATTTTTTCACCACAGTTTACAATTATAACAATTTTTTAAAAATAATTTGCTTATAGTAAATTCTGCCTATTTTTTAAAAAATCTCTATTTATCTTTTTTTATGGAAGACTTTGATAGAATCTATCATGGAAGTTTATCAATTTTATTAGTAATTGATTCTATCGGCCCTTATTGATAGAGTCTAATGGAACTCTATAAATTTACTTTATTTATTAGTAATTGATTCTATCAGCCTCTATCTATAGAATCTATCGATATGGAAGTTAATCAATTTACATTTTCTGCTATATGTGCAAAATATTCTCATTATTATGCTATTCATGGAATATTTTAGCTCTTTTGTAATATACATGCAAAAGCCCTATATGTATATATATAAAGAAAAATTTATAAATGGAGCAGGGATCAGAGAAACAGGGATGAAAAATATTCCCCGACCTCGTTTAGAACTAGGAATATTTTTATCCCTGATCTCATTTCCTGCTTAATTGGGGATTCTCCCTCCCGTTAAGGATGGGTTTTCGCAAAAACCGGGCCATACGAAAAAAAAAATGATCATCTCTAAGTGTGATTTGTGCGATTTTAAAGCCCTATTGATTATTGCCAAAATGAGACATGGTATCAAATAAATGGGCCTGTCTCTGGGCCTCAGTTATGTGGAAAATGGGCTCAATTTTCAACCCACTTTGAAGTTTGATGATTTGGGGTCCATTTATGTTTTCTAAAGGGCCCAATTTGAATACTCATTTTGGACTTGGCTCTTCAACTTCACTTCCGAGGTGCAACTTTACATTAAAATCACCTGCAAATCATGTTTGTTAACATAATACAATTTGTTTAAGCCTTCTGTTTGTTTAGAACAAATAAAAGATTTTGTTAGAGTAAGGATTATTATCCAATCAATTCTATCTTCAATTCTATCTTCAAATATATATATATATATATATAAAATTATCCTTAAAAATAATAAAAGTCCGTTCGGAGTCAAGTTACTATTCGTTGTCGGTTGATTATCTTATTATTGTTTGGGATGTAAGTAATAATTATATAGGTTATTTTTGTCTTAATTTGAGGTGTAGGTAATAATTACCTGAGTTATCACGGTATATATTGTACGTATTTAGATTTTAGTATTGATTTGTAGAAAATATTTAAATGAGAAAGAATTAGAATGATATAAGATACGTAAAATTTCGCAATGCTTTAATACCAATTTGTAGAAACTAAATTTGAATAACAAAACAATGAAACACAAACACAATAATCGCGGAAGTTTTTTGCTTCGTGATTGGAGAGACAAGCCACACAAATTTTTCTATAAACTCTTTACTTTATTTCTAAAAAAAACTCTTTCTATAACTTTCCTTCCTTTCTCTCTTGTGCTCTAGAACCACCTTTCTCTACTTTGCTCTATGGAATGAGCACTTTATTGATAGCTTATTACAAACTTGGCCTTCAAGGCTCTTACAATTTCCTAACCATATTCGACTTTATATTTACCAAAAATGTTTCCAACTAATTCCTTAATTTTCTACCCACTAATTTCTTAATTGACAACCCATGATAACAAAATATTAAATTTGCAGTAAAGTTTATTCAACAAAACTCTCTCATAAACTTAAATGCTTCTACCATTCGTCATGTCAATCATCTTCTTGAATTTGTCAAATAAAACTTTCTGTAACGGTTTTGTGAAAATATCTGCAACTTGATTTTGACTCTATTCAACGCCTTCCAATGTGAATAAATCAGCTCCTCCATAAACCGACTAATAATGGCCACACTTAATGCGAGATCCGTTCTCGCAATGGAAGCAAAGAATTCATCGTAGTCAATTCCCGTTTTCTGCTTGTATCCCTTCGCAACAAGTTTCGTCTTCTATCGCTCTATCTTGCCTTGAGCATTCATCTTTTTCTTGAACATCCACTTCACACCAATGAGTTGACTTGCATTCAAAAATTCTATCAGCTTTCATGTATCATTGCGCTCTATCGTATTGATCTCCTCGTCCACGATAGTTCGCCACTTCTTGTTTCACATTTCTTGGTTAAAGCTAATACTTTTCGTATCTGCCAAAAGACAAACAAAATGTACCTCATTTTTCGCATCATACAAATCTTGCAAACTCCACATTTTGGGTTGTTGTGGTTCATCTTCATCTTTAGTTGTTTCACACGCTCTTGGCATACTGTTGATGCAACGACTGGTAATTCTCCAACTTCGATGTTGACTTCCATCGAATTATTCTAGTCTCATTCGCTTTCTTCATTTACTTCACATCGTGACTCATCATCACCTTCTTGCTTATTGGGTCAAGTAGCGTAATTGTACCCTTTTATTCTTTCATCATAGCCAATAAACACATATTTCTTGCCTTTATCTTTGAGCTTCATTCTTCGCTGTCGGCTTTCGTCCACTTCATGCCCTTTCGATGTTTTATCATCTAGCTTCGTATGTGGACATCGATTTTGCATATAGACTACGCACTGCACTGATTTCGCCCAAAATTCTTTTGGCATATTTTTACTCTTCAGCATTGCTCGAACCATGTCAAAAATGGTTCTATTTTTTTCTCTTAACCACGCCATTTCTTTGAGGAGTTTATGGTGCAGTTAGAAATTGCCTTATGCCTTGTTCCTCGCAATAATTCATAAAAGCCATCGAAGTATATTCACCACCTTTATTAGATCGAACAGCTTTGATCTGTCTACCAATTTTCTTTTCCACCCTCACTTTGAATCTTTTGAACGCCTCGATTGCCTCTGATTTTTCTGTTAAAAAATACACTCAAGTTTTCCGTAAAAAATCATCAATAAAAGAAATGAAGTACCTTTTACCGCTTAAAGATTCTGGGGTAATTGATCCGCATATATCTTTATGAATCATCTCGAGCGGTTGCTTCGCCCGATATTTTGCATGCTCATAAAACTTTCCTTCATAATCTATGTCAGGTAACCCATGCATCATATCCTTCGTTACTAACTCTTTTAGTTCACCATGATGTAAGTGACAAAAACGAAGATGTCAAAACATAGCTTTATCTTATACATCAACTCGCAAACATTTTTCTCGTACGCTTTTCAAATTCAGTATGTACATGTAATTTCTTCACATCTCTACTCAAGCGACTAAACGTTCTTTCTTGTCCTTAAAATGCAACAACCAGTCTTTAAAAAATACAGAGTTACCCTTCTCTCAAAGTTTTCCTAAACTCAAAATATTTGTTTTGATATCTGGTACATAATAAACATCCTTGATTAACCATGTCAAGCCATCCTTCTGCACAAAATCAATCCTACATTTGCCTTTGACCTTTACTTTTGACGCATCACCAAAAGAAACATGACCATCTTCAATTTTCTGCATCTCTTTGAACAGATGCTCGTGAATACTTGCTGCATTTTCGACCACGTATACTTGCGTGAATGCGATTCCAAAGCGTGAGGTTTTAGCAATATAGTCTTATACTTAGAATTTATCATTAGTTATTTATACCGCACCGAAAAATCGCACCACCTGCAAAAGGACAAACAAAGTAACGCCTTGTTGTGGTGTGAGTCACATAGCCTCCAATTCTTAAGTTAGAAGTAGAGAAGAGAATATAATGAGAGAGATTCTTAGAAAGTTTATAAGATTTTAGAGTAGCTTAGCTTAAAGGGTTTAGGATGAGTTTATCGTTAAATAACGAACTTCGAATCATTATATAGCAATCAGACGTGTAACTTCCTCTGGTTTCATTTATTAGTGTGCATTATGCACTCTTTAGTGGAAAACAGTTGTTTGTTGTCTTCATTAAGCCGGAGATAAATGAGTTCGTAACTCTCGATCTTTACTTATTCTTCTTTTTAATTATCCATCGGTAACCGAGGGAATGACTTGAGGCGTAACGGTCTTGAGAGAGTTGAAATGACTGAGACCGACCCCCAAAGGGAGTCAAAGTTCTCCTTGGTCGAACCCAGGGGGTCAATTAGTATTAGGTCGACCCATAGAAGGGTTGACATTCTTTTGGCTGACTCCTTAAGAGTTCAGAGACATGGAGGCTGACTCCTTGGGGGTCAATAAGCTCGAGGCCAAACCTCAGGGGGTTGGCTCCTCTCTTTAGACCGATCCTTTGGGGGTTGGCAATCTCAAGGTTGACCCCGAGAGTCATTTCTTAGGGGGTCGACTCCTTTTTTGACCAACCCCTTAGGGGGTCGGTTCTCTTATTGGTCGATTTCTTAAGGATCGACCTCATCCTTTATCTTCTCTTAAAGTTTCACATATCCTTTTATTTAGCAAATATTTTCACCAACAACAACACGAAGTATTTTCACACATGTAATTTGGCCTAGAAACGAAGGTGATTTCATGTTGTCTTAGGAAATTTAAAAAAGGGAAAAAAAAAAAAGAAAGGAAAAGAAAGAGGCAAGAAGAGGGCGAAGCTCCGAGGATCGGGACCCACTCGCTGAGGTTTGGTTCTTCGCTGCAATTCTTCCAACCAAGTTTTTTTCCCTCTTCAGGTCAGAGCTTCCATTTCACCCTTTACAAATTCCAATCTCCTTTGATTTCATCCATGTTTCTTGCTTCCCTTTCTCCTTCTTCTTCTTCATTTCCCCTTCTTCTTCTTCTTCAATCTCCAATCCCCAACTTCATTCACTGATCTCCTTCTTTCTCCACTTCCAGCTTCCCCAATTGCGCCTCTCCAACAAGGGTTTCTTCTCTTCCCTCCTGTTCTTCTGCAATTCGGCCCTCTTCTGCTCATCTTCCAGGTTGGTGCTTTTTCCTGTTTTTCTGAACCTGGGTTGTGTTCTTTTTTTCATTTCAATTTCGACTTAGGGCTTTGATTTCTGCGCGATGATCAATTCTGTTTTTTCACCTCGATTTTTCTCCTGTTTCTTTGAGGGGTTTAGTCACTATACTTTCTTTGATCTCTAGGGTTTTGCTTTTGGGACATAATGAGATCTGGGTTTGCGTTATAATGCTTGTTCATGCCCAATCCCTCCTTCCCATTTGAAATGTTACTCAGTCATTGCTGGAATTATGATTTCAGGCTGCTATAAACCTACCCTTTTTGCTTCCTGCACCTACTGTTTTTCTTTCCCCTCCAAATGGTGCCTGGTTTTGGACTTGGTTTGTTCTGAATGACGTGGAATTATAGATTCTGGGGTTTTTTGTATCGGTACAGAACCACAATTTAGCTTCAGTTTGAGTGATTGGGGTTTGGAGATTTAGTTACAGTTGTATGAACCGCCCTCTGGAGAAATGCAACCTCAGCAAAGCTCCAGAATTGATTTGGGCGACTTGAAAGCTCAGATAGTTAAGAAACTTGGGAATGATAAGTCTAAGCGGTACTTCTTCTACTTGAGCAGATTTTTGGGTCAGAAGTTGAGCAAGGATGAGTTTGATAAGGTGTGTGTTCGTGTGCTTGGAAGGGAGAATATTCATCTCCACAATCAATTGATAAGGTCAATTTTGAAGAATGCATGTGTAGCCAAGACCCCACCACCAATAAGTGTGTCTGGTCATGCACAATCTGTGTTACAAGCTTCAAACAACTCTCCTTGCAGGGAAGATGGCCCTGAACAAGCTGGATCTGATTTCCCAAATCAGAATCAGACAAAGCCAATTTGGCTGAATGGAGTTCTTCCGGTATCCCCAGGGCAGGGGAGATCTGTCTTACGCGGTAAATTTAGGGATCGGCCAAGTCCGCTTTGTCCAAATGGAAAAATCACATGCCTTCCGTATCAATCAACCGGTACGGATGATAGTAGTAGCAAAGTTATTACAGAGAATGGTAATTTAGCTATGTGTGATTATCAGAGACCGGTCCAGCATCTCCAAGCAGTGGCTGAGCTACCTGAGAATGACATAGACGGAGTAATTCAGCGGCCAGCGGAAAAACCAAGAATACACCCAACAGAAGCAGCTATTCTTCAAGATGAACAGTCGGATCCCTTAAGCCTCCTGAGAGGTCCTCTACTTCCACCTTTTGGTATTCCATTTTTCTCAGCCAGTGTAGGTGGGGCACGCAAGACCTTGCCAGTTGGTAGTAGTGGCAGTAGCGTTGATTTTCCGAGTTGTTATGACAGTATTGGATTGTCTGATTCAGACATGGTAAGAAAACGAATGGAGCAAATAGCAACTTCACAAGGGCTTGAAGGCGTTTCTATGGAATGTCCTAACATTCTGAATAATACTCTGGATGTATACCTGAAACAATTGATCAAATCTTGCCTTGAGATGGTGAGAGCAAGGTCTACATTCGAACATTCAGGACACCCCATCCAGAAGCAACAAACTCAAGGGAAGGTTATAAATGGTATGTGGCCCAGTAACCATCTACGTGTACATAATAGCACTCTGCGGTCTGAAGTGTTGCAGGAAAAGAGTTTAGAATGCTCAGCGTCGCTGCTTGATTTCAAAGTTGCTATGGAGCTCAATCCAAAGCAGCTTGGGGAGGATTGGCCTTTGCTATTGGAGAAAATTTGTATGCGTACCTTCGAGGAATAAGCAGTTGAAAAGGTTTTATTTATTCTACAGCCATTCTTTTGGCTGGTCTTTTCTGGTCCAAAGGGCTTTAGAATTTACCTGGGATGTCTTCCCACTTTGCCCTTCTTGCTGGGATATACTCAATCACACTTCCATTTGGTTTAGGCTCCAAGTTTCCATGCTAAAATATTGTAACATCATTGCCTGCTTCATTGAGGAAGTTGAATTAACTCAACCAAAGGGGAAGCTTTCAGCCAGAATACCCATAAAAGGTTGTTCTGTTGCATTCTTAGCATTCTTGTTGGCCCCATTTGCCACTACCTTGTAACTTAGCCTTTTCATGTAACTTATTTTTTAGATCAAAAAAGTTTTGCAGGGATACTGTCATTTAGTTTGGTGAAAGATTAAACACCTGGGTGAGAACTTCAGGTGCTTTGTATGTATCTTTAGAATCTGAAAATTTATTGGAATTTCAATATCAATAACAAATTAACATCCATTTAAATGCACTTTGTAGGTTGGTCTCATTTTCAACTATATGATTATTCAATATATTATCATGTGCCTCTTGTCTTCTAACTTAAATTAGTTATTTTAAATCCCAATTTCAAGATGTGAATAATGCCAGCTTCCCTTTAAATAAATGTGAATTTATGTGTGTGAGAAGTTCAAGTCTCAGGAGCAACACAGCCTGGTTTTGAGGTCTCTGCAGCCAGATATCCAGCTTGATACTGAACAAATCAATGTTTTACAAATGCCATGGCCAATGGGTGCAGATAAGTCTCTTTAAAAGGTAATGTCATGATTGACGTTTGAAGAAAAGAGTGACGAGACCATATTAACTTGAAAGGTACCTCCTGCTCTTCTGAGAAATTGCAATTTTTCTTTTCTGCTATCTTGGATTTTGTGGGATATGACTCAGATTGCAAAACACATTTTCATTCGAAGTAAGACTAAGAGCAGTGGAGTTGTTTTTTGTTGTTCATTCTGGACTCTCGCTTCTTTCGCGCTTGTTTTTGGTATGTCTTTGTATTCTTTCATTTTTTATAAGGCAAGAAACAAAAAAAAAAAAAAAAGCGGAAAAGTTTGACCTCGTCTTGTGGACATCTGCTGTTTTATTATAAGCGCCTGGTCATATTATTGATTTAGTTTTCTTCTGAGTGGTTGCTCCAAATTTTTCTTATGATAGCTTGTTAGTTAGTAAAATATCTTCATTTTTAGCTGGACATATTTAGAGTCGTACTATGAACTATAATTCTGAGTAGCAAGCTCAAGCTGAACATGCATACAGGTAAACTTCTTGAGTTTGCCTCATTGGAAAAATGAACTTCAGAGTATGTTTAATGTACAAGGGAAGGAATAGAATTATGAAGCAATGAAGGTGAAGGGGCAAAGTGCATATCAATTATTCTCAAACGTATTGTCTGCTCCTACGACATTTGGATGTCTCTTGTCTTATTAAGAAGCTTGCGTCATGGTAAAATAAACTGAGTTTTCTGCTGATGCAAGGTTGGTTTTGTAAAAAAAGAAAAAAAATCGAATTAGAAATAGTTGAAAACTGAGATATGTCTGTTTAGGGATGATTTACTTTGTTATCAATTAAAAGTATTCTATTTCTGTCGGTACTGAAAATACGTTACATTTAGGGTGTCGATTAAGATAAAAAAAAAAGCCTTAATTTTTCCTTGCTTCGATAATTCTTCTGATTTTTTTTATATCCGCGAGTGTCTGTGTAAGCTTACACACACCTCAACTATTATCATGGGATATATCATATGATCCTACAACATTTGTATGTCAAATTCTTGGGTAGGTGACTACTGGGCCATCCCATGATGGTTTGGTAACACTTATGATTGAGGAGGTGATTCTCTAATTTAATCTTATCTTTTTAAAATCAAATTTCTTTACCCTGGGAATGATTCAAGATCTGATATAATCTGTTGAAAACTTGGTTTCCCTGTGCTTTGCTTAGAATGATCTAACTGGAGTCTCTGTTCCTTGAAGTACATATCATAACCACAGTGGCATGCTCATTTTAAAGGTATGCTAATGCTTTGAAAATTTTGGTATTGTCCAGCTGTGCTATCCTATTGGTGCTTTAGTTTATCCCATTTCTTAATTCCCATTTATTTGTAGTGTTTGCTTTTGGTGTTCAGGATGATCATGTTGTTGTGTAGTGTGCTGCAAATTTTGGTTTCATTTCACTCCCTCAGCTATGTCTAGACTTTCTGCATCATGTAAGTCAATGTCAGTTAATGTGTCTTTTTTTATTTTGTGGGATAGAGGAAGCTTTTTGATATTTCTAAGGAAGGAGTAGAAATTACTGTAAGCAAACCTAATGTTTTTATTGACCCATATTCATTCCTTTAAACGTGGACTTTGATACATCAATAATATAGATGTCATTCTTCAGATGTAGATGGATACTATGGTAAAAGATTCTGTGTTTTTTTATCTCTGTTTCTAAGATTTTTTTTTTTGTAATCATTCTTTAGGCAGTATTTTTCTTGATTGGACTTTTTTTTGTAAGACCTTCCTTTTTTTGTCTGTTGAAGCCTTTGAGTTAGATTTAACATAATTCAACATGGTAATAGAGCAGTTGAAGTCCCTGTCGAGTCGTTTTCTACTCCAATCCATCCACTTAAAGCTTTTAAATTGAATTGGATTGGCAAGAGCCCTTTGGATTGACCCTAGTGCTGATGGCTTCACTCTTGTTTTCACAAATTTTCCATTCAGTTTGGGTTTTATGGAGTTTTGCATATTATTATTGGAATTGTTTTCTTTTTATCAGCACATTCAAATTAGAGTTTTTTTCTCTGCTTTTCTACATTACTTTCTCATTGGATAAGTTTTTTTTTTTTGTAACTATGGATAGAATCTTTTGTATAAATTCCATATATCAATAGAAGTTTTTGTTTCCTATAAATGGCATCCCTTATAATCCCAAAGGTTACTGGTTTAATTCTCTCCTTCTGGACCAAATGTCTGATCATTGTGCCCATATGTTTCTCTTTGCTGCACATCTTTTTGTATCTCAGGCTATCTACCAGTGTATAACTCTATTGGCCTAAAATTTAAATTAGAAAAAAATACTTTTTTTTTTATTTGAGATGTAGTATCTATTTAATTTCTATATTTCTAAATACTTTTACTACCAACATTTCAATAATACTCAATTATAGTTTGTGTATCATATTTGCTTTTATATTTATTTTTTTATAAATAAATTCACATCAAAATTAAAATAAACATTTCATTAATATATTAGAATTTAATATTAGTCTAATCAACATTTTAATCAATATTTTGTGATGAAAATAACAATTTTATTAAGACTAAAAATTGAATATTATTAAAAAGTTAAAGGTAAATATGCTTTATTTAATATAGAGATTTAAGGATTAAAAATGTATTTTTAAATGTGTACATTCTTAAGAATGGATGTAAAATTCATGGCATTCACCTAATAATGAGCCAAAATGTTTTGAAAGTTTGGCCATCCTAAGATTCTTGTATTAAACCAATTTTCATTTTCATGAAAATAGATGGATTTGGAAGCACCATCTCCATTAAACATGCAATAGCCTTTTTTTTCTTAAAAATCCTAGTTGCTAGACCTAAAATTGCTCACTTTATTATGACATTAACATGAATAATCCACAGATATTGCATTCTTCTCAAAATTATAATCTCATATGATATAGTTGTGAAAAAATTAAAAAAAAAGATTGTTCCCAAGGGGTGGCACAGTAGTTGAAGACTTGGGCTTTGAGGGTATGCTCCCCTCAAGGTCCCGAGTTTGAGTCTTCCATGTGACATTACTCCTTCGTGCAGGGCGATGAGATGATAGAAAAACATTGTTTGGGGTGGGGGGTTTGGGGTGGGGGGAGAGGAGATGAGATGTTAAGATATGTTTTTTTTTATTAAAAAAATATGTGATATGTTTTTTTTTATAAAAAAAATATGTTCTTATATTTTTTTTAACAATAAAATTGATCTTTTTCTTTTTAAAAAAAAATTATTCGCAAATATTTAGCTATTAATATAATAAATATGTAAATATAACTACTATCGTAAATAAAATGTAAGTAATATAAATTTAATATTAAGCACCCTTAATCATATTAATATTTTTATTAAAAAAAACATAGTTTCAATGATATTATGTAAGACATAATAACCATGAGGTTAAAAGTTTCTAATCTTTCGTACTTAAATATTGTCTAATTAAAAAAAAATTATGAGAAAAAAAAATTTTACATCACCAAAATAAAGTTTGACTAATCTAAAATATTTGTACATCGTTAATAACTTTTTTTAAAAGATTTGTTAGACTTAAATAATAAAAAAAATTTAAAAATACCAAGCTTCTATTTATTAAAAAATTAAAAATAAAACCATTTGATTAAACTAGTCATTATAAAATTTTGATAGCAATTTTTATTTTATTTAAAAAAAAATTATTTTTTTATAGCTTTTATACATTCATATTCATATTTATAGTTACCCAAGACCAAAGAATTGTTAATAAAATACACTAATTAATAGGTAATAATAAATTAAATATATAGGGAACCATAGACACTGCTAAAAAAATTTATTTATTGTTTTTTTTTTTAGTTAAAAGAGAACTCGGTCACATTTTGATAATAATTATTACATGGAAGTAATACAATCTCTCTCAAATTTTGGAATTTATTGTTTCTTTTTATTAGGTAGAATAGATCTCAATCCCTATGACTCATACAAGTCTTGAAATTTATAGTTGTTTTTTTATACAATCAAGACTCTCAAAATTGTTTAAATTAATTTATCCTTTCAAAAAAAATATATATATATTCACTCTTACTATTATTTCAAAGTACAACGCTGAATACAAGAGTATAAAATTTGAATCTCATTTTTTTAACAAACAAAATAAGTTTAACATTTTTAAGTTTATTGAAAATAAGTTCATACTTTTAAATTTATTGTAAACTACGAATAAAAATTCAATGTGTATAAATTATTTAAATTTATTTTTTATTTTAATAATAAATTGATATATTTATTGTTAATATTAAAAATAAACACATAACTTTTAATTATTAATTTTTAAATATGATATTTATAATCTATCTCTAAACAATTGAAATTCTATAACTTTTTTTTTGTTATTAAAGATGATTAAAAAATGAATAAAAATATGAAAATTTAACGTCATGTATTAAGAGATATATATATCTATTTATTTTAATTTTTAAAATTCAAATATATTTAAATAAACATTTGATATAATAATAGTATAATTATTATAATTATATATTGATATATTAAAATAATAATAATATTATAAAAAAATATATCAAACGTAAAATAAGTAAATAAGTAAATATATATATATAAATAAAAAGATGAAAAAAATTTAAATTTTTTTTTTTAAAAAAAAAAGGAGAGAAAAGATGAGATGAGGTGAGGTGAAGAATACCTTGGGCCAAACAAGGTGTTGGGCATCCAACACCTCACCTCATCTCACCTCCTCGGGTGTAAACGGTGTTGTTATACAGATTTTAAAAAATGATCTCATGTAATCCTTTCTCCCTATTCCCATTTTCCATTCTTTTGTAATCTCATACATCAATCAAATTGCAATTTCATTCTCCAAAAAATATACACAATAATTTGATAAGCTAGATTAACTATGGTAATTGAGCAAGTTTATATAAGCAATACAGGCATGGAGTTCTAAAAAAGACAGCAACCAATTTTCAATCAATGCAGATTCCCAAACACATCTAAACATGTCAAGCATCTGAATTCCTTATAACTGAAGGGACCCTTTAAGCTAAAGACAAGAGAAGAATAAAAAGTGGGATTTTGGAAAATTGATAACATCAACTTATGAACAGATTTCATTCACAATTCAATTGAGTTTAAAAAAAACTGTTGAAGTCTGTTGGCCAATTGAGATGAAAACAGTATCTATTTTGTACAAATGAACATAAATTTGCAGATAAATTCCTAAATTGTAGGAAGTGATCACTACTATCTGCAGTTTGTTCTTATTTTAGTACAACAATATTTGGATTTGGAGGATTCAAACCTTTCGAAGATGCATCTCAAATACCTGGATCCAAACCCGATCTTTAGGCTGAAAATACATATCAATTACCACTAGGCTAAGCCCGTTTTTGAGGCTGCTGCTGCTGCTTTACAAATAGGGCACCAGTTCTTCAACCTCAACCACTGTTGAATGCATGCTACATGATACCTATGATCACATTGCAGCCTCCCAACTTCATCTCCAGTCACATATTCTTCCTGCAAAAAGTTTTTTTTTTTTTTTTTCTATCAACACATTTAAATTGTAATGAGCAAACCAAAAAAAATTATCCAAGTATCTAAGAGATTTCCCTGCTAAAAGTTGGAAGACTTGACTTTCTAGTTTCTGAGTAAGTTACATGACTAATAATCTCGATCAGGTTGGTATTTTAAGACCATACTCTCATCAAATGGTAAAGTGGACGCCTCTGAATATCCAATCATGGAAAAAAGACCTCAAAAGCAAAGTGCATTCAAGTAAAAAATTGCTACAGTTAGAATTTCTTAGACCTTAGTTGGACCAAATATGTATATGTTGCCAATGTAAATCCAAAATAAAACCATCCGGTTGGCCTAGTTGTCAAAGAGAGACTTGGAGATATAAGAGGTTATAAGTTCAATTTATGATGAGCACCTATTGCCAAAGAATTGATTTCCTATGAATTTTTTTGACAACTAAAAGTTGTAGGTTAAGGTAGTTTTTCGGAGGTGTGCATAAGCAGACTCGAATACTTGCGGATATTAAAAAAATCCAAAGGTCTTGATCAATTTTTTAAGTCACTTTCACAATTGCACTCTTTCAATCTAGACACTGAACAATCCGCTGCCCTGGTGTTAAAACTAACCAAATTAAGAGTGTAGTAAAGGAGGGCTTGAAAAGGGAACCTGACAAATACAACATTTGACGTCACTCAAATCCTCGACAGAACCCGTGGCTACTCGTCGTCCTGGTTTAGACCGATAGATGCTTGTATTAAGGCATTCTGTCAGTACTTCTTCAGACAGTGCTGTGCTCACAGTTCCCATTCTCTCTTCTAGATCTAAAAGTTCCTGTTTGGAAGCAGAAGAGATAAGAGAAGTTAAGACTACTGAGAATTCGGTAAAACCATTACATGAAACAAAATCTGACAGTCCACTAGGTAACCTATAACAATCACAAGATATGGCAAAATAATTTACACTGACTTTTACTCTCAAGATGTAAGTGTTAACCTCATATGTCATGTTATCAATGTCAAGCCTCATGTCTCTATGCTGATCATTGATATTTAGGCTGTTGAGGAACATACTCGTCTCAAGAAGAATGGCTTGCTGTAACACAAAAAAAATAATAATAATAATAAAGAGAGCAGTCAGCAGCTCATTCTCCAAAAAAAAAAACAAAAGAAAACGAAAAGTTGCACACTTCGTAAGTTAGCTCCTCCTCCTGTTCGATTCTCTCCAACGCCAATAGTACCTGCAAATTGTAAAATAATTAAGTGACAACTCTTTCCCATGGTCACGAAATGAGATGCAGAATCTTAAGAAGAATATAACCTCTGCAATTCCATTGACATTGTGGCATCTAAAACTGTTTAAATTCGTCGAAGTGCTGGAAATACCAGCTTCTGCAGGAGTGGAATGTACAATGTCATGTAAACTTCGACTATAATCTTCTGGTTCAGGGTAAGTCATGAGGCGGCGCCTGGAGTGTGGTTCTGTCGATAACTGAAGTGAACTAGAAGCATTTGAGGAACTGGAAACATTAGACCGAGGCATCCATGAAGTCCTCGCCAGTGAATCCTGCAACAAAAGATCATCACTAATGCCTTGATAAGAATGCCTTGCCCCACCACATACACTCGTCAAACTTCGAGTCCCATGTGATGAGAGAACATTTTGCCTGTGAAACACGTTCCGGCCTGGTCTTTGATCAGAAATAGAGATTCCATGCCGGTAAACACAATTCTGTCCACGAGAAGTTCCACCCACCTTCTTTCCTCTAGAACTAGAACTAGAACAATTCTCACCATCATGTAACATCTTCTTTGTTACATTCTTCCTTCTCGCTAGGCCTGGCTCCAGCAAAGAACTTTCTGATGGAATTATTTCAGATACTGAATGATAAGCTAGGTTTCTCGAAGTGTGCCTACTGGTACCACCACTTGATGTCTGGCAAACACTTCTAGTAGGTTGGGTTGGTGCATAAGTATCTTGATTGTCCACTTCATATCTTTGAATTGAGTTTTTACTCTTAGATTGAGTGTTAGAGTCCATACTGCAGCTTCCCCTTTCCATCGACAAAGCATTAGCAGGAACAGAACTTTCAGATTTTACATGAAGTCCAGCATGGAACAATCCAGGAGGCGAGACGAATTCCGGTTCTTCGAAATCATCTTGAATGCTGTCATTTTCAGAAGAATCTGTTTCAAGCTTAGATGATAGCTTTCCAAAAGGATCTGGAAAGGATTTCCTGAGATTTCTGATTGCACAAGAACTCTTTGGGGTACTCCCAACAACTTCTTTACCACTTGAGCTACGGAATGGTCTTTTTGAGCTGGCTTTACAGCCAACTTGGGCGCCACTACTAGAGCATATTCTGCCAGTGAAGCCAAGTCTGTTGCCGAATCGATTACTTTGATCCCTGTTTTTCATGTTATCCCTCAAAACTATACCAGGTCCTTTCCTAGGAACAATTCCCATTTGAACTCTTTTACTGGAATACTCTTCCATCAGAAACTATTTGCAATCTATAAAGCTTCAATCTGTACAATTAAGGAACACATCAGTTATTATAAGTACAGAACTTTTTTAGACCAATGGTCAGCTACCAGTGTCACTATTAAAATAATGGAAAAAAGAAAAGAAAAAGGACAAAAGTACAAATAGAAACAAGAAAGCTCTCAATTAAACACCAAACATGAACAATTGGATTACATAATACAATAACGAATGAAACAGACTGCAGTGAGGATACCGATATAGAGATAAAAGAGAAGAAACCTACAAAAACAACAAACTCACATTCAACAACTCGTGGAGGAGATGAAGATTGCCAAGTTATGATCACTCTGCCATGAAGTTTCAAAGAAGCTCTTCTTTGTCTTCCTTTTATCCTCTATTTTCTCTTTTCTTTTTTCGTTCAATGATATCGACACGACCTAGAGCAACATTTTCATGATTGTGAGTTGAACTTCTTTGATGGTAAACAAACATAAACAAGGGTGCACAAGATAAAGTAGTAAGTCCAAAACCAAGCTAAACCCATACATGATCATGATGAATTGAACCTGAGAAAACTACACATTCCAATAGGCCCAACAACTGTACTTCTGACAAAGACCAAAACATTGTATATAACAATATAAAATGGATATTGGATGATTCTCAAAAGAAGATACACAATCAAAATACTACAAAAAAAAGGAAAGAAACCCAAAATCAAGTAAATGAAAGGGACTGGCACTTGAATATCTAAGATACAAAACCATGTAAATTCCTACAAACAATAATGTACAAAAGAAACCGAATATCTAATTTTTTTTTCGAAACAAGGGTAACCACGCCCGACCCTAGGCTAGGCATTGGGAGACATCAAAGGGGTAATGTGACAGCTGAGTCTCGAACGTGAGACCTTGGGGGAAGTATACTGTATACATTCAAAACTCAAGTCTTCAACCACTGTGCCACCCCTTGGGGACTAACCGAATATCTAATGTTCAAGTAACATTTCTTAAAAAAACCATTAAAAGAATAAAGCATAAGAATCCGAATGACATATACTATAATCCATCCTCCTTGAAGGTGGATCTCAATGTATTTTCCCTGCCCAAATTGTTATCTAAAAAATGTTTCTGTTCTTAGCAAAGAACCTGAACAGAAATCCCGGTTACAATGTATCTCAATCAACAAAAACATGAACAAATCAAACAAAAGCAAACTGCCAAAAAATTTCTTCAGAAAATTAGACAAAAAAGAAATGGGTAATCATCGAAAAGCTTAAGAAACCGAACCTGCAAGAATGGCTGCACCGAACTTGAATTCCACCACAGATTCTGGAAAAAAAAAATTGGGGAAAAAAGAAACGAATGGTGATGAATTTTATGGAGAAATTTTCATCGATTTCTGGTGAAAGAAAGAACGAATTCGAGATTTAGAGTGTGTAACTCAAAATTACACAGAGAGATTATTCGTTTCTTAGAAGCTCAACTGAAGACTCGGAAATGGAGCGTTGCCGTTCTTCAGCAGCAAGAACAAAAATGGCGGCTTCTGCGATATCCACCGTTGGATTGGAGTGGTCTGTACGGTTGAGGATCGACGGCTGAGGATCATTCTTGATTTTCAACCCATCATTTCATTACGCGATTTCGTTACCGGTGTCAGTGCCAGATGAATTATTGGAAAAAATTAAAAGTGGTACGAAATTTAAAAAAAAAACAAAAAAGAAAAAAGGAAAATTACCTTTTTAATGGTTATGGAGTTGTTTGCATAAGATATTGGGTTGAGAGTTAGTAATTAAAAATTTGTTTTGATATAATTTATTTGGTAAAATGATTAAAGATGATAGATTGTTTGAATGTAAATTTAAAATAAATAATTATTTTAAGTATTTAAAAATGAATAATAGAAATGAAATTTTATTTTTAATATTAGAAATGAAAGAGTTGCTTGTAACTTTTTTAGAAATAGTTAATAAAGACTCATTTTTAAATTCCATATAATTTAACAAACAAATACTCCTATAATATTTTAATTTAACATTTTTAATTTACTAGGGTTGTTATAAAGTTTTAATTTGTTCAATATATTTAAAATTTAACATTTTTATCCCTCACAATCTTATAATATTTGTTTTAAAAATTAATTAAGGTAAAAATTAAAATAATTACTTCATCAGTATATTTGAAATTTAAAATTGATCTGATGATTATTTTAATTAATATTACGTCATGCAATTAACAATATTCTTGTTACTCTCAATAACCTAAAGATCATAAGTTTAAATCTCCTACTCCTAAATATTGTAATTTAAAAAAAATTAATAATAATATTATGTTAAAGAATAAAAGTAAGTATTATTGAAATATTAAACGTAAAAGTATTTAATATTAAAATTTGGCATCAAAATCAAACTAGACATCAAATTTAAAGATTAAAAGGTATTTTTCCAAGAAAAAAAAAATAATAGTAATTTTGTCATGTTTGGGGTATAAGCGTCATTTAAATGCTTCTTTTATGGGCCCTTAGCGGCCCATTTAGTAAGCGACAATAGTTATCGAGTTGTGGGCCCCCTATGGCTTTACTTGTGGGCCAGATTTTTTTTGTATTTTTCCTCTCTAATTTTCGTTCTCAAATTAAAATCGTCAAATTTATAAAATAATTACTTGTATGATCATTTTTAAGAAAATAGTAATTATAATGATGGATATTAATAATATTTTATTATAATATTTAATAATAATATGTAATATTGTATTAATAAATCTTTATAATATAATATTAATGATTATAAAAATAAATATTTTAAAATTTACATTATATTTATGTTTACATATATAGTACAATTTTTCATTTATCTAAAGTCTTATGTCTCGCTTATCTTCCTTTTTTTTTTTAATTTAAAAAAAAATAGAATGCATTTTAAATTAGACCACATATATGTGTAATAAATTTTAGATCGTACATTAGTATGACCTAAACTCTTCTCCAATAATAATAATAATTCTATTAAAATATTATTTTGGTTTAAATATTTTAAAAAAAATTTAATCCTTAAACTTTAGTATCCATTTAAAACTCAAAATCCAAAGGAAGAGTGTCGTGATAGTTTTATTGTTCGATGATAATCCACTTCAATAGAATGATCACACGTTGAGAATCGATATTTGACATCTTTATAGGATTTAAAATAAAAACAAAATGTGAATATAGAAAAATTAACAAAAACATAGCACAATAGCTAATTTTAAACAATTGGTGACCTATTGGTTTAGTTTATTGGTCCTAGTTTAATTTAGTTTCACGATTACTCGATCCTGAAATCAACATCTAATTCACATCTTATTTGAGAGCACAAGTAGTATAAAGTTTATAGTTACCCTTCCAACCATAAACTAAAAAAAACGATTTTTAAGCATTTTAAAAACACATGAATTAAATTCAACATTTAGGTCTCGTTTGATAACTATTTTGTTTTTCGTTTTTTGTTTATGAAATTTAAGCCTACAACAATTATATCACTGTACCTTTTTCCTCATTTGGATATCTACATCTTACATATCTTTTAATAAACAAAACTAAAATTTGTAAACAAAAAAAAAACTTCAAATCTTGTTTTTGTTTTTGAAATTTGGTTAGTCTTCACCTACTTTCTAAAAGAAATATGAATACATTATAGGAAAGATGGAGCACATGATAAGAAATTTGAGTAAAAATAGACTTAAATTTCATAAATAAAAAATGAAAAACTAAATAATTATCAAAGAGGACTTCAAAAAAACAGAACGAAAAAATGTACTAAAAAAAGAAAGTAACGTTTGAGACAAATTCTTAAAGTGGGCACAAAACTCCACATAATGCATAACAACAAAATAAATGGAACTGCAACCAAATAAAATAATATGTCAACTTTGGTCAAATTCAGCTTACTTTTTTCCCCCAAAATATCATATGTTTTTGTCATTATTTTAAAAGCATTCATTAAGTGGAGGGGTTATGGTCCACTTAAGCATGATTTATTACCTAACATAAGGATTAGAAGTGGAGAGGTTGCCAATAAATTTCTCAAAACACAATAATATTTTGCCACTATTTCTTAGGAAATTGATGTACAATAATAATGCCCTTCAATACTAACCTCTAACTCTTCATTGTTCTTTATGCTACTTGCAAATTTGGTAGTTATCTTATTGATGCTTCACCTAATCTACCTTCATTTCCATATTTTATGAATTTAAACACTTTTAATTAACTTTTTCTATTTTATACGTCTCTTATACAAAAAAGTATATATATTTTTTGAGAAATAAGAAACATACAATTTAAATTCATGACTAATTTAAATAATACTATCGTTCAAAGTGTTGCTAAGAACATTCATCTTAATTAACTTATTTGCTATACAGTCCTTAAGGGATAATCCAACAATTGAAGTTAAGAATTTCAAAGTATGCTTTCTTGAGAAATTTCTAGTTGGAGGCTTTAAAAAAAAAACTTATTTGCTACCAAAAAAAAAAACTTTAGTGTTAAATGTGATGTGTTTAATAGTGAAATTGAAGGGTTGTTCTCGTCTATACTTTTTTTTTTTTTTTGGAAAATCGTCGTAAAGGTCTATTTTTTATGGTGAAATGTTTTTTTAATCATTTTATAGCCAAAGGTAATTTTAAAGCTTTTTAAAAGTTCTAAGTTTATTTTATAAACAAAATTTTTAGAGTTCCCATCAAAATTTATATTTCTAAAACATTTTGTAGAGTTTAGAAATATTTTTTAAACTTTTCAAAATTTAAGGAAATGTTTGATATTTTAGCCAATGATACTATCTATTTTTTAAATATCTTGTTATCTTCTGGTTAATTTTTAATCTCTCTCGGCCAATTATTTTCCTATCTCCTTCTATTATCTTCTTGTCTCCATCCATTAATCTCCTTTCTTCAATCTCCATCGACTATATTCCTCTCTCCTTCACAATTGTGCTTAATAGCATATGGAATGATAAAGACGTATATTCGAATCACCATGCATTTTATATTGACATAGCTTACAACACTACAAATTCCATTTTGCCAATCGAGCTGTAGCTCAAACGGCACCAGTGTATACCTAACGACTAAGATGTCTTAGGTTCGAGTCTCTCTCACCCCCAATTGTTGTAATCTCAAAAAAAAAAAAAAAAAAAAAAAGCTTACAACACTACAATGGGGGCAACTAATCGACTCGATTGCTACAACCATTGAAATCGATGGAACCTCCAAAATTTTCACCATAACATTATACAAAGATGGTTCGGTTAAAGACAATATCACAAATACTATCGAAGACAAAGATGTATAATGAATGTACATAGAGTTTTCAAGTCGAATGTACATTCTAGTAAATACAGTAATCTAACATTACGAGAAGTTTTTAATGTATACCACAATCAAGTCAAACGAGAAACAATTCACTCTAAAATTGGAAAACTGTAATTAGTATTGTCCTTTATTAAGTAGGGGTGCAACAAAAAACCGAAAAACCGAACCAATCCAATCCAATGGATCGGATCGGTTTTTTAGCTCAAAGTTGGACATATCGGTTTGTAATTTGAAAAAACCGAAAATATTGGATCGGTTCCGATTTTCGTTTTAAAAAACCGATCCAAACCGAAATATATATATTGTCAATAATTCATATAAAGTCATCTTTTTTTCATTAATATTTTTTTAATTCACTCCTATTTTAAGTAAAAAACATCCTTAGATAATTTTGAATAAGTTAAAAATACATCTAACCTTTAAAAAAATAGTAGTTTATGAGAATATTATTTTTATATGAGAAATATTGTTTTTTATATATTAAAAATAATTGGACATTTGATCGGATCGGATTCATTTTTTGACATTGAAAAACCGAACCAATGATTCTATACTTTATCGGACATTGGATCGGATCCATTTTTTGAAAACCGAAGATATTGGTTCGGTTGTCGGTTTGGTACAAAACCGACAAAAACCGAACCGAAATCACCCATATTATTAAGATTGAAAAGATTGAATCTTAAATACATTTTAATTAGTCACACAAATTAAATTATTAATAAAGATATAATATTCAATATAATTTATTTAATTATTTAAAGTAAATTAGAAAAGTTTGTTTTTGTTTTTGAAATTTAATTAACATTCACTTTTTTTTAAGGAAAAGATGAATACATTGTAACAAAAAAAAACTAAGACTATATTTGATAGCCATTTTGTTTTTAATTTTTAAAATTTAAACCTACACCAATTACTTTACCATAATTGTTTTTCTTACTTGAATTATATACACCATACCTATATTTTAAAAAACTAAATCAAAATTTAGAAAAAAAAGTAGCTTCAAAAAATAAGTTTTTGTTTTTAAAATTTAATTAACATTCACATACTTTCTTAGATAAAATAAAAATAAACTTAAATTTCAAAAATAAAAAATAAAAAACCGAATAATTATTAGAATTTATGTTTTGGTCCTTTGGATTTGGGATTTTATGGCCCCAATTAAATTTGAGGGTTTGAGTGGGTGGGTCAACCGACATTATTTCTTTGGTTGTGAATAATGTGGTCTGCACAAGTGGACCTAAACCTGCCATCGCAAATGCTTGAGTAAATGAAAAAAGAAAAATAAAAAAAACCACCCAAAAACAACAAAATGGTTCAATTTTTTAAAACCAAATTATTGTTTCAAATATTTAACCTCTTTAATCTACAGTATATATCTTATCCAGTTACTTTATGTTTGACTCCAAAAACATAAATGAAGATGGAAGAAAATAAGATTTTGTGAAAGGGAGATTTTAATTGAGCTAATCTAATCAAACCATAAGCATGAGACTGATAATGAACAATTATCATTGCAAATTACCCTAATGTTCAATAAAGTCTTTGGGTGCCAAAAAGTTACAAATTCATGAAACTATTTTCTCATTTCTTTGACAATCAAATATTATAAGAAATGTTTGTTTCAAGAATGATTAAAGTGTACATAAATTATTCGAAACACGCCCAAAAGAAGACAAAAAACGTGATGAATGAAAGGTGGATATGACAAAGTAGTGCTTTTTTATGGAAAGCTAAAGCAAGCAATGGCAATAAAAACTTTGACCCAAAAGCTCTGACTGCAATGACAAAAATAACAATTGTAAAGTGTATGTTGAGGACTAAGAAATATAGGTTCCATTCATTTCACCCTCAATTGTTAAACTATTAAAACCAAAGTTTTGACCTCATAAACAGTAGGTAGAATTACAAATTTAATCACTAAAGTTGGGAGAAGATTGAAATTTAGCCTCTTATAAAAATGTAAACTTTTTCTAAGTATAACATTAAATATAGTCATATCATCAGTAATTGACGAACTAAGTACATGCCAATTGACTATTCAGGGATATCTTGTCTGGTGCTAATCCATTTCAACTCCACGGTCACGAGTTCGAGCCTGAAAATCGGTATTTGACTCTCATATTATTTTAGAGTAGTTGCGCCCTCTATATAGAGTTTGTTGGTCCCCCTTCCTCCACTATGTACTCAAAAAAAGAATTTGACTATTCAAGTATAAACAAGTTTGACCTTTTTAGTTGAGGTTGATTTTTTTTTCTTTTATTTAATTCAGTGTTTAAGTTTCTTTATATTTAATATGGTTTTATCTTTTAATTTTTTGTAAGTTTTTTATTAATTTACTAGGTTTAACTTGTGTACCTATATAAAAGATGAAATCCTTGAGACGAATTGCAACACCACACCATATGCTTTGCTTTGTACTATAATTGTAACATTACAACTGTAATATGATATTTTGTGATACAACTTTATACTACATTTTTGTAATTTCCTCATTTTAATAGAAATATATTCATATTTGTTTCACTCTCACACTTTACTCTTTATTTAATAAGCATTGAAACTTTGATTTAATTTTTGCTTCCACGATATTTCATTTTATATTTCATTCTTTCTCAACACTTCTGTATTTCCTGTGTTGTTTTTTTTTTTGAAAGTGTGTTCAATAGTTAACGATCATATTTTTAGTTCGTCTTCAATTACAAATAAAGACTATTTATTAGGTTTTGTAAAATAATAAAGATTAAATTGTAACTTTTAAAATTAAATTTTCCCACCCATTTGTATCTTCCTTGCAAACCCAAAAGAGAATACCTTGAGGCTCAAACCCAAAAAATAACCACAAAAATAAAGAAGTTTATAGTTAAATTCACTCGTAAATTTCGAACCTATAATCTTCAAAAAAAGAATACCTTGAAAACCACAAGACTATACCAACGAAACTATCCTATGAAAAAACCAGAGTTTTGTAGTCATTTGGTTGCTGGTTGGATCAAACAATGTTACTATATACATTAGTCTTCTGATTTATCAATCAATGAGGAATACTTGCCTCCTTATGACCAAGGAGGCAAACTCTCTTTAGTGGAGTATGTGGCACATTTGGGGCTACAAACTTTTTCTTTCAACAATATTTTTAAAAAATAAAGAAAAAATTGGTGGCACCAAATGTGCCACATACCTCACTAAGGAGGGCTTGCCTCCTTAGTCATAAGGAGACAAGTATTCCTCTTCCCGAAATAACTCCTCATCCAAACATCTCTAAAGGTTAGAACTCATCCTCTAACCTGATCAAAGACATGCCGATTGGTTGAGCTGAAGCTAAGATCAGTTTGACAACAAAAACATTATAAATGTCAGAAAAAAAAATAGATAGAGAAAGAGGAGAGATGCCATAAAGACATTTGCTAAGAGCTAATTTTTTTTTTTTTTAAACGAAGGTAACCACGCTCGTCCCTAGATCAAGTACCGGAGACATCGAAGAAGAAGTGTCATAGGTGAGTCTCAAATCTGGGACCTTGAGAGAAGCATACCCTCAAAACCCAAGTCTTCAACCACTGCGCCACTCCTCAGGGACTGGTAAGAGCTAAATTTGCTAAGAGCTAAATTAAGAAGAAAAGGTAATGGTGTTATTACCATTTGTTAAGTCTTACATGGGATGTTGGACTGAGGCCGGATGGGAACGGGAGAAATGAAGTCATACAATTGGTCAGCAGTAAAAACGCCAACAGCCCTCAAACTGGAGCTATCATATGTACTAAATTTGCTAAGTCTTACAACAACAACCATTTTGTACCTCTTTTGTAGTATCAGATTCGCAACATGACCGATGGATGTTGTAGCTGTTACACCAGGAGGAGGGCTTCTCATCAGTTTCCAAAGAGGTGCATCCAACTGCCACATAAACAAAAAAAAAATACTTACCTACTTTTTCTATACTTCCACAATCATACAGTCACTAGGTCTTTTTTGTAATTGTGGCTTGATTTTATTGAATTGGAGTCCCTTTTTGGGACGTTCTTTTCTAGGGTTTGTTTTTGTATGATTTTTTTTAAGGAGCCCACCACCCCTCACCTCGTCAAGGAAATTCATGCAAAATTATTTTTTTAGAAGTAACCATGTCTGTTCCTAGGCCAAGCACTAGGAGATATCAAAGAAATGGAAATTAATGTCACAAATGAGTCTCCAACTTGGAACTTTAAGAGGTGCATACTTTCAAAACCTAAACCTAAGCTTTCGATCACTGCGCCGCCCCTTGGGGATAGATGATTCCATAGATTGAAACTATAACCTCTTAAAAGCTAGTTCTCCAAAATCATCTTGGTCACTAAGCCAATGTATGACGATTTCAAGAAAGCATATGTTGTGATTACATTTACACACAGGTGTTTTAAGATATTATTTCAAACAAGTAACTTCTAGCATTTTGATTTAGAGCAAAACTTACCCACTTGCTATGGACTTAGTTTATACTTCTTTTTTTTAGTACATACCTAGTTTATACTTACCAGTTACCAGTTAAAAATAAATAAATGATGATTGGACCAATATACATTACCTATATGGCATATTATTATCCTAACATTGCATTGGTAAGTATATATAAGATCCTTACTAATACGTAGGTAAGTCTTGCTCTTTGATTTATAGCAGGAGCCGAAAAGATTAAATTCACAGAAGAAATAACATTTGTAGAGATTATAGACAAATTTTATCTCCATTGTGTAGTTTGTCTCCAACGACAAGAGAAAAAAATGGCGTGTAACTCACCTCAGTACAGTCTTCACGGTGCAGTAATCCAATGCATCTATCATAGTCGTCTATGATCGGCACAACTGATTTGTCAAGGAAGCGCATAACCACTTCCTTCAATTGTAAGCTGCCATTTAAGGGTTCAACTGCTTTAAATGGCATCATCACACTTTCAATCGGTGCAGCCGGATTTATCTGGAAAGAGTGTTTACAAATAAACTAAAGAGAAGACTTGCAAATGATCAAATAATTGACTAAAATGTATGGTGATACCAGATATCTAAGACTCGAAAGTTAGAAAACATGTTTACTTTTTCCTACAAATTTCATGATATAAATTACCCGGCCTGATCAGTGTTCATACATCCACTAACAAGTAAACGGCTAAGAGCTCCCACCAAGTATTTACTATGTCTACAGATTAGCATGCAATGTTTTATACAAGCATAAACACGCTGATAGTAGAACCCAAACAATTGAAATTGTATTGAAAAATGAAACATAAACTAATCACAAGATCGATACCTCCCACCCTATTTAAACCAAATAACCATAAGAACTTCTCAACATAATGTTTTTTTGACGATCGGGAAATCAAAGCTGCCCACCTGTTGGCATGTATTTGGATTGATAGTTGGTCTCACTATATACTCAACAGAAACTTCACCCTACTAAGGCCTAGACCGAAGAGGCAACAAGGGATATTACAATTAAACTCATTCATGGGTTTCGAACTGGAGACTTCCAAGTAAGCGTACTTTGGAGACCCCAAGCCTCTACCAATGAGGCCACCCTCTGGGGACTTCACTACATAATCATTAATAACCCTTAATACCGTGATAATATTCCTAATTCAATCATATAGCATTCCTATCACACATCCATTTCTTTGAGATCATTAAAGCGTAAAATAAACTTCACCATTGTAAACAGGGAGAATTCAAACCCGAGGAAATATGCAAGGAGGACTAAAGAAAGATTTGGTGAATCCCAGCAACACTTCTATACGCAGGGCAACCTGGATCGGCAGAAACATAAATTAGAAATAAGCTTCCTTAGAAAAGCACAAGTCACGGGAAAATGAAACAGTTTCATATAAGACACCAGCACTACAAGTCTACAAAGCTTCAATGCAGAGAATGGAAAAAGGTTAAAGCGTTTCAAGCATTGTTCGTTTAAAAGAAAATCTTCTCATGATCATCGACATTTTGGAAGTTCTAGAATGAACAGGTAGTATCATAAATTCTTCTGAATTCTTTTTATGGGACAGCACAAGCTTACTCTTAGGAGAGTCAAGTGTATATAATGAATTGTGAAGAACATTCTAAGTCAGGCCCCTAGAAGACGGCTTTTGTATTCCATTGAGGCATGTCCATCCATATCACCAACGAAACGTGAATTAGCGGAACCAGAATGAAGTTTATAATAGAAAATATCACCGATTATTCTATTAAAAAACGAAATGTGCAATAAACAGTGAATTGAGAAAACATTTTTAAGTCCATTCACAGCGGAAGTTAGGCTGAAAAATTGGCAATTTTTTATTCTAAAAGTTAAGGGAAGTGAGATATATCTCCATACGAAATTCCCTTCCATCTCTTAATAACTGTTTCCAGTTTCTCTATTGCCACGTCAATCTGCCAAGGGCATATTTAAATCACAAGGTCCATAAAAATATCTAAAGGAAAAGAAAGAAATTAGATAACCAAAGACTATGAAGCACGGACACGGACACAGATAAGAGATGGATACGACACGCACGGCGATACGTCAATTTCTTAAAAACTAAGATACGGATACATTTGAGATACGTCAATTTTACTAAAATAAAATGTATGAAATTGAATGTAGGTTAGCATTTTTCTTTTAATAATTTTACTGAATAAAACATATGAAATTGAATTTCATTTTAGTAGCAATAAAATGGGTTAAATAAAATAAGAATAATGGGGTAGATTCACTAAAATGAGTTAATTTGGTGAATAAAATGAGTTGGGCTCATAAAAACGACTTTTAAAAAATGCAAAAGCTTTAAAAAAAATGCAAAAGTATTTTCACGTATCTTGGCCGTTTCTTCTGCATATCTTCACGTGTCCAATATTAAAAAAATAAAATAAATTATCAGATACTTCAATTGACGTATCTGATACGTATCTTGCCGTATCTGTGTTCGTGTCCGTGCTTTATAGACCAAAGAAAATGGTTAGTATAGAAGCCCACAAAAGTCCAGTTCTATGCTTAATAAGACGACACATGATACTTTGTTCTGTAGACTTCCTTTTTCCCATGGAAAGGATATGGCATTTGTCCTCAGAAGTACATGAGCAGCACCTGATTGTCATTTAAAGCTGCCTCCATGACAAGATGATCTGCTTCTTCTTGAAATCCAGGAGAAATAGTTCCAGAAGAGTCCAGCCACATGCGTCTATGCAAACATTTGACCATACTATAATCTCCTCTACTAGAAAAAACTCTCATAAGTGTGAGATAGAGATGTGGCTTTGGACGTAAGTCTAAATTCCATCCAGAAAGCTTCAATAATTCCCCAAATAAAGAAAGAGCACCTGCAACCATGGAAAAGTTAGCTATTTGATACAATTCAATTCCAGAATTTCTAACCACTTGCTAGTTATCCAAACATGACATACCATTTATTGAGCCACAGCTAACCAAAGCATCAATCATTGCAGTGTATGCTGTTCGATCTATCAACAAATCATGACTAGACTTCATTTCCAACACGATCATGTGAACTACATGGACATCTTTCAGAATCCCAAAACCCTACAGAAAAATGTAATAATAATTCATGAATGGAAGGGTCATGTCTGAAAAGGGAATCAAGATGCACAAGCTTGTAGCTCTAGTTGCCCACACAAGCAAGAACCACTCGAGAAAATTTTATAACATGCAAGAACTATAGTGGATCAGACAAGTGGAAGGTAGGGAGTCAATATTCTCCTATGACTCTGAGAAAGTGATTGATTTGGATGCAGCTTTTTAGTGGACAAAGATTACATGCACCTATTGTAGCTAAAGACGAAATTCTGTGGAAGGTATACTCACTCTTGAAGGATATTAACATTATCTTTTTTTGGAAAGGAAGGATACTAACATTATCAACACTAATATTCATAGAAAAGCTTCCAAATCCATGAAGCCAAATAAACACTTTAACTGGAAACTCAACTTATACACGCATGATCTCTTCGATACCAATACCAATACCAACTAAAAACTAAGTCTAATAAACTACAAATAGGCTTCCTTTCAAAATACTACCTCACAGTTCAGACTCTGCAATAATATTTCCCAAAGATGCTAAAATATAGCCCAAAAGAATAAACTCAGAGGAGCCCAGGGCTAAAAATTTCATCCAAATAATTCAAAAGTTATCGATCCTAAGCATATTTAACTTGTAAAAAAAATTAAAATCTATCTACATGGTAAGCCAAGCGGTTAAAAAGTTCACTGACCTTAAGTAAAGTAGTGTACGTCACAACATCAGGAAAAATATCTTCCTGGTCATACTTCACAGCTCGTTCCTGAAAGGTATGAAATTCTGAGTACCAAAATATACAAGCTCTGGTTGATTCCTCAACCAATTAATAAAAACTATTCGGACGCCCTAAACTGGCCATTCAATACATGCTTGTGACCTTCATTTCCTCAAAGAAATGCATTGCAGCGTCCAGTTTGTTAGTCTTCACACATGCAGAGATTAATGTATTAAATGTGAGCCTATCAGGTTTCAATTCCAGATTTAGCATCTCATTGTACAAAGCTAAAGCAGCTTGAGGAGCACCTGAGCTTATGTATCCCTGAAAATTCAAGAGAAAAAATTCACTAAGCAGTTAATCCTGCTGGCTTCTCCAATTGCTGGGCAACGTAAACGTTGATAATTTATTTCTCATCAGTAATTATCTTGTGGACCGACAAGTGTGTACATACCTTCATCAATAAGTTGTAAACTGATACAGAGAGATCACCTCCTTCACGAAGTAAGAACCCATATCGTGCAATTAGACCATTGGCACGGCGCATGTCTCCTGCACTACAAAATCAACATGGTAGCATAAATGCATCGTTTAAAACAGAAAACTACAATATTATAAATAATTGATCCTATTACAGAAAAATTCCAACATTGCTTTGGAAATTATCAACATTTAACTTCAACTACCAACTAAAAAAACTATTATAAAACTAGTTGAGCTTCTAAGATATCATTTAGCAACACATAATCATTTAAAAAACGAGAAATATACATTAATATAAATATTCACACTGACATCTCAACACAACCAATATTTATTTCATTAAAAAAATGTAGAATATTAGAATGAAGATAATTGAATTCATGCCACGTATGCAATCTATTCAAATTTTTGTCAAATTAAATTTATAAGGCTTTTGTACTGCATCTATGATACAAATACATATAATTATACTAAGTCAACATTCGTTTATTGAAAATTTAGAAAGAAAGAAGAACCAATCTGGAATTTTGCATATATTATACATATTACAATTTTTATCACACAATATATTACTGTATAATATTGTGTAGTTGCAATATTATTAAGGCCACTGTGATCTTACCGATATCGAGTCATTAATTGTGTTACAAAGTATGATCTAAATTTGAATCTAAGAAGTTGTAAGATTTTTCTGCTGTTTTCTTTTCTTTTTCTTTTTCTTCTTTTTTAGAAAATGACGCAGTAATGTTGTTTACTACATGGAATGATTATGAAGGAACATATATCAATAAAACTAAAAATTTAGAGCATAAAAATGACAGAGAATCAAAGTAAAAAACTATGATCTTAAATACATACTTTACTATTTTTTTTTGTTGTTGATATCCATGAGTACCAAAGCCAGCTTATACGCAATTCGACTAATCTCATGGGACAAACAGTCTAACCCTACAATACTTCATTGTCAAGAAAACTCGTAAAAAATTAATTCTTGAGTGGGCCACCATGGATTGAACCCATAACCTCTTAGATCCTCAAGACCCTCTTTGATCAACCAACCCAAGAAGATTCACTGTGAGGAAGTTGGCTTAAAAGAAAATCAAAGGTTCCTCCCATCAAAGCCATTTAAATAATAATCGATGATATAGAATCATAGATAACATCTGACAACCAAATTAAACAGCAACATCCATTGAGCACCTATTTCGATTGTTCTATATTCCCAAAATGTGACTAGACATATATCAAACTTTTAAACATAGACTGAAAAGATTATTCTGATTCTTTAAGCATAGATAAAGCACAGTAACAGCACAGATGGTTGCTTTACTAATGACTTCTTTTAGAAACTGACCAGCTTCAACTAGAGCATTTAGAAGGCCATAAATAAGTGGTGCTGACAATGTTGGACCTCCAATAGCAGTACCATCTTCCACAGATTCAAGTAACTGAAATGCTTCATCAACTTTTCTAGCTTCACCCAAACCCTGGCAGAGAAAAGACCGCGACTTAACTATTACTAATCACGACTCGCCTATAGAACTGTCACAATTACAGATTTCCCACATAACTCAACAACGATGCACCGAGGAAACTAAAACCTGTAATAGTTTAAAACATATTAATGTACCCTCAATAGCGTGCCATAACTGACATTGTCTACGCCACACTTATCTGACTTTGACATTTCATTGAAAGTCCTCAAAGCTAAATCAATATCACCGCAGTAAACACAAGCTTCCAGCACCGCATTCATAACAATTGTATTCAGCTTTCCATATCGTCTCTTGGCAATTTCAATTTCCTCAAAAACCTGAGAAAGTAAAGAACAATATGAACCTCCAACCCAAAAACTGATCGAATTTCCTAGAAGGATACACTTAACGGAAAGCATCACTTGTCATGTTTAATAACAATTTCTAACCTCGAGAATATTATTCCACATAATTCCACTACACAAGACCAAATAATTTAGTGTAGACTACCATTGTGTCCCTCAACTTTGAGTTTTGTTTCACTTTGGTCCTAAACTTTCTAAAGTCCAATTTAATTTTTTATATACTTGATTATCTGGGGCAGCTTACGTGCATCTTGACTATTGTCATGGGACATATGGCTTCACCTTACAACAATTGGATGTCAAGAAAACTCGTGGAAATTAATTCCTAAGTAGGAGGCCACCATGGATTAAACCCTTCACCTCTTAGTTCTCCAAAGTCTTCTTGACCATTAGGCCACTCCATAATTTTTTTTGGGAATCGGGAAATTTGAGTTTCGCTCTACTATATCCAAGGATCAGGGCAACCACGCCCATCTCTAGGCCAGACACCGAGAGACATCGAACGAACGGAGACACGAGAAATGTCTACAAATTAATGTCACATGTGTGTATCAAACGTGGAATTTTGAGAGAAACACACCTTCAAAATCCAAGCCTGTGGCCCTCGTGCCACCCGTTGGGAACCTAGGCCACTCCATGATAGTTTTTAAAGTCCAATTTTAGGCCAAAAAATCTTTTTTAATAGTTTAGATATCGAAAGGGAACAAACCTCAAACTTTAGAGCCTAAAATTGGACGAGAACTAAATGTAACAAAGATTTCCGTCAATAAAATTAGATTTTAAAAGTTAAAGAATCAAAATGGAATAAATATATAGTATTTTACCCTGTAATTTTTTAACTCAAATAAGAACACGTGACATAAGGTACCAACGCTCAAAATAAAAAGAACAACGAAAATCAATGGATTCGCCATAATCCAGAAGCGGCAAGAGATTAGAAACTCCGAATACAACAGAAATCAATAACACAACCAAGAATCAAAGTCCTAAATCTTTTTCCGCGAGTGCAAATTGAAGCAAATAACGATGAAAAACAAGTAAGACCTGGTGGAGCTGCTTCCGACGGGTGAGTCCGACGACACGAGAGGTGAGCCGCCTGAGATTGGGAGTCCGAGGAGAGTCTTTCCGACGGCGGGCGGTGATCGTAGGAGAAGGAAGCGAAGGAGAAAAAACGTCGGTGGAGTTGGATGAGCATAATGCCGATGAAGGAGAAGAGAATGAAGCGATCCGTAGCATCTCCGCCGGCGGTGGTTGTCAGTGCCGATAAGATACAGAGAGAAGCTAACCTAAGCATCAGCCATAGGAGAGAAAGACATGAATGACGACAGGATGTAAAATTGGCCAAATCTGAACGCGGCATGGCCCAGTTTACGGTACCCAGCCCAATTGGAATAAAAAAAATAGCGACAATACGGAAATTACTAGAATTAAGAAGGTTAAAATACCATTTTTGTCCTTTCACTTTCGAGTTTGTTCCATTTTGATCCCTCGATATTCAAATGTCCAATTTTAGTCCCTCAACTTCGTTGTTTGTTCAATTTTTGTCCCTCAACTTTCAAATGTTTTCAAATTTGGTCCTTAGACTATAAAAAAAAGTTTAAAATTTTTCTTTTAGTCAAATGAATTTTTTATCACTCCTAAATTATTTTCTCTCTTTTTCATCTTTCATAATTTCTCTCTCTATAAATTTTACCTCTCTTCAATCCACCTCACTTCCCCTTTTTTCTTTTCTTTTTTTCTTCTATATTTTCTTTCTTTTTCTTTTGATTCCATGATAGACATGAATTTTGGAAAACAACAAGTGATAAATCAAAGTAGGAAAATTATTATTTAGAAAAATGATCTCATTTTAAATAATTTGATGAGATGCAATGAAGAGAGAAAAATAGAAAAAGAGAAGAAAAGAGGATTAGAGAGGTGGATTTAAGAGAGATAAAACATTTAGAAGGAGAAATGATAAAAGATGGAAGAGAGAGAAAATAATTTAAGAGTGAGAACAAATTTATTTGATGGAATGACCATTTTTTCACTTTTTTATAGTCTAAGGACTAAATTTGGATATTTGAAAGTCGAGGGACCAAAATTGGACAAACAAAGTTAAGGGACCAAAATGGGACAAACAACAAAATCAAATGACTAAAATTGAACATTTGAAAGTCTAAGGACCAAAATGGAACAAACCTCAAAGTCGAATGACCAAAATGGTATTTTAACCAATTAATAAATATGTGGCTAAAAATGTTAAGACTTTAAATTTACGTTTTTTTTTTTTTTCAAATTTTAATTAATTTTTAATGTGAAAATTCTTTTACAGTTATACCCCTCCTATATTTGGTAGAGTTTATTTTTAATCTATTTTAAATAAATTATTTGTAACTACATTTTTAATCTTAAAAAAATTTAAAACAACCTAACTAATTCTAAAAACTCCAGTCAAACAAAATTAAATTAATAATTATAAAATACCATAAAATCAGCAAATTTGAAAATTTTAAAAATTTATATGTAATTTAGAAATTTTGTTATTAACATTCACAAATATAGCTATACATCCTCTTCCTTGTACATAGTCAATGTGATTATTGTAACTTTTGTTAAATATAAATTAAAAATGGTCATGAATAGTACCCGAGTTTGAGTTTTATGAGCGTCTGAAATATCAGTTTTTTAAAAAGATGAAAAGTTCATTTTGATTATTTTTCTCCTTAAACAACTCCCCGTGAAAAACCATCCACCCATGTATTTGCGATTGATGATAGCCCCGTGTTGAAAATCCAGCCCCAAGAGAAATGATGCATTTCGTTGGGCTCCGATTCTCGAAACTTCAAAATGAATCGACATTGGAGGCACGTTTCTTAAGATATAAACGTTTATGGGTAAGCTTCTAAATATCTTTTGGTGCTCCGACATTTTTTCTAGTGCAAGCTTCCAAATCTCTCAAATGACTTTTTTTAAAGATATTAATTTCTAAAATCAAACTCCTGTTTTTTTTTTAGGATTTTTTTTTAAATTTTAATTTAATTTATTTTTTTGTTTTTTTTGCATATGTTAGACATTTGGGCACATATTCTGTACCGACTATTCACTTATATATTAGTTACAATAGTGTTGTCATTTGAATATATAATATGAGTAACATTGTTTGTTTGTTTTTTTTTTCTTTTCATAAGTTAGATATTGTTGGCACATATTATGTATTTTGCTTTTTAGTTGTCATCCCAAGTAACACTGAACGCAACAGTTACGAGTATGAGATCCATAGAAATCCGATTGTATTGTTCTTGAACTGAAGTGGAAGAAAGATTGAATTTTTACTAAAACTCGGAATGGTCAAGACTTTTACATGGATCGAGATTGAGTGTTACTAGATAGATATTTATGTGGAACAACTGAAATGTTTGCCGACAACTATTGATTGATCGTGATCTTCAATTATTTTTTGTGTTCTTGGTGGAGTCGAATGTGGTTTGCATTTTTTTTTAATCCTCCCTCCAAATCTTATAGGTTTGTTAGTAATTATTAGTATTTTAAATTTAAAATATTATCAAATTGATTAAGCTTGGATTTAGGACAAAATTTATTATGCTTAGATTTAAAAATATTTTAGTTTTTTCTTTTTTTGTTTTTACGTGAAACATGAAAAATAACTAAAAGAATAATTTAGAGATGAAAACATTTATCTATCTTCCATCATTTTATTTTTAGTGATGCATTTAAAGTCCAATACATAAAAGCTAATTCTATTTTTTCACTAAATTTAACCATTTCCTACAATTTCCCAAAATAAAACACACACAATTGTCTTTTTATTTGAAAATTATATATATATAAAATTTCAAACATTTCACCGAACATTCTTTGAAAACCAAAAATCTCCCAAACATGCCTTTATTACAAAAGAAAAAAAAAGAAATTAAAAGAAGATAACAATAAGAGGAATCATATGCTAATTGAACACTGTTATTGTATTTCAATAATATTATTTTTAGTCATTTTTTGAAATTTATTTTCTTTTCAAAATTAATTTTTATGTCAAAGTTAAAATAATTATTTTATCCATATATTAAAATTATAAAATAACCTAATTACCATTTTAGTTAACATAATTTATATAATTAACCATTTTATTATTTTAAATATTAAAAACAAATATTAGAGAAATAACAAAAATAAAAACCTTCCATTTTAAAATATATAAACTAAAATAAAATAGATCTCACTTAGTCGGTAAAGCAATCAAGTAATAAATCATTCAAACACGACACGACAATATATATACATATACATTGGATAAAATATAATTATACACAGCAACTAGATAAAGTCCAAGCAAAAAAAAAAGAAAAAAAGATAAAATCTATATTATTAACTTATCTACAAACATAAAAAAAAAAAATAGAAAAGGTAAAATATAGTTTGTTTTAGAGAGAAGATTTGGAAAAGTGAAGAACAAATCATTGCTGTTCATACTCTTGCAGATCAAAACAGCTCATGGATTTGAACCTTTGCCCTACACTTCGTCTTCTTCGATCCTTCACTTCTGAATCTGAATCTGAATCTGAAACTGAAACCTCAACCTGTTTTGTTTCTTCTTCTTCTTCTTCTTCGTCTTCGTCTTCGTTCAGAGCTAGCAGCGGCATCGATTTAGGGTTCGGCCAGTTGTAGAACGAGCCTCTTCTCGACCATTTCGACGCCATGACAATCCTTCTCCTCTTGTTGAATGCATTCTCCGGCTTCTCCAAATCCTTCACCTCAATCGCGTCTGATAAACTCGCAAACGACTTCGATTTCCCCGAGAAATGCCTCGATAATCCCCTTCTGACAATGTTCATCACAATACACACCGCGAAATCTTCAATTCGTGTAATGAATCGGAAATTGAAGAGTTCAATCTTCAATTCGTGTCGTTAATCGCAGATTTCAGAGTTCAATCGCCGTTTTCGGCTATGATTACGATTTTCTAGGGCGAAATTTGAGAGATAGGGATTTAGAGAAACTTACTTGATTGGAAGAGCGTCTTCGAGCGAATCTAATCCGCATAATCCTCCTTCCTCCTTCGCCTTGCTCTGAACTCCATCATCGGACTCATCGTCCGGAACTCCAATCGACGACGAGCTCTCCGACGAGTTTTCGCCGATCGAACTACCAGATCCGGACTCGCGGAGAGCCGAACCGGACGGATTAAGCGTCTCCGCGTCGGCGGAGGGAGTATCCGGCGAGAGAGATGCGGCGGAGTACGGCGTGGGCGGCGGAGCATACGACGGAGGACCGAGCAGAACCTCCATCCGTCACCACTCCGTCGTGGCGGAGATTTCGGATCTTGCTCCGGTGACGGTCAGGGATTAGGGTTTGGTGGTACCAACCGGCGGCGGTTGGGCGATGGGTACTGACTTTTCTGGTAGAGAAAGAGAGAAGGGGATAAGGGGGTCTCTATATGAACTTTACACAGAAAGGGATATTTTTTAAGACTTTAAAGGAAATTTGTTTTGTTTTTTAAGTTATTCGAAAATGAAAATTACGTGAAACGAACCAAAAAAAAGGGCGTAAATTACAAGTTTATTGCCTGAATATTTTGTGTCTATTTAGTCAATTTTTTAAGAGATATTTCCATAACTAGTCAAATTTAAAAAACTAATTATGGATTTAGTCAAGTTTTAAATTATTATTAAATTAATTCAAATACTAATTAGGAAAAGATTTCAATATCCTTATCTTACCAAGGAAATTATATTTAATATTTAGAAATTATTTTCAAATCCTTAAATTATCTCCCAACTTACCAAAATCATATTTCCCACCTTCCATATCTAGCTTATTCCTTCCCTTACAATATAGATTGAAGTCTTTTTTTTTTTGCTTCCCAAAATTTAGAAAAAAATCATCAAATACTTTCCAAATCTCTACCTTAAAAAAAAAAAATTAAGCTAACTCATTAATATTTTGTTTTATACCTTAAACAAATTCTTAAGAATTATGGATATTGAAATAAATGAAAGTAAAACACCAATTTTAAAATTAAATTCGCCAAATAATTAAACAAACATGACCCAATTCTTTTCGTTTAATATTATAAAATATCAATACCATTTAAATTTTAAATTTTGCATCTAATACATTTGCGCTTTAAAAATTATATAATATTTTCTTGATCTTATTTTAAAATTTTATAATGTACTTTAATACATCAAGGTTTTTAATCCACTTTTTGATATATATATATATATTTATTTATTTGTTTATTTGTTTATTGACTTCAACTATATTTGAAAAATAAGAGTTTCTCAAGCCCAGGTCCAGTCACCATGCCTAACTAAATCTCTGGATCGGTGTCACTGACATAGGGGTGTGAGACCTGGACACGTGAACTATGTCAGCCTGTACCACCGCACCTGAGGCTAAGGAACCGGTCATGGTAGGCTTACACCAGGAAGCGGTTCTTGCCCTAACATGTGGCAATCAAGGGCTACGGCTGAACACGCTGAGGACGTGCCGACTACCGGGGACGAGGCAATGTCAAGTCATCATCCCGACCGTTGGGGCATTTAACAGTCTGTCACCCTCACCCAAGATTGCAGGGCCTACCGGTCGGGTTAGCTAAACCCTAACGGGGTCTAGGGACGGAGTACTACCTCGCACGTCCCTGCCATGGATGCAAGATACTTTATGCATTCGGGCCCAGATGATGGTACCTACCTACACTCTAACCTATCATATCAATAACATACAATCCAATACAATCCAATACGTGCTCAACAGATACAACGAACCTAGCATGATACTACGAAACAAGAACAAATACGAGCATGCCAGAATGGAACAACCTAGCATGGACTAACATGAGAAACAACATAAGAAATCATGCCAGTCGGGAATTCAGAACAGAGCACCTAACACTATACATGCTAATAATCACAAACAAACATACAAACAACAATCACATATAATACCGCAGGGCCCACACAACTCCGGTAAGAAATCCTTACCTTGGTCGGGAGGCTTCTACACACAAAATCCTAAGTTGCGATCACTCCCGAGCTAACTATCGAGAACCTAACAAACATAGCAATAATCACAACCATAGGCCTAAAATATAATAAAACAAGCAGGTTCGGCTCGGGGGCACTCACACGGCACGACGACACGAGGTTGGGCGCTGCTGGCGGGCTGGTGCGGCTGGGTTGCTCGCTGAGCAGGCGATGGCACGGCAGTCTTTGGGCGCTGGCTGCGCGCGCGACAGCGCTGCTGACACGGTGACGGGGCGAGGGCGCGCACGGCGATGGGCGTGCGACGCTGACGCGGACGAGCTGCACGGAGCGATGGCGCGCGGGCGCTGGGCGTGCGACGCGGACGCGGACGAGGGGTTACGGAGCGAGGACGCGCGGGCGCTGGGCGTGCGACGCGGACGCGGACGAACAACATGGGCGAAGTCTTGCGGCGGGCGATCTGGCGCGTCGACACTCTTCTGCTGCTGCGACAACAAGGAGCGACGGTTGGCGATCGATTCGGCGCTTGTGCAGATCTGGGCGGCCTGCAACAAACACACACACACAAGCTCTTCTTCTTACCTTCGGCGAGCAAGAACACCCAATCGAGAAGACGAAGAGGATGAAGAATTACCCGGAATGACGATCGAATCTCGGAGCTGCAAAGAGGATGAAAATCGGCTTGGAGGGCTAGGGAGACAAGCTTGGACGGCAAAGTGAGTTTTGGAGAAGAAGAACAAAAACCTAATTTCTTTTTCATTTAACCAAATGCACCCAAACTCCAAAGATCCAAGGTGAACCAAGATATGACACGAAAAAAGCAACAAGAGCTCTCCATAGCTCAACTGGCATGCATCCCCACAGGTTTTTCCGGAGACCCGGGTTCGAATCCCAGCTGCAACACAATACCTGGGCCGTTACAATATTCCCTCCTTTTTATGACTTTCGTCCTCGAAAGACCTTAAGACTGGAACAGCTCTGGGTCTTCACGCTCCCAAGTGGCTTCCTCAGAACTCTGACTCCTCCACTGAACCTTGACCAAACGGATCTCACGATTACGCAACGTCTTTGTCTCAAAGGCAAGGATCCCCACTGGCTTCTCCTCGAAACGGGTCCGGCACATACTGCCTCAACATCGATACATGGAACACACTGTGCACCGCTGACAATGACGGAGGTAGAGCTAACCGATAAGCAACTCTGTCAATCCTCTCCAGAATCTCAAACGAACCAACAAAACGGGGACTCAACTTCCCACGCTTACCAAACCTCAAAACACCTCGCATCGGAGCAACCTTTAGGAACACATGCTGACCAACCTCTTCCTAGAACACAGGGGACCCAAAACCTGCCTATCACCAACCTCTTCCTAGAACACAGGGGACCGACAACGCTTACCATACAAAGCCTCGAATGGAGCCATCTCGACCGCCGATCGATAATCGTTGTTATATGCAAACTTCATCGATACGATATCGGGTCCCAACCGCCAGAAATCCAACACACAATCCTCAACATATCCTCGAGAATCTGTCTCACCCTCTCGGTCCGCCCATCCGTCTCGAGGGTGAAAAGTCAATGCTAAAATCGTACTCAGTGCCTAAACATTTCTGGAGTGCTCTCCAGAAACGAGAAGTGAACCGCGAGTCACGGTCAGATACAATCCTCACAGGCACACCATGATAACGAATGATCTGCTCCAAAAACAACTGCGCCCACTGTTCCATGGTATAAGTGTCTCTACCGGGAATGAAGTGTGCGCTCTTAGTCAAACGGTCGACTATCACCCAGATCTGAGATAACTTCCTCGGAGTCCTCGGCAAACCAGAAATAAAGTCCATGGAGATCTCTTCCCATTTCCACTAAGGCACACTCAGTGGCTGCAACAAACCGGTCGGCCTCTGCCTGGGTGCCTTCACTTGCTGACAAGTGAGACACCGACTAACAAACTCCGCAACATCTCTCTTCATACCCATCCACCAGAATGTCTGCTTAAGATCGTGATACATCTTGGTACCCCCGGGGAGCCAAGCAAACGGAGAACTGTGGGCCTCTGAGAGCAACTCTGCTCGCAATCCTGCAACATCCAGAACACACAACCGGCCTCTATAAGTCAACCCACTGTCTAGTGAATATACGAAATCAAAATCTTCGTCAGCACTAACTCTGTCAAACACCCCCATCGACTTAGGCCACGACAGTGCTAATGCCAATATTTAGAAATCAATAGATAAAAATGGTTATCCATTCTGTTTTTCTTTACGTGGAATTGTTGTTAAAAAAAACGTGATTTTGTTATTGTTATTATTATTTATTTTTGTTCAATCATGATATTTATATGCAAGTATTTTTGTATTTGGTTTTTTTTTGTTAGATTGTGATTTTTTTATGACCATAAATTTAGTTTATTGACGAAATTTCACCAAATTTCAAATTACCATATCATTGTATTTAAAATTAATGGCAATATTAACTTAAGTTTTTTAAATTAGAAAAAAGAAGAATTGTACGACTACTAGATATGGGAGAATAAAACCTATATTTTATTGGTTATTTGATATAGACTGATATCGCTGAAGTATTTCTTTTATTGGCAAAAGTATACTTAGTTTAAAGTTAATTACAGATCAATATTGTCACAAAATTAATTAAATTAAAAGTTGGTTTATTTGAATTTAGGTCAAATTTAAGTTAGGTTCAATTCTTTCAAAGACTGAAGTTATCTATAAGAGCTCTATAAATAGAGAAGTTCTTATTCGTGTCAAGATTAAGAAATTTGACATTTTTCATCAAACTTGAATCATCACCAAATTTCAAAGGATCAAACACCTTTCTAAACTCAAAACTATTTCAAATGTCAAACAAATCCATAAACAAACAACTCAAAGTCATTAAACCTTAAACCTTTCGAGACAAGTTAGGATCAAGAACAAGCTGCAAAGTAGGATAATTTGTAGAAGTTAGGATTCTCTAAGTATTTAAGTGTACATTGATGCCGCTTGAGCTAGCTCTATCGACTACCATTACTAGTTTTATTACTTTAGTATGCACTGTTTAAAAAATTTCCATAAAAAAAGAGGAATTCGTTAATAAAGAAAAACCACTTGAATAGATTGAACACATAGGGGTGAAAAGGGTAAAATTCTGGACATGAATAAATCAAAATCCAATAGAAACAAAAATAAATCATCGAATTTGTCAGTTACCTCAACTAGGAACATTATTTTAAAACAAAATAAATAATGAAAATTTTTCTTTGGAGAAAAAGAAATATAAAACTGCCATTTGATTTAAACTAGAAAGTTGCTTGTTTGGGTTTGTCCAACTCTAACCTATCATTTATTGTCTTTAATTTAGACCCTTTAAAATATTTATATAAATACTTATATTGTATTAAGTTCCCCTCTTAAAAAATGCAAGCCTCAACTCCTTAAAATATAATTTTGTTTTCCATTTGCATCAAATTAATGACAAATTTAATCTAAAGAAAGGTAGGTCGTGAGTAGTTTTGCAATTATAACTATGGTTATTAAATACATATGCAAATAGTTTCGCAAAAAAAAAAAAAAAATGCAAATAAGATATTTGTATCCATAAAGATTTCAATTTAATAATCTTTTAATTAATATGATTGTTCACACGAGATTTTCGGAAAAATTTGGTTTCGTGGAGTTGAACTTCTGTTTGAAATGAGTTTGCGAAAGTGGTCGATCTCTATGCTTGATCTTTAGAACCGTGGAGAGACCTCAACAAATGTGAATTCTCTCTCTAGTTCCAAAAATTTTCCACCACCTTGAAATGAAGAGAACTCCTTTATTTATAGAGTTCTCGTGCATCGTGGGCTTGGGCCCTAATGGGCCTTTGGGCCTGGCCTTTTGGGCTTGAAATTCATGGTTCGGTTTACTTGGTTTTGTTTTATTTTGGCCAAATTCAAGATAAACCAATTTATTTATTTAAATTAATTTTGAGAAATATTGTCCCAAAATTTAATTTAATTTCGTCATTAAATTTGAGATAACGACGTGACAGCTTGTAATTGACCGAAATTTCTCAATCAACAATGATATATCATGTCATTGGCGGTCTCGTTATCAATTGAAAATATAAAAATGACATATAACAAAGTTTTATTTGTCAATGGGCGATTATCATTTTTATTTGCATTATAATTATTGTTCAAGAAAATGAAGATAGATTTATACAAAATAATCTTTGCCATAGGATAATTTTCCAATAGTATTTAACATAATGATTCTTTATTTCATAACTTAAAAAAAGAAACAGGCAAGCAAAATAATTCGTATTCTTATAGAAACCATGGTTAACCACTCTTATTTATTTTATGGACACAATTTTTTTTTTATTTAGTGACCTAGATCATGAATTCAAATTCATCATCTAAAATATCGTTAAATTGAAAAAAAAAAATTATAGTAATTATTGTTTTGAAGAAAAATTCAGAGTAAAATATATGTTTTAAACAAAAAAGGTAAAATATGTCCACCCTTACCTTTTAGGTTAAGCTTCAATATGGTTTATAAGTTCCAATATTTAAGAAATGGTTTTAAATGGTTCCTAAAATTAAAATTCCGTCGATCTCTCATGGAAAAATGATAATAATTTAATTTGGTGAATTTTTTTAAAAAAATTTGATGAATTCAACAATATTTTAGGTTGCACATACTAGCTGAGCTCATGTTTTTATTGATATTTGATGTCACAAAAAATGGAATATATTTTCAATTAGACGTAGGTTTCAAATGTTGAAAATAAATTGTTAAAATTTCAAATTCATAAGAAATATAGAATCCTCATCTAAAATTAGAACTAAAAATGTACTTCAACCCAATTTATGGTCTTATTTTTCTTTATAACTTCGATTTCTTATGTTTTTCTTTAAAAAGTTTTCATAAATCTTTTTTATGTAGTGTTTAGATTTTTCAACATTTTCTTGTTCTCTTTATTTTTTCGAGAAAGGAAAGTTGGAAAAAGTAAAGTGATGATTTGATGGTGGAGTAGAAAAAGGGAAAAAAATGGTACAAGTAACTTTGGCATAAAATCAAATGGATAAGCTCCCATCCTACAAATAATATAACAATAATATAATCTTCTTCTAAATTTAATTAGGGTGGTTGACCTTGTACTTAATCTTAAGGGCATGTTTGGATGGGGTGGAAAGGAAAGGGAAAGGAAGGGAAAAGAACGGAAGAGAAAGGATGTGAAAGTAAGTTTGTGTTTGATGAGATAGGATGATAAGATAAGTGATAATAAATTGGTGTTTGGTGAAATGACAAGAAAAAAGATAGTTTTTTTTATTATAAATAGATATTTAATATTTTTAATATAATATTTACAAAATTTTGTTTAAATTTTTTTTACTTATTATTTAAATTAAATTTAAATTTTAGTAAATTTTGATGACCAAAATTACAAATTAATGAAGAGCTAATTCAGATAAATAAATTTGATAATTCCTACGAAACAATGAAAATTATAAATCAAATAAATAGATTAATAAATTTTTATAGTTAAATAATTCAAATTAAGACGAGTTATAATAAGAAAAAATAAACAATTAAGTAGTTTAATTATATCATACATTTTACAAAAGCATTTTAAGTTTAAAAACGTTCAATGCATAGTAATATATATTTTATATAATGAATTTCAAATATATACCTTGTCAAATAAATTAAATGTATAAATACTTATAAATATTATTTAAAGAACCTAATATATTAAAAAATGATAAATATTTCATTTTAAAAGGAAAAAATATACCTGTTTTTCAAAAAAAAAAAAAAAAAAAAAAGAAATACCTGCGTGACAAACAATAAATAATTTATTCACTTATTTATTTTGAAATCGTAAATAAATCAAATTATTTATTTGCAAGCACAATTTCTCTAATCTTTTTTAATTTTAACTTCTTCAAAACTTCAAAAAAAAAAATGAAATCGACAGTTTTACCAAGTATGGAAATTGTAAAACAATGAGAAAATTCAAATTAAACGTGGCTGTTTGTGGAAGCACACACAAAATTCAAATTCGTTAGTATGGGGTTATATTCTTGTGAAAGTCGGAGATGGCTTTCCTTATCTTCTCTAATCTGTTCATAAAAAAATTTGGGTTTGAAATTTGACATTCAAAACAAGACAACTTATTGCATACCCATTACCCATAATTTTTTTTTATCATAAGAATATGATTATGTGGAATCATTATGTTACTCATTTTCGTGCAACTATAAATTATTTTCCTTCCTAATCTTATTTTTTAATTTTTATTCTTTTTTATATTCATGATTTTAATTATTCTATTCATCTCAAACTAAAATAATAATTCTTCATATAATCTGTATTTTCACATTAAAGATATATAAGATTACTTTGTTTGAAACACTCCCAAAACAATTACTAATTTTACGAGGTAGTTGTTGATTTTATAATCAAATAATTTTTAATGTGTAGTTAATTCATAGGTTAAAGGCTTGCTTGGATGTAAGCGAAGAGAAAGGTACATGAGATGATGGCAACAAGGTGTTGTGAGGTGAGATTCAATGATAGGAAAATCTTGTTTGAGGCACGAAAATGAGATGAGGAGATAGGATATTTAATGCAATTGTTCATATGAGATTTCAACGCAAACGATACAACCGAGACACGTATAAATAAGAATGTAATAAACTTGTTTGCACGTTGAAAAATCCTTGTTGGGGATTACACCTACGTCGACGACTTTATTGTTGCCGATGAATGTAATAAACTTCAACGACACATGGCTGTTGGCGAATGACAAAAATCAATGACAATAAAAAACCGTCATCGTTTCATGAGGCATGTCTAGAGAATGAACCACAATCAGCAATAAAAACACCAGCCCTAAAACTAAGCGGATTCAACAAACCAAAAAAAAAAAAAAATCAATATAGCTTTTCAAAGCCTCCATGTGGGCTTGGGCTTTATTGACCCTTGAGCCCAATAGTTGAGTTTGGAAGTTATTAATTTTAGGCTTAAATATTTGGATTTGAGTTTTATTTAAGGGGGTAGTAGTGTATAGCTATATTTTAAAAAATAAATCACAAAATGTCTATAATTTTGAAGCATTTATATAGATGATTTCTCTTCCTTTAATGGTGCTGCTTCATTTTTTGCTTTAGACTTCTAGTGGGCCCAAAGATGGAGTCTGGGTCTCTTATTGGTCTATTTTGGTTGCAAATTACTTTTAATTGTAAGCATTCTGTTTTTTTTTTTTTTTTTTTTTTTTTTTTTTTCGTCGTCGTTTCTCTCGTATCTTGTGTTGTGTCTCCCATTAATCAACTAATTTCTCTGTGAGGCGGATCAACAACAACCATTATATTTTTTTTTCTTTTTGGGTTAGGTTATTAATCCGTTTCATAGGGAAATTAGTTGATTCACCATTTAGGTTGGTCATTTTAGAGTAAGAGGAAGTCATTTGTGGGATTTTCCCTTTCTCTTTTGATATTAGTGGGGTCACGTACCTCAATTGTCAAAATAAATTGAGGATTGTTCTCCAAAATTTTTTTAAAGTCAACCATGAATGGTTTGACAAAGTGTCGTTTGTTCTTTCGCTAGAATTGTTGTATTCCAATCTAACAAATGTCATGGTTCGGATAGTTCTTGTGCTAGTTAAATTTTCTTTTATTTACGGATTTTTTTTCTATTAAGGGTGGCTAGGGGTGTTCAAACAACTCGAGAATATCAACAACCCAAACCAACTCAACCCAATTTGACGGGTTGAATTTGGTTAAATATATTTTTGTGTCGGGTTGGGTCAAGAGTTGACCTAAAGTGAACCCAACCCAACCCGAACAATCCGAATTGATTTATTAAGTTAATTTTTTTTGTTTTTTTACATGTAACATAATTATATATGTGTATATTTATTTTATTTAATTACTGTTTTTAGACTTTTTTTTATTTTCCAATATTTTTGTCTGTTATGTTAAAAATATATAGAGTAGAATCATATCATTTATTTTTGTTGGTTTAATTATTTATTTGTTTTAGAGAAGTTGAGTTATGCCATCTAGTTTTGTTATGTTATTACCTATTTTTTTATGTTCTATAGTTGAGATCTTCTATATAAACAATTGTAGGATTAATTGTGGACGACCATTGATTTGAATATTTTGCGTATTTAATATTTATATTAATTTCATTACCTTAATATGCTAATGATTAGAGATTATATTTTGTTTATATATAGTGTAGGATTAATTTGATAAAAAAATATTTATATTCGCAATAGATTGATGAATCCAATAACCTAACTCAACTTAATCCGAAAATATAGAGTTCACTTTGTCTCTTTAATTGGTTGGATTGGAAAATTAACCAACCCAAAAAGTTAGATTTGGTTAAAAATCTCTCTCAACCCAATCGAACTCAACCCATGTTCACCTGGCCACCTTCGATGATTTGGCGGTGCTAGTTCTTGTTTTATTCAAACACTCGGGCGAGAAAGATGGGCCATTGTCCAATGAGAAAAGTTTGCATGCAGCCGCTGATATGACATCATCCGGTCCCTTCATTTTTCTTTTTTTTTTAAAAGAAAATATTAAAATTTTCCAAATTAAAAACAAAACCAATGGATTGGATGATGCCAAGTGATGGTTGCATTGCTACTTGCAGCATGTAAGAAAAACACATTTTTTCCTTACCTGTCATTTAATTGACTTATATTTCCTTTATTCCAAAACTGTCTAAAAATATAAACCAACCACATCCATATTCCATCAAGTTGATTAAACTCAACCATACCCCATGTAAGTAAAGTTGAATTGATTTATTTTCCTCCACGAAAAAGACAAATCAATGTTCTTTTCTAAGTTTAAAAACATTGGATTTATCACTAATACTGAATCTTTAAATCAGAAAGAGAAAAATAAAAGTCAATTTGGGAATAAGTGAAATAAAGTATTCAATCAAGTGGGACTTTTGCAGCCCTAGAAAGAAGAAAATATATTATTACAATCTTACTTTATATTTAATTCTCCAACCAAAAATAATAATAATTAATGACTGCCACATTACCAATTTGTGAATTGATTGACAAATTCTTTTCCCCCATCTTTTGACTTTCCACTCCTCACGAATCAACCCCCCCAACCTTTTTATTATTTCCATTTTGCCCCATATTTTTGTTCATATTCCCTACCATGCCCAAACAGCTAAAATAAATAGGCAAAAAATAAAGACTAGTTTAATCTGTTCAAAATTAATCTTTCTTTATCTCAACATTTTGTCTGCAAAATCACTAGTTATACATTATTATTATTATTATTATTATTATTGGAATGTGGTAGAAGTATTCAATTTCAAACCTCAAGTTGAAATTATATCTCAAATCTAAATATTAAAAATGTAATTTTTTCAAAAAAACATATATTAACAGAAACTAAATCTAGTCATAAGAAATAAAAATTAAATATCTATTTTCCAATGGCCACGAGTTTGGCAAATAGAATAGAGATTCGTTTGTCATTCAACAATTTCTTTTTTTTAATATACAATCATCATCTTGAAAAGATAGAACAAGGTCAAAATTCAGCTCTCCTTTTTCACCCCACTTTATTTTTTTTCAATTAATTCTCTTCTAGCAATATCAAGTTGAGTCAAAAACTAAAGCTACACCGACGGCGGCGGCGGCGGCCATATTTTCCGGCAACGAGCTCTGCGTGTGGCGGTGCTCCCCTTCATAGGTTACAATCAACATGGCCGGATCTTTCGGATCTCTCTCCACGTGTTTCCTCGCCGGACATCCCCTTACCGTGCTACACTTATAATATCCTCTGAAAATTTACAGAAAAACAAAAATTGTTCAGTTAAAAATCGCCAAATTTCAATAAATCGCCGCCGGTGAAATTGCTGAACTCACCGTGGATATGGAGATCCCTTGATCGGCTTCTGACCGTACTTCCTCCACGAGTACTCGTCAGGTGGAATATCGGCGATCTTTGAACTAACCGCCGGCACCCGAATCGTCTTCTTCATCCGATTTTTTCTGTACAAAAGAAGCAATAGAAAATTATTAGACCAGTCAAATCAATTGCAACCACTGCTATTTATTCATGATTCAAAAGTGTAATTCATTTCTAATTTGTGAGAAAAATTCACGGCGGGGCCGGAAAATGATTTCCCCATTTCCATCCCTCCACTTAATTTAATCTTCTTCTTCAGAAATTCATTTTTTATATAATTTTCAATTCAACTGAAATGTTGGTAATTAAAGAAAAATTCTAATATATTTCAACAACAAATATATTTTTATTTGAAAATAAAAAATTTGAAGTATAGAAAAAATATTTAAAAAAAAAAAAAAAAAAGTAAACGGGTCAGGGAAAAGACCCAGCTGGGAAAAATGGACAGTTCATATTAATTGTGGGGCCCACGATGTGATTCAAAGTCAATGGTCAACATTTAAGGCAAAATTGCTTTTACTGCCCAGCAGAAAAAGAAATAATAATAAATAAAATAAGTAAAACTACCACCTAATCATGTCAGGGTCACGCGTGTTGTGCCCACTAACTCGCAACCGATTTCTAATGAAACTCGGACGAGTCAACTCGTTTTCTACTCGGACTCAGTTTCTTCTTCGTTCTAGGGTTTCTGTTCTCTAACAAATTCACATAATATCTTCAAGATTACGTTCCAAGACTGTAAAATTAGATTCAATACCTTCTCTTAGAGCAATGGCACTTGCCGGAACCAGACGCAGAGCCGGAGAGTTTGCCGGAAAAGTTCTCGGAATGATCGTGTTCGTGGCACCTCTTCTTGTACGGCGCCGCCGAAAGAGGCGGTTTCCCGCCGGAAGCCGTCTGAGCAGGCGCCAAAAAGATCGACGCGTCTAACTTTCCGTTGGAGACGCTGCCGTCGCCAGTGATGGCAGAGGACATAAACGACGAACTCGAAGAAACGCTAAACGTTTCCACATCCGCTCCTCCCTTGAGATTCGAGTTCAACACGTTCGGTCTGGTGAAATCGAGCGTCATGCTTTGCGGTTGCGACTGGAGAAAGTTGGAGACGGTGAACGGCGGAGGAGGAGGAGGAGGAGCGAGATTTGTGGATTGATGTTGAGGATCTGAAGCGGATGCGGCCGGACCTCGCCGGAATCTGGCGTGGCCGGTCCGGTTGAGGAGAGAGATCACTTTCTTGAACTTCGAAACCGTCGCGTCGGTGAGATCGGAGCAATCGACGTGGTTTGAAGGTTGGTTGTGAGAGAGAAGACGGATGAGATGCTCCATGCTCTTCAGTCCCTGCGATGCAGCCTCCTGTATGGCTATCTGTTCATCCATCTTATGGAAGCTCATGAGATCGACCGCCATTGTTGAGAGCTTGAAGCTGATGAAATCGAAACAGAGATGAGATTTTGAATCAGAAGAATACGATCATCGAAGAAGATGAAGAAATTAATTTGTATTTGCAGGAAGTAAGACCACGGTCGGAGGTTGGGGACGATTTTATTGGTACTCGAAGTGACCGGATGACCGGGTTAGCAGGTTGTAAGTCAAAGTCGTTTCGTCATCCAACGGTGGAGATTTGTTCAAACGACGTACAGCGTGGAGGCCAAAAAAGTAAAAGATGAAAAATATCAGAAAGCGCAGAGACCTTTAACTTTAACCGTTGAAACGACGACGTACGACACGATACGGTAAACGGTGCGTTTTTTCCTAATTGAGTATTGTGTTCAAGAAAATGGTTTAATTTTATTTTTTTTTCGTACAGTTTGATTTGTTCCACTCTATTTTCTTCAAACATATATGTATACCCTACATAAATATGTATATATAAATATTTATTCTATATTTTTTAAAATTTAATTCTATTTTTTCTCTACACAATAGATAAGTACCGCAATGATTTAGTTCATCACCGGTTCACATAATTGGTATTTGTTCTCTTCTTTCAATATATACTCAAAAAATTCTATTTTTAATCCAATAATATGTAAAAATAAAAAAGAAATAAAAAGATTTCAATCAATAAATTAATAATTATTAAATTATATAAGATTGTTGTTTATATTCTTATAAAAAAATAATTTTATTTTTATTGAAATAGTTTCAATAATAATTTATATTTTATAACAAAAAGTAATACTTAACACGAGGTTTTTTTTACCTTTTATAAAATATAAGTTAATAAAATAGAAAACTTCACATAGCTAAACATAACAATAAATTTTAAATTTTACTGTATTAACTTATAATTCTTCATCTTCTAAAATATGTTCATCATATATGCAATAAATATTAGAAATATTATCAAGTGTAAGTTAAATAAACAAAAGAGTAATAAATGAATTCGCATAATCTGTATCATAATTTGAATCTTCTTATATTAATTATTGTTGAATTAAAAAAAGGTAAAAAAAAAAACAATATTTAATTTCAACCTAAAATTTTTAATCTATTATTGTTTATTATACATGCAATATACGTTTTAAATGTTAAGTAACGAGAAATTATCGATATGATAACTGGTCGAAAACATCGAACCATACTGTGGTTTGATAAAGAAAGCTGACCAAAGGTGGGGATCACGTGAAGCTGTTCTGTTATTCTCGTAATTTAATCTCCAAATGTTGACCAAACTTTATTGTATTATCTTATTCTTTCAAACTTTGTTTCCATCTAGATTATAATTTATGAATTTAAAAAGACATTATTATATGTTTGTTGTCGAATCTCAAAAATGTAATACTTATACTCTTCCAAAGTAGAAAAATGACTATTCTTAGCAATATTTAAAGTCTTATCTATTTGATGAAAATGTGTATTTTCGATATTATTTTTAAAATATTAAGCAATTACTCTTTTTTTATCTTTCAAGAAAAATTAGTCTTGATGGAAATATTTGATCTCCACGATCACATGTGTATTTGTATTGATTGGAAACAAATAAACGTGCAAAACAAAAAGAAATTGGATATCGGTGTGGAGTGAACCACGTTGACTCACTCTGATGCCTAAGTTAGTTAGACTAGGTTGAATGAGGTAGGTAGGTAGGAGAGTTTAGGGTTTACTATAGCTTACCTATTTGATCCATTGACTGCCTTATTTATAGGCACTACAGATATGCCCATTTAGGTAAATATTTCCACATTTTTTGTAAATATTTCTCTATGAGTTGAGCCCATTTGTAGTCTAACCCTTAGTGTGAAGAATTGTTAGAAGAAGGTGAAAACAACGCGCGAAAATGGAGCTCAAATAATAGGGTATTTAAAAAATAGGATTAGGGGTCGGGTCTGATTGACCAGACCCAACCCGTTTAGGCCTTTCCAAACTTGGTCGGGTCTGCCCTCAATTGAGGCGGGGTTTGGCACAATAGAGAGGGCCTGGGTAGGTCTACCTGCTCACTTAGGGGCCTTGCGTAGACTGTCCCGCATGCATGGGGGCCCTTGGGCGGGCTATCACGTGTGCCTGGGTGCCTGCACGGGTCCGTCTACTTAGGTGCCTATGGGCCTACGCGGTGCTCGACCCAAGCCCCAATCTTTCCGGCAGTTTTATGCCTTTCGTTGTGCTTTGGGCCTCTCGCTATTGTCCCAGTCTTCTCTCAACTAGGACTAATCCTTTAAGCTTGTGCGCCAAAGGTGGCATGTGTGGTAGATGTGGCATGTGCGGTAGAGGTGGTTGCATAGTAGATGCGGCACGTGCGGTAGATGTGGTTGCATAGTAGATGTGGCATATGCGTTAGAGGTGGCTTGCGTAGTACTCGATTCGGGCCGTAGCCCCTCTAGTGGTTTTTGGCTTCACCGTTCAATCTTGTGATATAACAAAATGTAGGTAACTTGTGATTATGAATAAAATTCATTAACCGAAGGGTTGGTGGCCTAGTAGTTCCATTGTTTGGTGATAATCTAGTTCAACACCATAGCCATAGGTTCAATTTTGAAATCGGTATTTAGGTTTCATATTAATTGAGAGAGCAGTTGTGTGTTCTATGTAAGGTTTGTTGGTCCCCCCTACTTTGTACTAAGAAAAAAATTAATAAAATTCATAATTTTTTAATTGCCTAAACTTATTTTATTTTGTCAATAAAAGTTATAGTTTACAATCAAACAATGAAATCATTACGGTACTTACTTATTCGTATTTGGTGAACTGACTATCATTAATAAAAGTAGAAATGATTTATAATCTCGAAGTTTTAGTATAAGTTTCTTTAAAATATATATAAACCTATAGGGGCTGTTTGTTTGACATATTTAGGTAGTTTTTTTAGTTAAGAAGTTATATTGAGAAGTTATGTTAAGGAGTTAAAAATTGAGAATTGTGTCAAAAACTCGTTTGGATGTAGTTTTTGTATAGATAAATTAAAGTCAAAACCTTGTTTGAATGTAGATTTAAAAATTAGTAGTTATTTTGAGTAGTTAAAAAAGAAATGATTAAAAATGAATGGTTGAAAATGAGTTATTTTGATTGATTTGAAATTAATGATTAAAAATAAGTGGTTATAAATGATTGAGTAGTTATAAATGAATGATTAAAAATGAATGGTTAGAAATGAGAATTATTTTTAAAAGTAAAAATGAGGAGGAGTTAATAAAAACTCGTTTGGATATAGTTTTTAAGGAGAAGTTAGTAAATCCTAGAACTACCTAGAACTAATTCCTCCCTAAATATTATTCTTAGCAGATTGAACCCTTTTTTTAATTCCCATGAATAAATCAAAATAAACACTTTTAAAAAAGAATCCGGGTAGATTTGACCAGAACCGTTGAATTCATTCGCAATAATCTGACGGTGGGAAATCACCTAAAGAGTTGACCACGACTTTTTTTTAAATTTTTTGCATTTAATAATTTGCTGGAGCATTTAAATTTTCTGCCACGTGGTGAAAACATTAATGGAGTGTTTGGGTGCACCAGAGATGTGATGAGATAAGTAAAGAAGAAATGAGATAGGATGTTGGGAGGAGAGATATCTTAGTTCAGGAAAATAACATGAGATGACAAAAAAATCTTATTTGTGTGCAGCGACGAGATAAAATGACAGAAAAATCTTGTTTGTTATGGAGGGAAAGAAATGAGATATTATAATTTTTTTTTTGTTTAATAACGAACTTATTTTCAAATCTTTAGCTAAGTTTGAAAATATAACCACTATCATAAATGAATTGTAACTGATATAAAATCAATATCATACCACCATTGATCATATTAACAGAGTTTCAATGATATTATGTACGACCTAATGACCATGAGGTCGAAGTTTTGAATCTTTCTCACCTAAAAATGTTTTAATTAAAAAATAACAATGAACAAAAACTTCACACAACAAAAATAAAGTCTGACTAATTTAAAATATTTGTAAACTTTTATTTATTTCAAGATTTGTTAGACTTAAATAATAATAAAAAATAAAAATACCAAAATTCTATTTATTAAAAAAGAGTGAATTAAAAAATAAAAATAAAACAATTTAGTTAAACTAGTCATTGTAAATTTTTGATGATATATATATATATATATATATTTTTTTTTTTAATTTTATCAAAAAAGAAACTAATTTTTTTTGTAGAGGAGGACCAATTGCGTATGAGAGTCAAATATCAATTTCTGAATTCGAGAGTTTATTTGATTGAACTCAATGATATTTTGATAATAATTATTACATGGAACTAAAAAAAAGTATTGTCCCTCGAATTTTGAAATTTATTGTTGTTTTTTTATATAAAATAAATTTTAATTTCTATGTTGACGCATACAAGTCTTAAAACTGAGCTGTTTTTGGTATATACAAACAAATTTTTTAAAATTATTTAAATTAATTTACCCCCTTCCTAAAAAGAAAAAAAAATTATAAATCTATTTTTACTATTATTTTAAGTCTAGTTTAGTACAATAGTAAAAAGAATTGAAACTCATTTTTGTAACAAAAAAATAAATCCAACAATTGAAATAAATTCATATTTTTTAACTATCGTAAATTATGAATAAAAATTATTGTGTATAAATTATTTAAAGTTAATTATTTTTTTAATAATAAATTGATGTATATATTGTTAATATTAAAAAAAATACATTATTTATTTTTTTAATTATAAATATATAAGTACAGTTATTTATAAACTATCGAAGGTTTATAAACTTTTTTGTTATTCAAAATTATTAAACAAAAGAATAGAGAGTATTTAATTTTTTATAGATAAAAATTAATAAAATTAATCATTATATATCTATTTATTTTAATTTTTAAAATTCAAATTTATTTCAATAAACATCTGATATAATAATAATGTAATTATTATAATTAAATACCGGTATATTAATATATTTAAATAATAGTAATAATAATATAACCACAAATATATCAAACATAAAAAAAACAACTTAAAACATATTAATAAAAAGATGAAAAAATTGTTAAGAAAAAGAGAAAATAAAATGAGATGAGATGATAAACACATGGTCAAATAAGGTGTTGGAAGCCCAACACCTCCTCTAATCCTGAAACAAACACACCCCAAGAGATTTTAACAAAAAAAAAGCAAATAAAAGAGTTTGGAAATTAGCTGGTGCCAATTAAAGTAAACAATTTGGGCTTAAAAAAAACTTGTGATTGAAAAAAAACAAATCTTGTTTTTTTTATAACAAAAATAAATCTTCTTTAATAATTAATTTTTGTATGGTGCAGCTCAACTTTTAATAAAGTAAGTGACAACTTTCTCGAAACCTTTTGACTTAATTAAGGGATTATGATTAATCATGAGAATATTCATTAAATAATATCAAGTTGCTTCATGATTTGAAATAAATTAAACTATTTATATAGAAAAATAATAAAGGTTGGAATGGTTGATTGAACATTTTTCGAAATAACTATATTGTACAATTTTAATCGAGTCAATTGCCATTGATAATATACTTTTTAAGTCATCAATATTTTATGGATTAAACTCTTGTGACTTTTAAACGTAGTGGGAATGGAGGCTATTTTTCTTGTTTCTTTTAAATATTTAATTACGTGTTCAGAGTTTTAATAGTGATGTTTTTGGAATATATATGGTTGTTTTTGCTTGTTGTCAATATTTGAATAGATACCACATATTTATCTAGTGCAAAATTAACTTTATTCATATTCGTTTATTATTTTTTTTTCTTGAGAAAGTTAAGTTGAGTTTAATAATAATTTTTATATATTATTAATTAAATTAAATTCGGGATCTCTAACTTTTAAAGTCTTGCTTGGTTTGCCATTTCCAATCCACAGGTTTGGATTTGGCGTTGGAGGGTTTAGAAACCGTTGTTTGATAACCATAAAAAATGTGCATCCCACACACAAGTTTGAAAATTGTGATTTTTGTTAAAAATAAATTATGCATTCTCATATTTCACCTCTCATTAAATTATTATTATTTTTTGTTCTTCTTTTTCTTGCTTTTAAACTATCTTTGTAGTATTTCTTTCTCTCACGTATAAAATAAAAATAAAGTATTCTAAAAAATAATAAAATAAAAAAGTTTGTATTTCGTTGAAATTTTAGAAAACTTTTATAAGTGGGACTAATCAAATAAACTCCACTTAAAAAAAATTATTTATTTTTAAAAAAATATATTTAAAGTTAATTGATTTCTTCTTCTTTTTATATTTATCTTTTAATTTATTTGGTCTATATTTTATTTACATTTATAATCTAAATAAAAATATGAATGTGGTTTTAAAACGTGAAAATAATTTTTTTTTAACACACATTTTTTTTAACCTTTTGAAAAAACAAACTTGTTAGAAAATAAATAATGGTAAGTTATTTCATTTTTTATTCTTTCCCTTATATGATTCCATATTTATATAAAAAAATATTATTGTATAATTCTTTTGTTTTCTAAATAATAATAACGGCCAAATAAATAGATATAAAATAAATAATTAAAAGATTTGTAAGAAGAGAATAAAACTAAAATTTATACATGATCAATTAATATTATTTTAAATATTTTATTAGGTTTCGATTTTAGAGTATCAATCGAAAAAACTAAACACCCTAATTAAATTCTAATTTCCATAAACTTTATGAGGTTAAAAAATATTCTTGGCTTTATAAATTTTATAAAATATTGGTACCGTTAACTCTTTTTTTTAATAAAAATGTTAAGAGTTTTGTCTATTTAATTGTAAGACAATTTTTTTTATCTCTATACTTGATCAGATGTCATGATGAGCTCCTATACTTTTAACTTATAACTTATGAATTACTTTTATATGTCATTGTTAGTTATTTAATTAGTTGAATTGTTAATTTAATGTTGAAATTAATTTTTAAAAGTCATTAAATGTTAGCTTAAACTAACTAATATTTTTTGGCTAATTGTATGGTTAGTTATAATAATATGCTTTAAAATTTCAATTTAATTTTATATTAGAAATTGATAAGAAAAAATTCAAAAGGTAAATAAATTATAAGATTATAAATAAACTCTAAATTATATTTTTAATCGTGATGCAATGTTGTTTTGGTTAAGAGGTCTCATACAACATTTCAAAGTCCCAAATCCAGGATATTTCAAGAGTTTTCTATTATTTTTGAAACGGTTAGGCCATGAATACCAATTTTCGAGCTCGAACTCGTGACCATAGTTGAAATGGATTATCACCGGACAAGATAACCAACTGTACCACTAACCCTCGATTAAATAAGTTCTATTTAAATATCTACTTTAATAGGTAATTAATTATTTAAATCTCATTTAAATAACATAAATGTCTTTAATATTTATCACATAAACATCATATATATATATATATATATAATTATCTTAACTTTATATCTCATATATCATACCATTCTCTCAATTAATTTGAATTCTTTCAAATTATTAATTTATATTGTTCTTGTGAAATAGTAAGGGGATCTAATGAACTTATACATTGTAAACTATGACGACATGAGATTATAACGATCAAGTTCTTTTGATCAATCCATTAATCCTCATTTTTCAATTATGACATTTTCCACTAAAAACTTGTAATTGAACTTTTACACATGGTAGGACAAGTTAAGTATGATAATATAATCAATGATGTGCAAATTGATCCTTCACGAATCGTCAGTAAATACAACTAGGTCAAATATTTCTATCTACCCCTATAGTGTATCTTCTCTCTACATATCCACTAGTTTTTCATGAACAAGTTGTTTATGGTTCAACCATGAACACAAGTTCTCTTGAACTGTTAAGAGGCGAATACCTTTTGTTCAAGTAAAAAAAAACTAGCTGATAATAGGACACTCATTTACTTTCATAAATTGGAAATGAGTGAATTCCAACTTGTGGAATCTACTTTTTCAGCTATCCTACTACGACAATCCCCAATAAGATAGACTTATTAAGTCAACTTTGTTTTGCTACTCTCACCAGTACTCATCAAAGGATGCTTTCACAGGCAGGAGTTCGTAACTCACTCAGGATAAAAATTAAGTCAACATATGATCATTCAAGTGAAGTAAAGTTCTCATTCTACAACGGAGTTCCGTAGTAAAATCTTTAACCTCGTGGCTCAATCTCATTTAAAATTCATTTTAGGATACCCCCACTACATGTCTCTATATGAGCGATTAGGATCAAGTCATTTGCTTCCTAAACATAGCGGACCGTATCGACATTGTTCTAGGATAAGACACTCAATCTCTATCCATTCACCATAGATTTTTTAGTTTGCCAACTCGAACAAGATTCACATATATGTCTCCACATACTATTCAATATATCATTAAACAACTTAAGGCATAAATACAATAATAATAAATAAAAGTCAACCCATTCATTGTTTTTTGCTATTACAAAACCTAAAAAAATTTGGAAATTGTATAATTTTCCAAATTTTTAAAGAAAAATTTTTAATTGTACTTTAAGTATATTTAAAAAAAAACTAAAATTATATTCATAATGAAGAAAAATTCAAAATGAGATGGGATAAGAGACGAATGCATAAACAGTACTAAATAACCAATTAATTATAAAATGAAAGTCTATAATATTGATTAGTCAAATCAAAAGCCTATGAAGCAAATCATAAAACAAGTGCTTTGCTGTTAATTGCAATAAACACCAAAAGCATGCCTTCCACCACTAGGGATGTTCAAACTACCCGAAACCCGAATAACCCGAACTAACTCAACCCAATTTGAAGGGTTAGGTTGGGATAAATACAATTTTGGGTTGGGTTGAGTTCAAAATCATAAAATTTTTATGGGTGTGGTTAATTTTAGGTCAACCCAACCCGACCAACCCTAAATGATTATTTATTTTAAAAATATATATTTTTACTTATCACATACTTATATTTATTTTATTTAATATATTATTATGGTTAGACTTTTTATTTTTCTATATTCTTTAATATTTTTCATGTCTTTATAATTTATATATCATGTAAAATATATAGTCAAATTATGCTATATATCTTTGTTGTTTTGATTATTTATTTGTTTTGTGTTTTATAATTGAAATCTTCTATATAAATCATGATATAAAAGTGGTAAAATTTTCAACACAACCACCCTAGTTAATATCAATTGAATGATTTACTCATAGTTAATATCATGATATAAAAGTGTGCTTTTTGTTTAAGATAAAATGGATTTAATCTAACTCTATAATTGATATGTATCATTTACTTAAAAGTGGAAAAATTTGAATCCTTTCATTTATTTATTAAAAAAATAATTAATTAAGGTGATATAAATTTATATTAAAGGGAAATCTAAATTATAAGAGGAAATTGGCATGATAAAATGATGTTAAAATATTGTGAAATAGATATTATATCATTTACATTGACACAATATACAGTTTTATTTTAACAAAGTATTAGATAATATTTGAAAATTGTATTTATGTATTCACAAGGCTGAAAAATTCGAACCACAAACCTTTAGTTATTAAGTCTTAATTAATACAAACTGTCTTTATTGGCAAATTGTGTTCATGAATGAAGTTAGAGATGATAGTTAATATCTGAAACAAAAATAATTATGAATTGAATAATTTTCTTAGTCATATTTGTCCTACTAAAAATTATTCATCTTATAATTCCATTCTTTTATAACCATTTTTTCATTCTATATATATATATAGTCACCATCGCTCTTTCTAGAATCATTTTCAAAGTTTTTTTTAATGTACCTATTAATATTCGAACTTGAGACCAACATATCAAACTAAATTAAAATTCAACCTGTTGGCCATTAAGCTACACTACCGTTTGACCATCATTTTCAAAGTTAATAATATAAAGAGAAAGTTATAATAATTTGTGTGTCCCGTGCAAAGTTATTATAAATTAAATGACAGAGGTTAGATGTTAATTTATGGAAGCTAATCTATGATGCTAATTAGAGTTAATCGATACAGGAACGATTGAACTAATATCATATTGTTCAACTGAATGGGTCAGTTGCGCAATTATTTCATTGTTTAATTGTAACTCAGTTCTTCACCAGAGTCACGAGTTCAATCCCAAGAATCGGTATTTATCCCCTTCCCCCGATATGTATTAAAAAAAAAAAAATCATATTGTTCATATTTACAATCATTCATGTCAAGGATTGAAGCAACACATTATCATTCAGGTCATCACACATCATATAATTATCTACTTAAACATGTTGGAAGTCAATATCACATATAAACAAAGATACAATCAACAATATAAGCGCGTATGGTCCACACAACCCGACAAGCAGTCTTTATTTGAAAGGAATACATAACAAGTAACAAATGCTCCTTGAACGGTAGATAACCAACATTAACCAGCTAAACACAACCCAATTCCTGCGGAACAACACGGATACGAGGCACGCCACCGCAGCTGAATGACACTAAAACATGCAGTTGCTGCTCGATCGGGGAAGACATAGGCGGCTGGTGTAGGCGTGCAGAGTCGGGCGACACACTCAAATGTGCGCGGGCTACACTGGGACGTGCGGTGCGCTTGGCTACATGCGGCTAGGCTCGTGCGGCAGCGTGCAACTGCTGGCGTGGTTGCGGCGCGATCAACGATGGGAATGGATATGTGGACATTAATGAGATGAAAGGATCGAAGAACTCTCTCTAACCTTTCTCTCTGAAAAACAATAAATGGAGGCGAAAAAGTGATCGAATCGATCGATCAAACTTTTCCTTTCTCTTTTAATATTTTAATTAAACTCTTTTTCCAAAACTATAAAAGTAACATGTCTGTCATAAGAACACAAAAGTAATTGTACAACTCATTATATCATAACACTGGCCTTAAGAATTTACCAAAATATCCTTAAGGCTAAAATTGCAATAACGGCCTAACGAACCAACCGAATTAACCGACAATCGTACTTGTAGAACCGTGTAAAAAATTTGGGTAGTTACACTTACCTCAAAATGATCATCTATATCTTGAAAGTCCAAATATGGGAGAACCGAACCAATATCTTTAATTTTTCAATAATTAAGTCAAAATTTGATGTTCAATAAATAACAAAACCATTGAATCGGGTCTCAATTGATTCGATTTTGGTTTTGGTTCAATTTTTTTATTTTAATTATAACTAGAATTTGGTTTTCGTTTATAATTTGATTTAAAGATTTTTTATTTTACTAACAAAAAATCAACATTTCCCATGAACAACATAGTATTTATAATGCTTTTCTTTCGTATATATATATATATATATAAAAGAAAAAGATGGGAGAAAATCACACCCAAATTATATCACATAAATACATTGAAATGAAAGTCATATTTCTTATTTAAAAAATGAAGTTACAAATTTGAACTGAGAAAAAAAAATCAGCAACTTTCACAAATTTTCTGCAGAAAATCTACATAAAGAAAAAAAAAACAGAAAAAAACACAAATCTGCAGAAAATCAATTATTTCGACCTCTATTTGACTTTAATGGACATTTAAAAACAAGATTGAGTTAAATGGAAAATTGGAGAATGAAAAGTAATAAATACCCCACTCTAATCCCACCAAACCAATATGATAAAAGAGAAGTGAAACAAAAAAACAAAAAATATCACAAACCAAAAAAAAAAAAAAAAAAAGTATGTGAAAATTTTGATTTTTTTTTTTTGAGAGTGAAAATTTGGATATTAAAATACAATAGACTATATAATTCTTTCGAGTTGACTTTATATTAAAAAAAAATCAAGTGATAATGAATTTGATTTGAAAAAAGAGTGAACAACTTATTATTTTTCTGGTGAAGGGAGGTGATCAACTTTGATACGGAGTGGATTTTATTCTTTACTTATTTATTTTTAATTTGTTTTCAGGTATTTCTTTTTTGGGTTTTAAGATAAGAATCCAAATAAATAACTATGATTTTCTAAGAACACGTTCTACGATTTTTTTAAAATGGAATTTTATTTCTTGCACTCGTCATCATAGATCTCTTAGTCATAGCTTTGTTGCCAGCCGTCTGATTGTCACAAAAATAACAATCATGGAAGCAATTTGATATAAATAACTATTTGATTGCATCTAAGTTATTTAACAAAAGTCAATAGAGCAGTAGCTCAAGCGGCATGTATACCTAATAAAAAAGTTATTTAACAAAAAAAAAAAAAATAAAACACTCAACAACAATCCAAAAATTTAAAGAGAAATTGTCATGGAGAAAAAAAATTTACCTCAACAATTTTTATTATATCACTTTTAAGAAAATATTTCAGGTATAACAAATTTTTATATATATTTGATTTCATATTTCAAAATTGTATTCTTTCAATAAATTCACATCATTTTATGGGGAGCAGTTTACAAGTACCGGTTCCTTTCGTCGGCTGTGGCAATTTCTTCGATTTTTTTTTCCCTTTTTTTTGGGTGTTATATAAGAAAAATTACTAAATTTAAACCTTCTATTATTTTTCAAAATAAAATACGTTAAAAATTAGAATAAGCAAATGTGCTTTTTCTTTCAAGTCAACTAACATTTAAGATTCGAACATGAATGATTATTAATTGATACAGGAAAATTCAAGTGGAAGGTTTGGAGGAGTAAAAAATTATTTATTTAATATATAAGAGAAAATTAAATGAAAAAAATAATTAAAAACATTTGTCAAAAATAGGATTTGAACTCATGTACATTTGAATCAGGGGCCAAAAACTCATTGTCTATTTTAAAATAACTTATGAATTGAATTAATAATATAGGTAATTTTAACCGAATGGGTTAGTGACGCAATGATATCATTGTTTGTTTTAAGCAGTTCAATGAAAAAAAAAAATAGGTAATTTAAAAACTTTGAGAGGCCATAATACCCATAGAGTACTACTCCTTTTAGTTTAAATATGTGATTATTTTGTTTTAAAAAAAAGTGATTATTTGGTCACATTTTTTTTTTGAGATTACAACAATTGGGAGTGGGAGAGACTCAATCCTAAAACTTCTAGGTTGTTAGTTGTACACTGATGCCGTTTGAGCTACTACTCAATTGATGATTATTTGGTCACGTGAAGGTAGACTTTGAATTGTTCTTACTAATTTTAATTGGCATAATTAACATAGACATATAGACAATTTAGTTTTCAAATAATTTCATTAGACATTGGTTGAGAAATATCACGGAGTCAATATTGGAGTTGAATGCTTCTTGTTTACCTAATAAAGAGAAATAGAGAATCCAATAAAATCATTATTCATAAGTTATATCAAGTGGGAAAAAGAAACATGAGAGAATTTATAAATTAAATTACACAACTTATTTGAAAAGTACATCCAAACATAATGGGAAAGTAGACAAATTTTTAAAATCTTTAATAAATTTTGTCGACTAATTCAAAAGTTGATGAATTCAACTATGTACGGAGGTCAATTGTGAATCTTTTCCACATCTATTCTAAATAAAAGTTAAATTTGACAACCTCTTAAAATAAGAACATAATATTTAATAAAAGGTTACAATTGACCGAGTCAACCAAGAAAATTCCCTATAATAATTCAAACTTTTTATTAGGATGAATCGGTCAATATTTTATTCTTTTTCCTTTTCTTTTATTTTCAATATTTGTGAGTCTTTATATAAACTTAAGCACATAGACTGATAAGAAAGAATTAGCTCTATATCAAAATGATACAGAACCCATGTGAATAAGATGTAACAACACCTTACTAAAGAACAAGACTTTTTTTAGCTTATACTCAAAAATCCCAAATTAATTTTAAAAATCAATTTAAAGAAAATAAAACCTAATTGCCTTATCGATCAAATATCTTGTAGAGATTCAAAATCACTCCACAAACAAGATTGATCAAGTTAAGTTTGAATGATTCTAAACATGCAACCTAGTTATATAGAATTGCAAAGAAACGTAACTCTATGCTATAAGAAAGCACTATGGTTCTTTTTACTAGGGGTGCAACAAAAAACCGAAAAATCGAACCGAACCGAACCAATCCAATGGATCGGATCGGGTTTTTACCTCAAAATTGGACATATCGGTTTGTAATTTGAAAAAACCGAAAATATTGGATCGGTTCCGATTTTCATTTTAAAAAACCGATCCAAACCGATATATATATATATATATATAGAGTCAATAATTCATATAGAGTAATCTTCTTTCCATTAATATTTCTTTAATTCACCCCTATTTCAAGTAAAAAATATCCTTAAATAATTTTAAATAAGTTAAAAATACTTCTAACCTTTAAAAAAATAGTTGTTTATGAGAATGTTGTTTTTATATGAGAAATATTATTTTTGATATATTAAAAAAAATTGGACATTGGATCGGATCGGATCCATTTTTGGACATTGAAAAACCGAACCAATGGTTCTATACTTTATTGGACATTGGATCGGATACATTTTTTGAAAACCGAAGATATTGGTTCGGTTGTCGGTTTGGTACAAAACCGACAAAAACCGAACCGAAATCACCCCTACTTTTTACTACGTTTTTCAAGTATCATTTTTACAAAAATATGGTTGGTTGATATAATTAAATTTACCCAAATCCATTAGCTTAATCTTTTTTGTTGATTAGTGGGTTAACATAATTCACCATGTCATGAGAGTAAAGTCATTTCATCCCCAATTAAAATGGATCGATGAATGGTTTAATTCAACATATATGCTAGACTATTTATAACCACCAAATACATCCAAAATAAAACCGTGTTTGAAGTTGACATTCTATTAAACTCTTTGTCACCATCGTAGGGTAAACTAAGCTCTTCTTGATCTATCTTGAAACTTTCGTTCCATAAATAAAGTTTGATTCTTATTTAATGAAACTTGAGTTGAATCTTGATTGAACTGTTCATTTAATGCAATTCTTATTTAGAATCATATCATCTTCCCTTCTTCGAAAAAATTCGTCCTTAAATTTGACCACCGAGACTTTAGAATTTTAAATTATTTTTTAGGTAAATAATTATCATGAGTTAAATTTATCACTTTTAGAATTCTTAAAACTTCTTTTAACAATTAGGTCAACATATGTTAAAATTGATGTCAGTAAACTATTACATGTAGGAAAGAGGACCAACAAATCCTACATAGAGTGCACAATTACTCTCTAATAATGTGAAAGTCAAATACTAATTTTCGGGCCCGAATTCGTGACCGTAGAATTGAATGGGTTAATATGAGAGAAGATAACCAACTGCGCCAGTGATCCTTGAGTTAAATGCATGGACAAAAGGTATTTTGGAAGATAGACTCAAATTATATATATCATCATTAAACACAAAGATTTAAGTTCATGAGTTACCATAAATTTAATAATATTAGAAAGTGGCATTACAACATGCTTCCAGAGAAAGACTTTTTATATAATTTCAACAATATTGGAGATTTTAAGAAAGATATTCAAAATTAATATTACTAATATAAGTTGAGAGTAGGTGAAAAGTAATTTTAAACAACTTGAAGATATTGGGAGTTAGAAACTTTACTCTCCTAATATTTGGGGTATTACTAACCCTTTTCTAAGATCGGGATATATCGACGGAGTAGGGAATATAATTAGGGATGTCTACAATTAATGTCGTAGATCTTAAAGGGAATATAGTCTCAAAACTCAAGTTTTCAATCAATTACGCTATTTTTTGGAGACCACTCTTAAGCCTCGTAAACTCTCATTTTATAGCATTGCTCGGTCTTTAATGTGGTAATTAGAAATAAGATCAAGCGATGTATAAGCTTTTCAACAAAAGAAGAGTTTACAAGATTTAGGAGAGCGTAGAAATACATATCAATTACCATTCAATTATGATCGGTTTAAATAACTCGGATACCATGCCGAACTCTTAAATACTAATCACCCTAAAATATTAGGTTCACATATTACCGTGAATTTAATATTTTCCCTTATTTGTAGGTTTGGGAACGTATAGAAAACTCAACGAAGGAAAATCAATATTAATCGTAAAATATAATAAAGTTATAAGGGTTGAAAATTCTCGTTCTTATACCGTACTAAACATGTAACTAAGGCCCCCGTTTGATAACCATTTTATTTATTGTTTATTGTTTATGAAATTTAAGCCTACAACAACTATCAAACTATACATTGTTCCTTATTTGGATATTTACCTCTTACATATATTTTAATAAACAAAACCAAAATTTGTAAAAAAAAAAAAGCTTCCAAAAACTTGTTTATGTTTTTGAAATTGGATTAGTATTCTCCTACTTTCTTAAAAAAGATGGATATATTGTAGGAAAGATGGATCACATATATGAAATTTGAATAAAAATAAACTTAAATTTCATAAACAAAAAATAAAAATAAAATGTTTATCAAACGGAACCTAAGAAATCATCAATTTAAATTCTCAAATAGTTATAGAGCTTAGAAAACCACGTAAACTTAATTATCGACACAAAAAATAATCATCATTTCTTTTAAAATTGACAAAAATCAAAATAAATATTAAAACTTTAAATTTAATTATTTCAAAGCACGCGTGCAAGTGAGACTATGCTATATTAAAGTCGGGTAGAAGAAGGCAACCGAGCCCACAAGATGAAGCCCGAGGAGAACAGCCCAATGGGCCTTTAAAAACCCAAAAACTGAATTGAACCAATCTAATTCGATTGAACGGATTGGATTTTTAGCCCAAAGTTGGTGGTATGTTATTTGAAAAAATAGAAAATGTTGGATCGATTCCGATTTTTATTTTAAAAATTAATAAAAATTAAATTAAACTAAACCAAACCAAAATATATATATTTGTGAGGTAAAATTCATAGGAAATTAATTTCTAAGTAGGTACTCATCATGGGGATTGAACCCATGATTTTATACACACAAAGACTCTCTTTGACCAATTGAGTCACTACATCATAGTTTTAGGTATAAAATTGATATTATATTATAAAAAAAACTAATTATTTTAATATACTCTCACATTTAATTTATTAGCTATAACAACAATATAAATTATGTTTTAGGCTTTATAAGATTAAATTTTAATTTTAAAAGTATAAAAATTAAATTTAGTTTTTGAAAGAGAAATTAGACTCGATGAAATCTTCTTACAAAATAATTATAAATGTAAGTAAATTTTAAAATGTTTGCATCCTTATTTATTAATATGTTTGAATACTTTATTATAAAAACTCATTAATAGTTAATAGAGTGGCTTCAAAAAAAAGAAAGTCATCGATACAATATTACCATTAATACTAATAATCATAGTTGTTAATTTTTTTTTTTAAAATGGCTATATTGGTAATTAATTTATAAATTTCACTAATTTGCCCCTCTTTAAAATTACATACCCACCGAATAAGTTAGTGATGTAATACTTTCATTGTTTAATCACAGTCAAAGTTTAATTTTGATAATCGGTATTTGTCCCCTCTGTTAAAATGTACTAAAAAAAAAAATTACATACCCAAATTCTAAACTTGCGAAAAAAATATTGATTTAAAAAAAAACACAAGAAATTGATTAAAAATGAACCGAAAAAAGCAAACCGGTTTGGGACCGACGGGTGGTCCGGTTGAGTATGGCTCACAGCTACAAGCAAAACAGACCAACAACACATTTTTCCATTTGTTTTTGTTTTTTTTTTCATTCTTCATTACAATTTCTTGACCCATCGGACGCTACGTTTCACCAGCGAAATCGAAGCTTTGCGTGAGATCTGGAAAAGCAAAACCAAAAAGGAGAAACACTGAATCGGAGAAGACGATTTCCTTCAATCCGATCCAGGTCTGTTCATTCTATCCTTCAATTTCATTACTTTTCTTCAACTTTTCCTGATTTTCTCTTCAATTCCGTGGAATTTGAGCTTCTGCCTTTGGCGAATAACGCTGAATGTTGTCGTTAAGAGATATTGGAATCGTTTTGGAGGATGCTTGTTATTTGTGTTTGAATTGAAGTCCTGTGATAGCTAGCGTTTGAAAGTAGTTGAATGCGGCATTTACGAGCTGTGAGTTTCTGATGGGAGATATGGTTTTATGTAGGGTTCCCGCTCTGTGTCTGGGAAAGTTGGATGAATGATTTTCTGGCGATTATTGCCTGTTAAGTAGGTGTGTTGGGGCAAAAAACGGAGTGGATCGGATGGACAAGAACAAGAGTCGTTCCGATCTGCTCGCCGCAGGCAGGAAGAAGGTAAATTTGTGTTTCTTTTCTTACTATCTGTGTCTATTTTTATAAGTTGAATGAGAAAATTACAGGAATATTTCATTATTTGTGGTGGTTAATGTCAAGAAACTGAAAGTTTCTTCTACTAATTTCATAGGAAGTCTAGAATCTTGTCAAGAGTGTTTTTACTATATAGATTGAGGTGGGAAACAAAGTTTTGCTGCTTACTCTTTACCAGTGTTTTAAAAGACGCGCGCAAGGCGCACCTTCCCAGGCGAGGCGCGGTTAATTAGGCACGTGCCTTTTGGCGCCTACATGAAGCCCCAGGCGCCAAAAGGCGCGTGCCTTGTGGGCTTTTATGTTTCCTTAGGGCCTTTTAGGGTTTATGCCTCAAATTTTTGTGTTTTAGGGGCCCTATAAGCTTTTGACATTTCAATAAACTTAATTCTTCAACTCAAAAAGACAATGTTCGCTTTAAATGAAAGGTTAATAGTTGAATCTTATGTATGTTTTGTATAGATTCTTTGTTAAACTTCATTTCTATCCATGAAATGAAGGTTAATAGTTGAATGTAATGTATGTTTTATATATTATTCTTGGTTAAAACTTCATTTATATCTATGGAAATGTTTTTATTGTGTATACACACATATATTTTTTTGTGTTTTTTTATATAGTGCGCCTTATGTAAAAAAGCCCTCGCCTTTTAGGGCGCCCAGGCTCTAGATAGCCATTGCGCCTTAGTGGGCCTTGCGCTTTTTAAAACACGGCTCTTTATGTTCTACTGTCGTCGGAAGGGGGAGGGGGTATAACTGAAAATAGGAGTAAATGTTTTCTTTTTTAATCTCTTTTTTATCTTTCTTGGGTTCTCAATGACTCCCAGTTGGTAGATTCACTTATGTTTCAGGATTATTAATTATTGTAAGTTTGGGTAGTAGTTTCTTATTCAACTGGGAAGATAATAGATTCAAATATTTTTGGGTGTCATTGTTCCATAAATGTGGGCTTAGATTGATTTGATGAGATTTATAGTTTTTGATCTGAAAGGGCCTGTCTCCTTGATGTGGAAAAAGGTCTTTTTATGCATTAGGGCATTTTGCTCAACTAGGCGTAAATTTATGCCTTTTCCTTTTATTTTCCCTATTTATTAGCTCCAGCAATACCGCAAGAAGAAGGATAATAAAGGCGGTGGTAGCCAAGGAAGTTCATCTAAAAATACAAGTAAATTGGAACAACATGGTGCCGATGCAGATGCAGACACTGTGCCTGTTGCAGTACTTGCACCTGGGAGTCATTCCACTGATGCAGTACTTGCATCTGCCGTTGATTGTGATTCAGATACTGTAGACTCTTCAGCATCCCCTTCTACTGGGCATTCTTTGGCAGCCGAGGTTGATCATTCACCTGCTTCTGTTAAGCAAGAAATGGATTTAGTCGAAACATCAGCAATTGACCAGGCAGAGGTTCCAATGCAGGAAGTAGGGTACAGGGAGGACTATGATCACCCAATCCAGAATGCCGAGGATACTGGAGTTATATCCTCTGGACCTTCCCTTGCTACCGATGCTGAAGAGAATAATAATGACATTCATAATTTGTCATCCACTGAATACGCTTCCCAATTTCCTTCTGCTTCTGTGGAGCAGCAGGAGAGAATAGTTGATGTATGGGGTGGACGTAGGGAAGAAGAGCTATTGCCTCCACAGTCTGCATCTTTGTTGCAAGCAAGGGAAGATGTAGGTTGTCCTCTTATTCTTTAATACTTATTTGCCAATGTATTTTAATTATGATTTGTTCAGATAAATTGTATAGGCCAGGGAAACCAATTGATAATCCTTTATAATTGAATATCTTCTTTATTTTTCTTGATCGACAGGCACGAAGGAGGATGCCTCGATGCCTTCTGGTCAACTTCGTGAAACAGAGCTTGCAGGAGACGAGCAGCTCAAGATTGGTGGCACAAATGAGTTAGCAGCAGAGACTACTTTTAAAGACTCATGCCTCGATGAGGAAGAGATTATTACAGCAGATGTGGCATCTGTATCTGGTGTTGCAACAAACAGTTATTCACTTTCTAGTCCGGGAGAAACTTTAGATATTCAGAATAGTTCTAGTAGTGGTAGAGATGATTGGAAGACAGAAAGACAAGTTTGTGCAGAAGATATGATACATTCAAGTAGATGTCAAGTGCAATATATGCCAGAAGATAAGTTTGCAGACAAGTCCGAGGGCCATGAAGGACCTTCACAAAAAAGTGTTAAAATTTCTGATGGGGGAGTTGATGATACTGTCTCTCACAATGCACATATGGTCACAACTTCAGATGCACAGTCGGGGACGTTTTCTTCATTTGGAAAAGATAGTGATTTTCTTGATTTACTGGAGAGAGTGAAAGAAGAGTTGATAGTAACAAGTTTCTCGAAAGATATCTTCAACTTGCAATTTTCTGAACAAAACGAACTACAAATGGAGCTTGGTAACCAGAATTCTAAATTAACCAATGATATGTCTCTGCTCAATGCCTCACTAAGTGAAGTTCTTGAGAGGGACCATGTCCTCGTGGATGAGCTTTTGCATTGCAAATCTGAACTCAAGGATGTTTCAATTGCGAGGGAGGACCTCAGCAAGCAGCTGCTAACTGCAGAGGATGAGATACAAAAACTTTCTTCTAGAGCTAGTGAGACAGAGAATAGCCTGGAAAAGTTGCATGGAGATATATTCAGAATGGGAAATGAGTTGGGTGACTGCAAGCATTTGGTAACAGTGTTAGAAGAGGAGAATGAAAGATTAAATGGCATTATCACCTTTGAAAACGAAAATAAAAGTAAACTAGCTGAGGAAAAGGAGTTTTATATCAGTGAGAATGAAAAGTTAATATCAGAATTAAGTAGCTTCAAGAGTTTGAAGGTGGCTCTGGAGGGTGAAAATTCTAAGTTAATGGGGAGTTTGTCTTCAATAGCGGAGGAAAAAACAAAGCTTGAAGAAGAAAGAGAACACCTGTCTCAGGTGAATGGAACATTGTCAGTTGAACTTGCCAATTGTAAAAACTTGGTAGCTACTCAACAAGAAGAAATTACCAACTTAATCAAGAACCTTGCACTGGTAACAGAGGATAGGACAAAGCTTGAAGAAGATAAGAACGTTTTGTTTCATGAGAATGAGAAAATGGCATCTGAGGTGCTTGTTCTTGACGAGAGACTGTCAACTGAACATGAGGAACGTGTAAGGATTGAGGGTAACCTTAAAGATGCATTAGTTCAGCTTGACCAACTCACGGATGAAAACATATTTCTCAGCAACAGTCTTGATATACATAAATTTAAAATTGAAAAACTTTGTGGTGAAATATGGTCTCTACAAACAGGATCTAGAGAAGACGAGGATCAGGCTGGAAAGGCAGACTCTAGCTGGCATCATGGAAATAAGTCCCAAGAAAATGATTCTTACCAGATTACTGCAAAAAAAAGTTTGCCCAAAACTTCTGTTCTTGCTGCTGAGAAACCCTTCATAGTGACTGAACAGGAAATTTTTGATGATTCTCTTGGGTTTGTAACCTTAGGTCGACATTTAGAGGAAGCTGATCTTATATTGCAGAAACTTGAAAAGGAAATCAATACGTTGCAGTCCAGTTCTGCCTCCTCTAGCAGGTCAGATAGTAAAATTGCTGTTCCTGCTGTCTCAAAACTGATTCAAGCCTTTGAGTCAAACGCAAGTGTTGAAGAAACTGAGGTGGAGGCTGAAATCCAGTTATCTGATGATTCGTTTAAGTTATCAAATGAACTTGTGGACAATTTGAGAGTATTGCTCCGTCAAGTTGTTGTGGATGGTAAAAATGCTAGCGCTTTGCTTAAGGGAGAGCGTGATCATCAAAATGTTGCTATATCAACATTGAACGAACTCAAGGATCAATTTGAAGCTTTGGAAAACCATAATAATGATTTGGTGATAGCCAACATTGAGCATGGGGTTTTATTTGAATGCTTAAAACATCACGTGGATGATACCGATGGTAAGATCTATGAACTTGAGATTCTTAATGAGTCTCTAAAGCAAGAAGGCGTGCACCACAAAAATTCTAATTCCAAGCTTGCTGAAAGATTATGTGGATATGAATCAAAACTTACTGAGTTGGAGCCTCAATTATGTGATCTTCATGAAAGCTCAAATCAGATGGTTTCTTTGATATGTAATCAGTTAGACAATTTGCAGGATGGAGCAATTGAAAGGGCAATGATACTTGAGAAGGACTGGCACTCTTTCTTTCTGCAACTTACTGAAACAATTGCTAAGCTTGATGAATCATTAGGGAAATCTGATACTTCAGCTATCAAATTTTGTACTAATGACCAATTGCCTAGCTGCATTTCTGCCTCTGTTACAGATGCTGTCCAAATGATTGATGATCTGAGAAAGAGACTTCAAGCTACTTCCACTGACGGTGAAGCATTAAGGATGCTATATGAAGAAGTAAATGAAAAATATGATAGCTTGTGTAGAAGGACCGAATTGTCTGTTGATATGCTGCATAAGATATATGGTGAGTTGCAAAAACTTCATATTGCTTCTTGTGGATTTGTCGATGGAGGTGACCTGAATTTGCAAATCAAGACGCAGGGCGATCCCTTAGATTACAGAAACTTTGAAGCCTTAATCAAGCCACTGGAGGATTGTATTACTGAGAAGCTGCAGCTTGAATCTGTAAACAATAAACTTCGCTTAGATTTGGAACATAAGACGGTAGAATTTGTTGAGTTTAGCAAGAGATGCCTTGATTCTGTTGGTATTGAAAAATTGATCAAAGATGTTCAAAGTGTGTTATTACTGGAAGATACTGATGGGGATCGTGTTGAAATGCCTGTTTTATATTTGGAATCTATAGTATCGTTGCTTTTACAGAAATACAAGGAGAGTGAGTTGCAATTAGGCTTATCTAGAGAAGAATATGGATCCGTAATGATGAAATTGACCGAATTGCAGGGAAGTGTGCATGACTTACGCACCACGATTCTTGATCATGAACGTGAAAATGGTATTCTGAAAGAAAGCTTAAGCCAGACACAGAAAACTTTAATGGCTTCACAATCCGAATTAAAGGATAAAGGTAACGAACTAGAACAATCAGAGCAGCGAGTGTCTGCAATCAGGGAGAAGCTAAGCATAGCTGTGGCCAAGGGAAAAGGCTTGATTGTGCAACGGGATAGTCTCAAGCAGTCACTAGCACAGACTTCTAGTGAATTGGAGAGGTGCTTGCAGGAGTTACAGATGAAAGACACCAGACTTCATGAGACTGAAACAAAGCTTAAAACCTATTCAGAGGCAGGAGAGCGTGTTGAAGCACTGGAAACTGAGCTGTCGTACATTCGTAATTCTGCTACCGCACTAAGAGAATCATTTCTTCTTAAAGATTCAGTCCTTCAGAGGATAGAGGAGATTCTTGATGAACTAGATTTGCCAGAAAATTTTCATTCAAGAGACATAATTGAGAAGGTTGATTGGTTAGCGAAATCAAGTACTGGGGAGAATTTACCTCAAACGGATTGGGATCAGAGGAGTTCAGTAGCAGGAGGTTCAGGCTCTGATGCTAATTTTGTCATTACAGATGCCTGGAAAGATGAAATGCAACCGGATGCAAATTTTGGAGATGATTTAAGAAGAAAATATGAGGAGCTCCAAACAAAGTTTTATGGGTTAGCTGAACAAAATGAAATGCTTGAACAGTCATTAATGGAAAGGAATAACATAGTGCAACGATGGGAAGAGCTTTTAGAAAAGATAGATATTCCTTTACACTTACGATCCATAGAGCCAGAAGATAAAATTGAATGGTTACATAGATCCCTTTCAGACGCTTGTCAAGATAGGGATTCTGTCCATCAGAGGGCCAATCAGTTGGAGAACTATTGCGGATCGTTAACTGCAGATCTGGATGATTCACAGAAGAAAATTTCTGACATTGAGGCAGAGCTTCACTCAGTCATGCTAGAAAGAGAGAAGCTTTTTGAACAAAATGAAATGCTTGAACAATCATTAATGGAAAGGAATAACATAGTGCAACGATGGGAAGAGCGTCTAGAAAAGATCGATATTCCTTTACACTTGCGATCCATAGAGCCAGAAGATAAAATTGAATGGTTACATAGATCCCTTTCAAAGGCTTGTTATGATAGGGATTCTCTTCATCAGAGGGTCAATTACTTGGAGAACTCTTGTGGATTGTTAACTGCAGATCTGGATAATTCACGGAAGAAAATTTCTGACATAGAGGCAGAATTTAACTCAGTCATGCTCGTGAGAGAGAAACTTTCTGAAAAGTTGGAAATAATCTATGATCATAATGAGCATCTATTAATTGGAAATTTTGAGAATGAAGTTGAGAACATAGTTTTAAAAAACGAATTAAGCAATATGCGGGATAAATTAATTTGTACTGCGCATAAAATAGTGAAATTGGAGGCTTTGGTCAGTAATGCATTACATGAAGTGGACACAAATGATATGGTTTCTGATAGCAGTATTGAATATCTTGAATTGATGGTGATGAAACTAGTACAAAATTATACAGCATCCTCTTCAGGGAATGTTGCGCTTGGTGGGGTTACTGATGAACCTGATACTGAAGAAATCATCGCTAGAAACATAGATACGCATGTTGCTTGTCAAAATGATAAAAATGATCTCAAGAAAGATCTGGAGGAGGCACTATATCAATTGATGATTGTGACAAAGGAGCGGGATCAATATATGGAGATGCATGAATCTTTAGTTATTAAGGTTGAAAGTTTTGATAGAAAGAAGGATGAGTTGCAGGAGCTGCTTAATCTGGAGGAGCAGAAGTCAACGTCTGTAAGAGAGAAGCTAAATGTTGCTGTTCGGAAGGGGAAGTCTTTGGTTCAACAACGAGATAGTCTGAAACTAGCCGTTGAAAATATGACCGCTGAGTTGGATCATCTGAGATCTGAGATGAAGTCTCAGGAAAATACTCTTGCTAGTTATGAGCAGAAACTTAAGGATTTCGCTGTTTATTCCGGACGTGTGGAGGCCTTGGAATCTGAGAATTTGTCTCTGAAGAATCACTTGACCGAAACAGAGAGCAATTTGATGGAAAAAGAACATATATTGAGCTCAATTATCAACACTTTAGTTCACATTGAAGTTAATGTTGATGTTAAGGTAAATGATCCTATTGAGAAACTAGAACAAATTGGAAAACTGTGCTCGGATCTGCGTGAAGCTGTGGTTTTTTCTGAACAAGAGTCGGTGAAATCCAGAAGAGCAGCTGAGTTACTTCTTGCAGAACTAAATGAAGTTCAGGAAAGAAACGATGTTTTCCAGGAAGAGCTAGCGAAAGCTTCTGATGAAATTGCTGTATTGACCAAGGAAAGAGACTCAGCAGAGACTTCCAAGCTTGAAGCTCTTTCAGAACTTGAAAGTTTATCGACTCTGCACTTCAAGGAAAAAAAGAACCAAATTTCTCAGTTTATGGGATTAAAATCTGGTCTTGAACGTCTAAATGGGGCTTTGCATGAGATTAATTATTTACTTGCTGATGTTTTCTCCAAGGATTTGGATGCTTTTTATAATTTGGAAGCTGCTATTGCTTCGTGTACTGACGCTAATGGTTCCGCTGATGTCAATCCTTCTCCTTCCACTGTTTCTGATGCCTTTAAAAAGGATAAGGTACGTTGGTTTCTCTATAAATTTACCTTTTCCTCCCTTAACAGACGTTTTATTATCCAATTACCTGACCCCTGACACCCTCATTTTAATGGGTTTGTTCAATCCAGTATTCTTAAATCATCTCATAGGTTTAGAATATCTCTCTAAATTTGTTACATTAAATCCAATCGTGTCTCATCTCTCTTTCTTCAAAAACACATTCATTTACTAATGTAAATAAACATAATTAATTGATGGTAATTTTTACAATAAATAAGAAAGTAATTTTAGTTAGAACTGTAAATAGTAAATAATAAAGGTTTATATTCTGGAGAAGCATCCTCAGCAGTTGACTAGGCACAAGTCTCCTAGAAGGGGGCGTTGGAGAGGGTGAGAGCCCAGTTGTACTTGAACCCGTGCAAACCATGAGCAGCTGTCAACAAGAAATTACTAATGTTTATTTTCTATTTTGGTTCTTGTACTGTCAGGCTTATTGACGAGGTTTGTTTTCCTTTTAGGGGAGTTTTTTTTCTCTGGATTCCTGGTTGAACTCCTACACTAATTCTCCCGTGGATGAAAATGAGACGGAAATACAGAATCTCATTACACATCACCTGGAAGAATCGTTGAAGGATATTGGTTCCCTGAAAGAAATGATAGATGGGCATTCTATGTCATTCCATAAACAATCCGACTCTCTATCTACGATACTGGGGGTACTTTATAGTGAAGTTAATTCTCAGAAAGAGTTGGTCCAAACATTAAAGGGGGATGTGCAACAGACTCAGTCAGTTGCAAAGGATAAAGAAATGGAAGGTGATATTTTATGGAGAAACGTTGCAGTGCTTTATGAAGCATGCACATCTACGATTAATGAAGTTAACCAAAGAAAAGGGGAACTAATGGGGAATGATTTGACTAGTGAAAGATTGGGAACGGGTATTATCTCCACAACACCTGGTCAACTTTTACGCTCTGGCGAAACACATTTTTTGTCCGAGGAATGTGTCCGTACAATTGCTGACAGGTTGCTATTGGTAGTGAGAGAATTTATAGGTTTGAAAGCTGAAACGTTTGATGGGAATGTGAAAGAGATGAAGGTTGTAATATCAAATCTGCAGAAAGAGCTTCAGGAAAAGGACATCCAGAAGGAAAGGATTTGCATGGAGCTTGTTGGTCAAATTAAAGAAGCAGAAGCAGCTGCAACTAGATATTCACTTGATCTTCAAGCTTCAAAAGATCGGGTACATGAGTTGGAGAACGCATCCGAACAGATGGAGAGTGAAAAGAAGGTCCTGGAGCAGAAATTAAGGGAGATGCAAGATGGTTTGTCTATCTCAGATGAGTTAAGGGAGAAGGTCAGGTTGCTCACAGATTCACTCGCCGCAAAAGACCAAGGTATGTTAAATTGTGCTTAAATCCTTCATAATCTACGATTCATAAGATTTATCAATACTTAGGCTGGTTTTGCATGATGTCTGCAGAAATTGAGGCCCTAATGCATGCACTTGATGAGGAGGAGGTGCAGATGGAAGGCTTGACCAACAAGATTGAGGAGCTGGAAAAGGTTTTGCAACAAAAGAATCAGGAACTTGAGAGCATTGAAACTTCTCGTGGGAAGCTCATGAAAAAACTCTCAATCACAGTGACGAAATTTGATGAGCTTCATCATCTATCTGAGAATCTCTTAACTGAGGTTGAAACACTTCAAGGACAGTTGCAAGATCGGGATACTGAAATCTCTTTTCTGAGACAAGAGGTAACTAGATGTACCAATGATGCCCTTGTTGCAACCCAAACAAGCAACAGAAGTACAGAGGACATCAATGAGGTCATAACATGGTTTGACATGAGAGAAGCTGAGGTTGGGTTATCTCATATTGTTCATGATGACCAGCAGAATGAAGTTCTTGAAGGCAAGGAAGTACTCAAGAAGAAGATTACCTCTATCTTAAAAGAAATTGAGGATCTTCAAGCAGTATCGCGTAGGAAGGACGAAATGTTGCTGGCTGAAAAGAATAAGGTAGAAGAACTGAAACGTAAAGAATTGCAATTAAACTTGCTTAAAGATGTTGGAGATGGTAATAGAGCGAGCAGTGCGGCCCCTGAAATATTTGAATCCGAACCATTGGTGAGGTTTTTGGTAGCTCTTTTTTCTTATTTTGAGTATATCCAGTTGGGTGTAGTTTGCTCACGAAAATTAACTTAGAAATAGGAGCTAATTTCCGTCTAACTTGTGCTTTTAAACCTAATTTCTTCTACTTTTGGATGTGTGATTTTGTTGAAATAGCCTCATCATGCATGTTTGTCATCCATTTGCGTTTACCCCTTAATTACTTTATCAACTGAAATTTACATGTCTGCTTAGGTTGCCTGCGAATGTCAAGTTTCTTTTTTTGTTCAATTCTCATTTCTTTTTTTGTTATGAAATAGCAGAAGTACTTAAATCGTTCCATACCTTGTTATTGTTGTCCTTTTATGTCGAAGCACCTTGTGAAAAGTTCTACCTTGTGCACTCTTCCGCAGATTAACAAATGGGCTGCAAGCAGTACTACTGTTACACCCCAAGTTCGTAGCTTGCGCAAAAGCAATACCGATCAAGTTGCAATCGCTATAGATATGGATCCTGCTAGCAGTAGTAATAGATTTGAGGATGAAGATGATGATAAAGGTAAAATTCCAAACTAGCTTGATTATGATCTCCTCGCTTTTCAACCTTTCCTTTGTAGTTACCTTCTCTGAACTAATTACTTAAAACTCTCGTTTCTTTGATCCTCCTCCATTGCAGTGCATGGTTTCAAGTCATTAGCTTCATCAAGAATCGTTCCGAAATTCTCAAGACGCGCGACCGACATGATTGATGGACTTTGGTAGGCCTACAGACCTCTTCTTAGTCTCACTCAAACATGTAAATCTGAACAAGCATATAACATGATTTTGTAACAAATTTTCCAGGGTTTCTTGTGATCGAGCACTGATGCGGCAACCTGTATTACGACTGGGGATCATATTTTACTGGGCCATATTACATGCACTTGTTGCCACATTTGTAGTTTGAGCAGTCAAGTTGGTTAGTAATTCGCCTTGTCCTTGGCTGTTCGAAAATCTTTCGATTTTCCTTATATTTTCCACTATTGAATTTTAGGCCTAAAAAGCATGGACACGGACACGAGATACGGATACGACACAAACACGTAGACACGTCATTATTTTAAAATGTAGGACACGGACACGTCGTCACGGCCTTCACCAACACTACCCATGGCTGTGTTGTTGTGTCATCGACCATATGAAACAGGTAAATCTTAAATGAGGTGTCCATGAATTGTTCGAAATTAAAAATAATAATAATAAAGGACATGGAATTTTGAGTGTCGGTCACATGTCCGAAGAAGTATCAGTGTCGGACACATGTTGATGGATACTTTGTCACCATAGAAGTGTTTGCGCTACCTAGCTTTAGGCTAATCTTTTTGTCCACTAATTTTCTTATACAAACACTGAAGAACATATCGATTCAGATTCTTGATCTTCTTTTGCCCTCTCCCTTCTCCAGGTGCATAATTGGTTTGAAGTAGAGAAGAATGGAGTTCATATAATTTGTTCCCCCCTTTTCTGAATAGATAATTAGAGGCTCCTAACTCGGTTGTACATGATTACTTCCATTAGTGGGCAGTTTTTTTTTTTTTTTTTTTTTTTTTTCATCCAAGTGAACTGGGATTTCCCCCATTTTTTCCTAGCAAATCCCAGTTGTTTGGATGCATCAAATAAGGATCACAGAATCTTTGTCTATTACAAAGTGTAGATCATCAATTTGTTTATTCAGAAACCTTACTTTCAGATTGTACTACACACCAATTCTTGTCACAAAATTTTGCTACAAAGCCTTTAAATGGCTCTTAGAAAAAGCATTCTTAGCATATTTTCATTTTTCAAATTCGTTTTAGGTTGGAGTTATATAATTATAAATTTAGTTTTGGGATTTGGATGCGTTTGTTTATTTTATTTTTAAATAAAGTAATTGCATCTGGATCTTAAATTGCGGCTTCATATAAATATTCTGTTTGAATGTAGCTGGAAAGGTTTATTGAACACATTCATTAATTTGTCATATTGTGAAGAAATTTGAACCAACCACCTTTAAACTGTGGTTTATTACAATCCCAACTTTGAATATTAAATTTGATAAATCAGATCATGAACATTGTTTAGTGTTAGCGACCACTCTTAAATTTAATCAGTCATCTTCTTAAGTTTTATAATCAGTCCTTGTACTTCAGTAATTGTTGCAATTTACTTTCATTACTTTTGTTAAGTCCAGGATGGTAATTGTACTTCCTCTTATTTAACAAAGTTTAAGTAATTGATTGCAACATTTAACAAATACATTGATGGATCAATAAGGGTATTGAAACATTCAATAAAGTTTAGGGCTGAATAATACATTAAATATTGAGAAGCCGTGATTGTAACGAATTTCATCGTTTAGGTGTCATTTGTGCAAATTTTCTGAATAATAAATGACCAAATGAAAGTGAACTTTATGACAAATTAAAGCTACATGTTTGATATGCTTTGTCCTATCTTGTTTGGTTTTTTAATTTATTGTTATTATTCTTTTTTTTAATTTTTTTTAAACCTATCTTGTTTAGTTTAAGTTCACCCATACATTATGCTAAATGACTCAGCACCGTTGGATATTGAGGAATACTGAATTTGTAATTTAACTTACACATACATGCTCTCTATTAGATAAGATTCATGGCTACGGCAACTTGAATTACTTCGATTATTAAAAGTCCAAATTGGAAAAAAAAAAAAAAGTGGCAAAGAAAAATAAACATAAAACCATGAAAGCTAAGAAATTAATCAAAGGGCCGAGGAGCTGTGCTTGTGAAGCTTTACTTGATCTGCAAAGTTCTTGACATTCCCTTTTGGATTCTCCTCAAACCTTGCTATCCTGAAATACTTCAGCTCCACCCCCTCCGCCGCCCCCTTCAATGCAAGCTCCGCCAGTATCCTCCCAACCACCGGCGACATTTTGAACCCGTGCCCCGAAAACCCGCCTCCAATCACCACATCCTTCTTGAATTCCCCTCCCAAGAAGTCGATCACAAAGTCCTCATCGGGCGTCATTGAGTACATACATAACTGCGTCGACACCGGCTGACTCGAATCCACTCTCCCCCAAACCTCCCCTCTATCCACTCCTTCAATGCTGCCATCGATGATCCCCCAGCACCCCCCCACGGCCGCTTGTCGGGATCGCATTGATGTCCACCGTGCACGGCCACCTTAATCAACCCGGGAAACTCTAGCGATGGCGTCCCGTAAATATACGGGTCGCCATAGCTAGCGAACGTCGGGAAATCCCCTCCGATGGCATACCCGGCCTCGGCCCCACGCTTGATCCTCCAATAGGAAACAACAGTCTCCAATGGGTGAATTGGCAAATCAATCCCACCAACCGATTTAACTAACTTTCTTGCCCAAGCTCCAACTGTCACCACACATTTCTTCCCCAAAAACCTCTCCCCATTGGCTAATGAAACCACTAATCCTCCACTAATCCCATCCCCTCTCTTAATCTCCACCACTTCAGCATTATCCTTCAAAACAGCACCATTCTTATACGCCAGACTTTGAAACATAGCAACCGCCTTCGTCGGCTTAATCACGCCGCCGTACTTGCTCAACACCGCCACCCAATCCGCCGGAATCTCCACCCTGCCGGAGTACTTCTCCGCCAGCTGCCGGCGATCGAGGACCCGATGAGGGATCGAATGTTTCCGGCAGGTCTCCACGACGGCGGCGAGGCTTTCGTCGTCGGAGGGGCCGAAATCGAGCTGCTCCGCGGGGAAGTAGACTCGGTAGCCGATTTCGGCCTCCGCGGACCGCCACGAATCGTAAGATTCCATGACGAAGGGGTGGTAGTAATCCTCGGGATAAGTGGCGCGTATGGTGCGAGATTCGCCGTGGGATGAGCCTCTGTGGTGGAGAAGATCGAATTGCTCAAGGATTAAGACTCTGTTTCCGGCTTTGGCGAGATGGTAGGCCGTTGAACTGCCCATTACGCCGGCGCCGACGACGATCACGTCGAATTGGGTGTCGGAAATGGCCATTTTCTCTGTCTCCGATTTGGAACTGTTTGTGTCGCCGGCGGAGTCTCCGATTTGATTGCAATAGGCAAGTGGTGCAAATTGAAACAGAGGGAGTTGAAAAATTAAGTAGTGAAGCTTCTTGGAAGACGCTTAGATTTGGCTGAATTGACGACAATGCCCTTCCTGTTTTTTATTTATTTATTTAATTTGAGGTCATCTCAAGAATAAAAAAAAACGAATGTAAAATATTCTTAAGAAAAAAAAGAAGGGAAATTGTGGTAGATAGTCTACTTTTACAAATCTAGGCAAATTCTATATCAATTACAATCTTATTTTTCTATTTATAATTAATTAAAATACAATTTATTTTATTCCTATTTTACCCCTGGCAAGAGAACGAAACAGAAATGGGAAGCAAAAGCTCCGCTTTTTCCATTTCATTTTTTGAATCAAAACATTTATTTGCAACTTTATTTTTAAAAAATAGGCTTCTTTTTACAATTTTTTTAAAAAATAGGTTTGATTGCAACTAACAACACATTTTTTTGTTTTTACGATACTTTGACTTCTAATTAGTCCTTTCATTCCAGTTTTTTTTTATCCATGAAAAAATAGAAAATTAATTATTTTTACAATTTTCACAATTATATAGTTAGCTGAGCTTATTTTTTTATTTTATAAAATATATTTTGATATGAATAATATTTTCTTACAATATTGTATTAATAATACGTTCTTATAATAGGGTATTGATAATATAAAATATTTTGTTAATGAGTATTTATGATAATATTAATGATTACAAATGCAAATACAATATTAACATAATTCTTGCAGCATTGTATATATTAAACCTTAAATCGATAGATACTATATTTATTTTAAATAATGCTATTACTAATATTATATTTAGATATGAGAGTATTCTTAAATTTCATTTAATATTAAATTATTAAACAATTTTCACTAATATATTTTAGTTTCTTAATAAAAGAAATATATACCAGATTAGTCAAATTCATAAAATAATTACAAAAATTGTCACTTTTAAAAAAATTAATAATCATAGTTATAGGTATTAATAACTTATAATATTGTATTAATAAGATAATACTGAATTAATAATATGTATTGTATTAATGAATATTTATAATACAGTATTAATAGTTATAATACATAATATTGTATTAATAATGCAATATTATGCATTATTAATATTGTATTAATATTAATTAATTAATACAGTATCATGTATTATAAATATTAATACTGTATTATAAATATTTATAATGCATAATATTGTATTATTAATACAGTATTATATTATCAAAAATAAAATATTTACTAATAATACATATTAATAATATAATACATTTAGTATTATTAACAACGATTTATGAATTAAAAAACTTACAAGATTAGTAAAAATTTTAAAAATTATAATATAGTCATTTAAAAAAAATTAGCAACCTTTGTCATGTTATTAATTATAATATTGTATTAATGACACACAATACTGTATTAAAAAATATTTATAATGAAGTAATAAAACGTATTAATATGTTTAAATCTTCAGATTAATACATTTAATCTTGTATTAATGATGCATAATATTGTATCATCATATTAATACATAATACTGTATTAATTATACATAATATTGTATTATTAATACAACACTAATTGTCTTATTAATACATAATATTGTATTAATGAGTATCTAAAAAAAGTATTAATGACTATGGTGTAAATATTATAAATATTGTAACAATATACATCTGGAATACTTGTATATGTTCAATCGATAAATATTGTATTTATTATGCTTGGTTAATGGTTACTTATTAAATCGATAAATAATGTATTTATTATAAATAATACAACTATTAATATTTTTTTTAAGGCATTGAGAGTATTTTTCAATGTTTTTAATATTAAATTATTAATCAATTTTCACTAATATATTTTAATTTTTTAATAAAAAAATGTCATTTGAATAAAGTCTATTACATATTGAGATACACTACCGATATATTATTAATGCACTACTAAATAATTGAATCTTGAACATTTATTTAACACAATACAATCTCTACTTTTCTTTTATTTTCTAGAGTCGTTCGAGTTGTTTAGTTTCTTTAATTTCTAAGCTATATAAATTATATATACTTGTATTTTTAGTAAAATCATTGTCAAATAATCAACACACAATACAAATAAATTTATAATATGATAAATTAATACATACATGTAACATAAATATTTAAGATAACTTAATTATAATTATGGTATTAATAATTCTTCAAAAAAATGATATTAATAAGGTAGTTATATTTGCCTAAGTAAAAAAAAAGAATAATATTAATATATTTTTGAATTGTTAATACATTACGTAACTTACTCCAATTGTTAGCATATTTATTTATTAATACATGATTGAAAGATTTTAGATTTTTTTTGAAAAAATAAAAAATAATTATCATGTGTATCTCACATAAAATTCTATTATTGGACATTTGTAAGTAGATAATTTTTGGTTGAAAATAGAAGTTGAAAAGTGTCTATAATTTGAAAGATTTTTTTCCCCAAAATATAGTGCTTTTCTATTTTAGTAAAGGTTGGTTTATAGTACATGATATTTATGTAATTTCACTATAAAACTATTTATTTTAATCGACCGGCAGATTAGTTTTGCAATTTTTTATTTTTTTGAACATGCGGGTAAATTTTTTTTCATTTGGTGTATTGTTGTAAGAAGCCCAAAAAAGAATACCATTTTGATCCACGAAGTTTCATTTTGGTTATTGAACATATGAGCTTTTTTCATAAATAGATCATATTTGAAAAGTATTTGCAAATATATGTTGCTCGAAAAATATTAGCAAAAACGGAATTTCGTTAATTACATTATTAATTACTTAAATTGACATTTACAATAATACCCTCTTTAATTAATTTTTTAATTTTCGAATTATTAACCATTTTGGAAAAACTTTCCCTATTCCATGTCCACAAATTCCTAAATTAACATGCATTTATTACGAATATTAAATACAATAAAAAAGCTAAAAAAGAAAGTGTCCTTTCATTTATTTTCTTTTGATTTTTCTGTCATTTCGCCTTCTTCTTGATTTCTCCAGAAAAAACTCTCTAGTTGGGCAATCTCGACGATGTTTCAACGTTTTTACGATTGACAATCAGAATCGAAAACAAGGCGAAAGAAGAATTGAAGGTCATCATACGGTAGGTTTATACGGTTATGTTCAGTTTTTAAGGTTTTTTAAATACATTAAATCTGGTGTTCGATAGTGGAGAGTGACAGGATTCTAGGGATATGAGTGTTGTAGTTTTGAGATTTTGTAATAATCAACACTTGTATGAGTTTAATTTTCTAGTTTAATTCGTTTCGTTCCTCGATTTGTGGTTAGGGTTTTAAACAGACTTTATTATAGTTTATGAGATTATTACTACTATCGATTTCTGGTTTGAGGGCCTGAAAACAGAATTGCACAATAGTTAGGAGGGGTATTGTATTGTATTAACTTGCATATACGACATTACCTTGTATGTACGATAATGTTTTAATTTTGATAGGTTTTCACTATTCATTCTATTTGGATTGTAGTTGTTTAGTGATTGTTTAAAAAAATTTAGTCTTCTGTTGGTTTAGTTGAATCAGAGTATTCTTTCATCAGGTGTAAATAATATGGTTGTGTAATGTATGGATGTTTTGTTTATGTTATACCGTATTTACTAACTAGATTATTTTTTTCACATTTAAGACATCAAGTTCATCTAGTGCTTCAGATCGTGACAAAAAAAGATCATCCGAAGGTGAAACCCAAAGCACGATGGAATGACAAGAAATGAACAAGGTTGACAGAAGTTAAGACTAGAAGAGAAGTATGAATAATTGGGCTGTCTGGAAATACTATAAGAAAAACAGGGGAAAAAATACTTTAATGTCTAGTCATACTTGTTTGCAAATATTGTAGGAAAAATATTGCAAGAGGACACTTATTCCCTTTGGATTTGATTTTAAGGTATTGAAACATGAAGCATTAATGTACCAGATTGTATATAATGTATAGATATGTGAGTATTATGTTCACATGTAGGAATTCGAGGAAATACAGTGTATCAAAATAAATTATAGGATTGCTGGTATTTATCGAACCGTATTATTATTCTTTAAGCAACACTTATATAGATTTATGTATTGTATTTCACGTTCGAGTATCAAAATGAGGTATTATTAACAACTAGAACTACAACTAAAATATGCTATATTTGAGAGCTATCATTAAACCAATGGAAGTGTAATACAATATTTATTAAAACAATAGGACAGTTCAGAAAATGCCCTATTGGGTAAATGGATTTCGTAAGGATTTAACATTACAAACATAGAGTGTTGTTCTATAATACAATACGGTACTGGTGTACTTATGAGTAATACAGTATTATAGTTAAATCGTATTATTTTCATCTTCAACGTTCGTGCAAATTAAGGTTTCGTAAGAGCGCCGCCATAAATCAAGACGACGCTGGTGCACTACAGAAATCTGCAAGAAATCATCCATATTTTTTTAAAATCAATACATAATACAATCTTGACAGAACTGTATATTGTTGAAATAAGGAAAGTTTTCGATAAAAAATCTAGACGAAAATTCTTGACAATAGAAAAATGAGAGGTTGAAGATGAAGAGAGAGAAAAATCGTTTTGAAAAAAGTATTTTAGGAATGTACTACTAAAATCTCATAACATTAATTTGACATTTAAAAATGGTATGTAATATAAATATGAGAAGTTTGAAAAATGGAGGTTGAATTTGAAAATGAGGCATTAAATGTGTAGAAGGGCAAAATGATATTACTAAAAAATCATTAATTTCGAATTTTAAAAATAACATTAAGTTTGCAAATAAAAACTTGAGCGCCTACATTTGCAAATACTCGTTGAATGTGGTATAATTACTACAATTTCCCTTTTAATATTTCAACTTTGTTAAGAATAAAAAATTTCCACCTCTTTTCTTCAAGAATTGTACTGTGAATCTTCACCTTCTTCAGGTAAAGAAGTAATCAAATTCATGATGATTTTGAAATTTTCAGTGGAAAACATTTGTGGGAATTTGGTTTAGAATCTTGTGTTTTTTGTTTGTTATCTCAAGTTCTAATACTTGGGGAAGATAGTTTTGTTTCATTATTTGATTTAGATTCTAAAACTCTTAAGTTTTGTTGAAGAGTTTACAGAAGTAGAACTAGAACCCCAATTGCAGATTTTAAATGCCAAAATTTTGCCTGTAAATGAAGATGGTTTTAGGGAAACAAAAGAAATAAAAAACATGATACTTCATTTGATAAATTTTTTTGAACCTTGTCATCAAGTCCCTTGATAATAATTTGAATAATAAGGTTATGCTTTTTTTCTTTTCTTTTCTTTTCTTTGGGATAGATGAAAAAGATGATAACATCTTTTTATAATAATAACAATGATTATTTTTGCCACCTCAGCCATTTTTAATCATAATTATGGTTAAGTTTTATTTTTAACCTGAAGATTGTTTTTAAATATTTAAGAAAGTTGAAGGACTAAATTAGACCCAATTTTTTAAAGGTTAAGGACCAAAATGGTATTTTAACAAAATGATAATAATAAGAAGAAGAATGGCAAATAGGGCGGTATGACATTAAGAAAATGGCATCAAATTTAATATCTTTCATTAATGACATTGATCGAAGACAATCGATAATACTAACGGATGGTAATGGATGATACTGATAGAAAGCAATTATTGATATTTTGGTGATACTGATTAAATGATATATTTGGTTAAACAGCAAAAATTCCTAAAATCATCTTACCTTTCAAAACTCATTTCTTAAATCAACTTATATGTCTATTTTGATCATAGCTAAATCACACAATTTGTTGAAAATTTTCGAACAAAATTTCAAAGTGATCGACTTATTATTCATTCATTGTCATTACTAAGTTTCCATGAATGAGAATGAAAATTTTGTCAACATGAATACACTTTTTTGTTTGAAATTTTGCAATATTCGTTTTTTTTTTTTTTTTTGTGATAACTTTGGCTAAATAAAATATTGCAAATTTGGTAAAATTTTCAAATGCAATTTTTAGTTTCTCATATTTTACCCCTCCAAAGCTTCCATCCTCTTCCTCGCAACATTTTTTATTTCTTTCAATTATTGTTCATCAATTTGTGTCTGATTTTATTTTTCACTTTTCACTGATTTCTTCTATTATTCCTCTCTATTTACCTATGATCGATTCTCCTCCTACAACTTCTTTGGAGAAAGAAATCATTATGGAGTTCACAAGAATGAAGACTACAAGTGATTTTTTGGTCATTTTAGTTTTCTGCAACACAATGTTTTGCATTTTCTAGCCCAACCATTTTGAGAAATAGCTGAGAATTTGGCACTTATGTGGCCCGGGTGACTCGTACGCTTGCCTACTCGAGCACCAGTGAGGTTTCTCTACTCAACTTAGGACCAATGTCGACTTCTTCGGGCCTTACTTTGTCGGGTCAGTCTAGTCCTTAGACCTCCCTTGGTAGGCCCATTTTCACTCGGAGTAGCCCAATTTCTCGGGCCTAATTTTGCCCATAAAAAATATAATTTCCAGCCTTCAACCATCAATTTTCTTCAAATTTTAATGATATTCAAATGTCGTAACATCAATGGTTTGCCCTGAGTCAATAGTTGAAGTTTGCATAATGGAATACTAAGAAAAAAAAAATTGTCCCCCCAAAATTTTGAAGCTCGATCCACCTTAAAGTAATTAATTGAAATAATAATCTTCTAATTTACATATGATAGTGAGTTTCCACATATTTTATTCGCTATCGATTAGAAACTACAAAGATTACCTTTAGATTTTATTAAATCATAAAAACTAAAATTTAATTTTCCAAATCATAAAGATTAAATTCTAATTTTTAAAATGCTAAAATATAATTTTAATCCCTATGATGCGAAGAAAGTTAGAGTTTAGTTGTCATGATTTTAAAAACTAGAATTATTTAATTTCTATGATTTGAAGAAATATAACATTTAGTCCCTAGAATTTAGTCTCTATTGTTTGATATAATCTTAAAAGTGGTATTTATCATTTCTAATCATTGGTAAATTAAATATTTGAAAATTAATTATTTATTGTCAATGATGAAATTATGAATTTAATGACCGATATAACAAAGAGAATCATATAATTTATGCATGAATTGTAGGCTTTCACGAACTTAATATGCTAACAAACACATATGATAAAGACTATATTTTAGAATTTATAAAACTATAAGAACTAAATTCAAATTCTTAAAACCAAAGAGGTTAAATTTTAAATTTCTTCAAACCATAGAACTAAATTCTATATTACTACAAATCATAAGGACTATATTCTGGTTTTTGAAACCATGAGACTTAAACTCTAACTTTCTTAAAATTATAGGGACTAAATTTATAATTTTCATTTTTTGTTTGTTTTAGTACAATATAATTTTCCTATTTTAAAACTATATAAATATTAAACTTGAACTTTGTGGCAGACTAAATTACCCTCCCCATTATCGGCGTGGATCAAGCCTCTGGTTTTGAATGACAAACGTGTTTATTTTTTTTTGGAAATAAGCACACGTTTTAAACGTTGAGCTAGATCAATGCTCTGTTTGTTTTTGTGTAAGGTATTGAAAAAGTATTTATATCTTTTTTTTCACATCAACAAAAATAATTATTTTTTTAGGTGACCACATTATGCAATCAAGTTTTAATTTTTTAGTTCCACAAATCATAATTTTGAAAAGTACAAAAAAGTTAATAAATAAAAAAGAAAAAAGAAAGAAAAAGTAAAAAGTAAAAAAAAATAAATTAAAATGTATGAAAAAGTACAAAGATAAATAAAGAAAGTAAAAGAGAAGGAATTAAATTAACACTAAATATTATAAACACTTATTAATATCAATATTATGTATTATAAGAAAAAATGTAACCATACTCATTAATACTTATAACTATTTTTGTTAAATTTTTTTTAAAGTGATCATATTTATAATTATTTTAATATATTAGAATAATTTGATAAGCATCTTTAAAAATAATCAGATCATCAGTATGCTTGAACTAAAAATTAGTCTTGCTAATAAAAATAATAATAAACATTTTAATCAATATTTTTAACAGGTTAATTATTTCAATGACTAAAATTGAAGAGTATTGAATATCATACATAAAAATATTTGATTTTGTTTATATAAATCAAATTGAGACTTTGTTCAAACCCTAACAAATAAAATATAATATGTTTTTGTTTTCTTCCAAAACATGCAATCTTGGAAGTATCTTACCCAATCTTTTTATATATATAAATAACACGTATTTACAAATGGAGAGAGAAAGTTTTTGTGTAAGTTACACAATACATTTATGGTTTATTATTCATTCTATTCATGTATAATACATTTTTCGTACTCATATTACTATTCATTAAATTTCCATTCCGCAATACGGTATTGTTTATACATGTATATTATACGACTTATTATATAGAGCAATATTATTTGGACATTTTTTTAAGGGAAATTTTAGTAACTAGACCACATCCGAAAAGTATTTGTAAATATAGGCGCCGAAGTTTTTTTTTGCAAAGTTAATTTTTTTATTAAAATTCGTAATTATTAATTTTTCATTAATACCATTTTGCCCATTTATCACATTTAATACTAAATTTTTGAATTAAAACACTCATTTAAACATACTTCTCATTCTTTTAAAACATACCATATTTAATTGTCAACTCTTTTAATGCAAAAGATTTTAATTCCTTTTCTCATTTATCTTCTATCTTTCTTCCTTTTCCCTTTTCGTTTCACTCTTCTTCCTCCATTCTCCATTCCTCCATTTTCGTTTCTTCAGCTCTATTCATTCTCTCTTTTCACATTCCCGGCCACCACGTAAAATGTAAATTTTCGTCGACCACAAAGCTCCGATCGGATGGTATAATCATACGAGTTAAGTCATCTTCTCTCAATAATCTCCATTTTTCACGGTATTTGTATCACGTTTTTGTTACTCATCCATCACCATTAGCATGTTAGTGTTCATTTTCAATATAGTCGTGATTCGATATGTCTCAGATTGTTTAGTATGATATGTTTTATTTCTATTTATGTCAATTTTGTACATTTAATTCATTTATATTCCAATCTTTAGAATGTCAAAAGTCATGTTTAGAAAATGTCGTAAATTTATATGTAGAATAGTAGTATCTTTGTACTTTTCAATTCATATTGTGGTATAATTGACTGTATATACATCTACAAAACTGTATAATTGAGTATATACCGTATGTTCGCACTTCCTCGATTTCTATATAGCAAAGAAATTGTATAATTGACTATATACCGTATGTTCATACTGTATTTTTTTGTTAGTTATATTGTACATCTTTTCCGTATAGGTTCATTAATCATTCCATTTGAAATTGCACATAGTGTTCTTTACAATGTCAATATTTCTGTTTAGAAATGTATTTAAATCATATGTAGAACAGTATTATCTACATACTAAAATGTCCAAGTCTTGTATACTTGAGTATTATCTACTGTAGTTTTTCATGTACCGTACGTTATATTACTGTATAAACTATACAAAACTCTATATATGTTTCACTATTTCATTATACATATTGTATAAATTACACAATACATTTATGGTTTATTATTCATTCTATTCATGTATAATACATTTTTCGTACTCATATTACTATTCATTAAATTTCAATTCCGCAATACGGTATTGTTTATACATGTATATTATACGACTTATAATATAGAGCAATATTATTTGGACATTTTTGTAATACTATACAACTTTTCCTTATAGGTTCAACAAGCATCTCAATCTGTATTGCACATAATGGTCAGTAGGATGAAAAATGAGATGTACCATAATCATGAAGTAGCTGAAGAGCGTCGCATAAATATTGAGGAACGCATTCACTCAATGATGATTTTACATTACAGTCTTTTTTTTATGTCTAACGCTTTCAATTTCAATTTTGTAACCCATGATACCTTTTTTATTTACTATTGATCTCACTTTAAATAGTAATTTTGTGTAAAGTTGTTCCAACAGTACGAGTCTCTATCAATTCACAAATATTACATATGTTATTTCTCAATGTTTTACTATACGGTATTGTACATTCAAATTAATTACTTGTTCGCTGTCGCAAACATATTAAATCACACTACAAGTATCCATATCAGCAAATTAAACATTTTTAAAAAAACACAAAGTTTTAAAAATACGGTATGATACATGATATATTATGGTTGTACCGTATATACTAAGTTGTTTCAATACTGTGTGGTTATCAAACGTGTTCTGGTTTCAATCAACGAAATTGAACGTTCAATAGCTCATACAGTTTATTTATAAATAAAACTACTAGAATCAAATAACATGTACATTACGAACTATACTGTATGTAAATCACAACACAGTACATCTAACAATGTATTGTCGCCACTCTCGTCCTGAAATTAATGCACCATAAATTGGCGATTTCTGGTTTGGAATGTGAGACGAATTTCTTTTTTTAAAATTTTACTCCCCAAATGAAAAACCATTAATTTGATCGTTATTTTTTAAATTTATAAGGTATTAAAAAAGGAAGATGAAACGTCTCTAATAAATGTGATTTCAGAGGATATGTTTTTCTACAATTAATGCCCATAAATTTGAGATTTGTGGTTTGGAATGTGAGATAGTTTTCCTTTTTTGAAAATTTTCTTCCAAAATTAAAAAACAACCAATATGAGGGTATGATTGTAATTCATTATTTTTGGATTTTATAATGTATTAAAACAAAATCTACTTTTGCTAATATTTTTTAGATATATATTTGCAAATACTTTTCAAATAGGGTCTATTTATAAAAAAAGCTCAAAAGTACAAAGATAAATAAAGAAAGTAAAAGAGAAGGAATTAAATTAAAACTAAATATTATAAACACTTATTAATGTCAATATCATGTATTATAAGAAAAAATGTAACCATACTCATTAATATTTATAACTATTTTTGTTAAATTTTTTTTAAAGTGATCATATTTATAATTATTTTTATATATTAGAATAATTTGATAAGCATCTTTAAAAATAATCACATCATCACTATGTTTGAACTAAAAATTAGTCTTGCTAATAAAAATAATAATAAATCTGATCATCATTTTAATCAATATTTTTAATAGGTTAATTATTTCAATGACTAAAATTGAAGAGTATTGAAATATCATACATAAAAATATTTGATTTTGTTTATATAAATCAAATTGTGACTTTGTTCTAACCCTAGCAAATAAAATATAATATGTTTTTTTTTCTTCCAAAACATGCAATCTTGGAAGCATCTACCCAATCTTTTTATATATATAAATAACACATATTTAGAAATGGAGAGAGCAAGTTTTTGTGTATTCCCATCATCAAGAAAAGCATTCATGGGTTTACCAGCAAACTCTCATGTTGTGATCTTCCCTTTCATGTTTCACAGCCACACTCTGCCTATGATAGATTTGGCCAAAGGGTTCTGTCTTCGACAAGTTAGAGTGAGCATTGTGACAATTCCATCAAATTCAAAACACATTTCTCCCAAAATCCAAGGCCTTCCCCTCATATCCCTTGTGGAGCTTCCTTTGCCACAAATGGATGCCCTCTCTGAAGTCAACCATTTGGAAAACCACTATGGCATTCCTTCCATGGAATTCTTTGTGTCCTTCCTCACCACCTCCACCCACCTCCACAACCCCTTCCAACAGCTCCTCCAATCCATGGCCGATGCGGGGGACCTCCTGTAAGGGACCGACCCGAATGGGAACTAAATGGGCCCTTACCCCAATGCATGCATTTAAAGTAAAGGACATTTAAACCAGACATGATTTCGGATTCCAATTAAAACAAAAACATTCAAAATAACCCCTTTAAAAACTAGACAATTTCCCTGGAACCTGTCTCTGTTTCCAAGCACCTGTTCCAAGATAAATACATTTCCAAAGTTTACTCTGATCAGAGATTTACTAAAAACCATTCAAAACCTGTTCAGATACAAAATGCTAGAATCCACAAATATTTACAAAACATCCTAGGGCTCCGTGCCCGGCTACATGCATTCAGAGGAAAACAAAACATAAAGAGTCATAATACAAAAATCAGAGTTGGAAGACTGGGCCCCATGATCACAGCTCCTCCTTCTTCGGCATCCCGTCACGCACCACGATTACCTGTGGAAAACCACATAATAAGGGTGAGTAACGAATTACTCAGTAAGAATCCCCAACCGGGGTACAATACGATATACATGGTCATCTCGATGAGCGTATGCAAGCTATGAATATAAACACAGAATAGAGCACATAGCTTAGCCCACACTTGGGCCTCGGATGCCAATTTTAAGGTCTTAGTCCGGAATAATATCACCACACAGTCCAATACACAAGTCGCCCTATACGAGAAACAAGTCCCAGCCTCAGCCTGTCTACTGTTGACGAAAGGTACACTGGCTCACAATCCCGAGGAGCTCTCTAGTCGGCGCTGTAATGAGCGTAAGCATGCACCGCGTGCTACTGCAGACCATGGGGGGTTGCCGGGTCTGAAGGCAAGCTGCCCATGTCCAGTCACCACGCCTAACTAAATCTTTGGATCGGTGTCACTGACATAGGGTGTGAGACCTGGACACGTAAACTATGTCAGCCTGAACCACCGCACCTAGGGCCAAGGAACGGTCGTGGTAGGCTTACACCAGGAAGTCGTCCTTGCCTTAACAGGTGGCAATCAGGGGCTACTGCCAAACATGCTGAGGACATGCCGGCTGCCGGGGACGAGGCAATGCCAAGTCATCATCCCGATTGTTGGGGCATTTAACGATCATCACCCTCACCCAAGATTGCGGGGCCTACCGCTTGGGTTAGCTAATCCTCACGGGGTCGGGGGCGGAATGACTTGCTCGACGTCCCCGCCATGGATGCAAGGTACTTTATGCATCGGGCCCGGATGATGCTATCTACCGCAATTCTAACTCGCCCTAGCAAGCGACAAACAATTCCATAAAATCCAATACGTGCTCAAAAGAATACAACGAGCCTAGCATGATACTACGAAGCAAGGAACAGAATCTGAGCATGCTAGAAAGGAACAACCTAGCATGGATTAACATGAGAATTAATCAGGAACAACATGCTAATCGGGAATTCAGAATTGAGTACCTAGCTATACATGTCAATAAACACAAACAAGCAATCAATCAACAATCACATATAATATCGCAGGGTCCACACAACTCCGGTAAGAAATCCTTACCTTGGTCGGGGACGATTTGACACGAAATCCTAAGCGGCGAACGAACCCGAACTAGCTACCGAGAACCTATCAATCACAACAAAAATCACACAATAGGCCTAAATATAATAAAATAAATGAGGCTCAGCTCGGGAGCAACTCACGAGGCGCGACGAACGCACGAACGAGCCGATTGCACGAACGGGTCAACAACGGGGCTGGCTGGGCGCGCGGGCGAAGCAGGGGCGTGCGGCTGCGTGCGGGCGAGCAGGGCGATGGCGACGCGGCTCGGCTGGGCGCGGGCGATGCTACGCGACACGGAGCTGACGAGGACGCCAGCGTGTCTTCTGCGAGGCTCGGCGCACCTGCGCAGGCGACGAGCACGCAAAACAGGGCGATGGAGAGGAAGCTCGAATTCGGCCGATAGGGGAGGATTCGACGAGCGATTTATGGTTGGTCGAACTCCTCTACTCCAGCTGCACAAAACCCACCCAACAAATCACTTCAACACGACCGGAAAATGGAATTCGAAAAACAGGGGAATGGGTCGACGGAAATACGAAGGAGAAGAAGAGAAGAAGAAACTCACCAGCTGCTCGAGATTTGGCTTCGGATTTGAGGAAGGAACTCGGTCGAATTGGAGCTGAAGGGGGAGAAAACGCGAAGGAGAATCGCTGTCAGTCGGAGGAATTTCGCGAAGAAGAAAAGAGAAATGGGGAAGCTTCGGGCGAGCTCTGCCTTTATACCACCACTCAGCACAAATCGACTTATATACAAGATCGCGCGTTTAGAAGCACAAGAGCGCTCAGTGGCTCGATTGGCAGCGCCCTCTGCCTAGCACGCGACACGTCCTTGGCTCGAATCTCACTCGACGCGCTAATTAATTCCCTATTTATTTTTACCTTTTCCCAAGCCTAAATGTCTTCACCAAAATTCCCGATCCCATTCAAATCGACTCATAATTATTCCGGCAATTAACAATTACATAACCGGCCCTGTCGGCCCGACCCAAAATTACCAAAATGCCCCTAGGCCTCCCGGGAAGACCGGGATGAAATTTCCGGGCCGTTACACCTCCCGTTGTGCTTCGTCTCCGACCACTTCCTCGGTTGGACTCTCGAGAGTTGCCGACAGTTCGGTGTCCCGAGATTGGTGTTCCATGCGACTGGCATCGTGCCGTTGCTCATCAACAAAACTATTATGGCGAATTCAAACTACGCGGCTACTTCTTCTTCCCATATGACCGATACTGTCCGCCGCCTCTTGCCCGATTTGCCTTTCGATCCGGATGTCCCTGAGATCAATATACCGCCCAACTCCGACACCAACCCATTTGTCAAATTCATGGCCAAGGCAAACGAGGCGGATTCGAAGAGTTGGGGGGGTGTTCTCGAACACCTTTCTCGAGCTCGAAAGCGACTACAAGTCGGCATTGGAGTCGTTTTACGTAAATGGGGCGAAAGCTTGGTGCCTTGGCCCTAGTTTTCTGTATGGAAGACAAACAAAGGCATCATCAATCAAAAACACCAACAACCAAGATGATGAATATGTTTCGTTGATGAAGTGGTTGGATGCATGTAAGGGACCGACCCGAATGGGGCACTAAATGGGCCCTTACCCCAATGCATGCATTCAAAGTAAAGGACATTTAAACAGACATGATTTCGGATTCCAATTAAAACAAAACATTCAAAATAACCCCTTTAAAAACTAGACATTTTCCCTGAAACCTGTCCCTGTTTCCAAGCACCTGTTCCAGGATAAATACATTTCCAAAGTTTACTCTGATCAGAGATTTACTAAAAACCATTCAAAACCTGTTCAGATACAACATGCTGGAATCCACAAATATTTACAAACATCCTAGAGCTTCGTGCCCGGCTACATGCATTCAGGGGAAAACAAAAACACACGAGAGTCATAATACAAAAATCAGAGTTGGAAGACTGGGCCCCATGATCATAGCTCCTCCTTCAGGCATCCTGTCGCGCACCTCGATTACCTGTGGAAAACCACATAATAAGGGTGAGTAACGAATTACTCAGTAAGAATCCCCAACCGGGGTACAATACGATATACATGGTCATCTCGATGAGCGTATGCAAGCTATGAATATAAACACAGAAATGAGCACATAGCTTAGCCCACACTTGGGCCTCGGATGCCAACTCGGTGGCTTAGTCCTAATAAAATCATCACACATCCAATACATAAGTCGCCCTATACGAGAAACAAGTCCCGGCCTCGGCTGCCTACTCGTCGGCGAAAGGTACACTGCTCAAGATCCCGAGGAGCTCTCCATCGTCGGCCAGTAATGAGCGTAAACATGCACCGCGTGCTCTTTGCGAACCATGGGGTGCCGGGTCAGAGGCAAGCGCCCATGTCCGATCCACCACGCCTAACTAAATCTTTGGATCGGTGTCACCGACATAGGGGTGTGAGACTGGACACGTAAACTATGTCACCAACCACCGCACTTTGAGGCTAAGGAACGGTCGTGGTAGGCTTACACCGAAGCCGCCCTTACCTTAACAGTGGCAATCGTCGGGGGCTACGGCCGAACACGCCGAGGACGTGCCGACTATCGAGGGCGAGGCAATGCCAAGTCATCATCCCGACGGTTGGGGCATTTAATAGTCCGCCACCCTCACCCAAGATTGCGGGGCCTACCGCTCGGGTTAGCAAATCCCTCACGGGGTCGGTGGATCTAATGACTTGCTCGGCGTCCCCGCCATGGATGCAAGGTACTTTATGCATCGGGCCCGATGATGCTATCTACCCGCAACTCTAACTCGCCCTTAGCAAGCGACAAACAATTCCATAAAATCCAATACGTGCTAAATAAGAATACAACGAGCCTAGCATGATACTACGAAGCAAGGAACAGATACGAGCATGCCGAGAAGGAACAACCTAGCATGGATTAACATGAGAATTAACCAAGAAATCATGCTAACAGGGAATTCAGATTGAAGCACCTAGCTACACATGTCAATAATCACAAACAAGCAATCAATCAACAATCACATATAATATCGCAGGTCCACACAACCCGGTAAGAAATCCTTACTTTGGTCGGGGGCGGTTTTGCACGAAATCCTAAGTCGCGAACAATCTCGATCTAGCTACCGGAACCTATCAATCAACACAAAAATCACACAATAGGCCTAAATATAGTAAAACAAACAAGGCTCACTCGGGGGAGCAACTCACGAGGCACGACGAATGCACGAACGAACCGATTGCCTGAGCGGCGGCGCAGAACGGGTGGCTGGCTGGCGCTGGCTGGGCGCGAGGCGGGCACGCGTGGTGCGCGGCTGCGCGCTGCTGCTGGGCGCGACGCGCGGATGATGCGCGGCGCCGCTTTGCTGCGGCGATGCAGGGCGAACAGAGCGTGTACGCCGGGCGCCGCGATGCAACGCGACACGAGGCTGGGTGAGGACGCGCGAGCTTCGGGACGAAGTGCGGCGTGGCTCGGCGGGTGGTGCATCTGCTGCGCGTCGCGGGCGGCGAGCAGGCGAACAGGGGCGATGGAAAGGAAGCTCGAATTCGAGCGATCGGCGAAGATTCGACGGCCTATAGTTGTTGGACGAACTCTCCTACGCAAGCTGCACAAAACCCATCCAGAAATTCACTTCAACACGGCCGGGAAGCGAAGCCCCGGAACAGGGGAGAGACTCGCCGGAAAAGAGGAAGAGAGGAGAAGAAGAGAGGTTTACCTGCTGCTCGGGAATGGAAACCGACCTTGAGATGGAGAGGAACTCCGGCGAATTGGAGTCGGCGAGGGAGAAATGGCGAAGGGGGTTCGCTGTCGGTCGGAGGGGATTCACGAAGAAGAAGAAGAAGAAACGGGGAGCGAACTCGGGCGATTTTGGCTTTTAAATAAAACGCACGAAGACAGGCATATATACAAGCTCGCGCGCAAAGATTAACAAACACGCCCAGTGGCTCGGCTGGCAGCGACCCTTGCCTAGCTTCCAAGGCAACCCTGGCTCGAATCTCACTCGACGCGCTATTTAATTCCCTATTTATTTTTACCTTTTTCCAAGCCCAATCGTCTTCACCAAAATTCCCGATCCTAATCAAATTGACACATAATTAATCCGGCAGTTTTAAATTTCAAAACCACCCGTACTGTCGGCTTGACCCAAATTACCAAAATGCCCTGGGCCTCCCGAAAGACCGGGATGAATTTTCCGGGCCGTTACAATACTCCCCCCTTATAAGACTTTCGTCCTCGAAAGTCACTTAAGATTGGAACAGCTCGGGATACTGCAATCTCATCCCATCCTCCCGCTCCCAAGTGGCTTCCTCTGAACTCTGACTCCTCCACTGAACTTTTACCAACCGGATTTCACGATTACGCAGTGTCTTTGTCTCAAAAGCAAGAATCCCTACTGGCCTCTCCTCGAAGCTCAAATCCTCATTCAGCCGCAAAGGCTCAAAATCCACAATGTGCGGCGGTCCGCGACGCATCTTGCCTCAACATCGATACATGAAATACACCGCAGTGCATGCTTGCGACAATGACGGAGGCAAGGCTAATCGATAAGCAACCTTGCCGATCCTCTCCAGAATCTCAAACGGACCAACAAAACGGGGACTCAGCTTTCCACGCTTGCCAAACCTCAAAACACCTCGCAACGGAGCGACCTTTAGGAATACATGCTGACCAACCTCAAACTCCAAATCCCGACGTCGAACATCGGCATAACTCTTACATGCGCTCTGAAATTTGTCAACATACGAGCTCTAATCTTCTGCACGGCACCATTGGTCAACAGCAGCAACTCGGGACCCAAAACAAAACTGACGACCACCAACCCTTTCTCACAGCACTAGAGACCTACAACATTTACCTTACCATGCTTCAACAGAACCAAAAGAACTAGCAGCCGGGAACTGCTATCCGAGGCGACCTCATAAAATCCAACACTGGTTTCCGCTGCCTAACCACGGAAACCCCAACTCACAACAAGCTCCAACGGATCTGGCTCAATCCTCCAAAATACCATCGGTCAGAGGGTGAAAGCACTACAGAAACTGCACTCGGCTCATAAGCCCCTTAACCATGCTCTGCCTAGAACAAACCTTTGTTGCCCCACCCTGGTGACAACAACTCCAACCTGAAATTGACACGACTCTACTCCATAGAAATGGCAACTGTACACGAGACGAGGTGCGAGCTCTCACTACTGAAACCAATCCTCCAAGAATCTAATCTCACACAACAACCTCAACTAACTGACAGCTCCCACCCGGAAAACTTACAATCCAACAACTTGAGTGCTACGGCCTCGGACGCTCAAACAACCACAAACTGCATAGCTATGCCAATCCACACAACTCTAGCTTGACTCAAATCACTGGCTGGACAAGTCAGCCTGCCAACAACCGGGCCCCAGAGGGCTCCCTCCACCAAACTTACTTCCATGCAAGCAACGGAACGAAGCTTGCCTCAAATATGAAACACATCTCACAAGTCCAAATGATAGCACATACAGGCCTAACCCTCTAGCTTAGGCTCAATGCACCTTCCCACCGAAACTTCGCAACGAAACTCCACTACCTGGTTAATACCAACTACCAAGGACCAGAATACCAATAATGGTCGGCAGAGCACAAGCTACACTAACCAAAAGGATCCTCAAAATGCCAAGACCCTAGTCCAACCACAATGGTGCAACCTCATCCACAATCGATACAAGGGGTTCTTCACTACAAAGGTGCAACAACTTCCATGCCAACACACAAAACCTTAACCAACTAGGCCAAACACTCATAGGAGGCGAGAACAACTCTTATTGCAACTTCCAACACCACTCAAGAGTCCGCTTAAGCTGGACAAACAATCGCTTTCAGTGTGCCAATGAGACTTTCCACCTACTAGCATCTTTGCTACCGCCAAGTCCAAGTCCAAGGGATAATCCGACAATTCCAAAAAGAAACAGATCCTTACAAGTAGACATCCGAAGAACAGGGAGTTCCACAAATGCTCGCTAACTTGCTCAGCTAAGCACAACATCCAATTCTCTCACTGAGGCAACAACAGGGGGTCCACCACAGACTGGACCGCCGACCACGAACAAGCAAAGACTCGCCCTCCAACACCAAATGAGGGCACTCTCAAACTCTGGGAACATGAGAGACATCCTACAGGGCAAACCACTTACCCACGAACAAGGCTAACTCCTTGGCAACTCGAAAACCACACCTTGGCCAACATCAAACACCAACTTGCCACCACACAGGAACCAAATCCGGACTTTACTCCAAACAAACTCTGGCTTGCTAGCCCACCAAAACTGCCAGCAACTCACTCGAGGCTACAAACTACTCGACTCTGGCTTGCTAACTAAACTTACTACCTGGGTCTGACTGAGCTCTGGTGAGGCTCTCCACAACTAGGGTTCTTCGACAACCCTCGACACACACTGTCGTCTAACGGCCTAGAACCAATTGCCTGAACAAACAAAAACTCCATTTTCTAGCAACACATCCATGCTGGCCAACTCCAACTCCTTGGAAACCAAGAGGACCCAAACGCTACTACGAATCGTCATCCTCCCGCTCAAACATCAACCACAACATAACTCCTACCCAAGTAAGGATCCGAACAACTCTCTCAGTCATGACGATCAGCAAGAAGATCCGCCAACCTAGCTTAGGTCCCTTTAACAATCTCACTTAAGCAACAACCTGCTACCACGAGCATGGTATCCTTACCACCTCACTAAGCCTTACAACATCCACTTGGAGTCCAACTTTTCCAAAAACTGAGCACCAGATCCCCAAAGCAAACCCTACATGGATCTGAAACTCTTGCCACAGAACGAACCACACCAAACACACTTGTGTGCACCACTCCCAACCTTCATTTAGAGGTCCAAGACTAACAAATGCTTTTTCCAAAAGCCACACTAGCTCCTGGCAGAGATACAACCAATCAACGGAACACCCAAAGTTCCATCTCCACACGATGCTCGAAGCTGTGGCAACCTTGCTCCACCAAAGCATAACCACGTCAAACCAAACTTACTTTATACCAAACCTCTACCAAGGGTGATTACCCATAAGGCATCCAACTCCTCTCACAAGGCATCTTACTTACCTCATAGACATCCAACTCATGGTCCCTCAACTGGACCCAACTTGCTTCTATGATGTTCAACTCTCCAGAGGTTTAGGCACTCGAAGGTAGTTGACCGCACTACCAACCACAAGGATCTCTTGGCCTTAACACTAGCGTGAGATGCACGCGCACTAACACTTACCAACCGCCAACCTGCTTGACTTACTCAACCTCTAGTAACACTGGAAAAAGGCTCCGGCTCCTCTCGAACATCCTTTCGCTTGAAGTCTTTCGATTACCACTGAACTAGCCCTTTTTGCACGACCTACACAGGTGCAACTACCATAAATGGATCCAAGGCTAAAGGAGTACGCTAAACTCCGAACGGCATAGAACCATCTGCTATGCCCATGCCAAACTCAGGCCTGAACCAGATTTAATGCCAAAGTGGCACACCAACCAATGCACCTCAAGTGCCACTACTACCAAATCCACATCTTACTACAACGGGGCCAACAAGGTCACAACCTCAAGTGACACGAACTCTGGCTCGGCATACAAGGGATCAACTCCAACAACCATGCCTAAGGCATCTCATCAAGCTGAAGACTCACAGCCTACTCTTGCATCTCCACATGATGCTCAACAAACTCTGGCCGGCTCTATCAACATGCAGCAACTAGCCCTACTCTAGGGCTTACCAAAAGAAGAGTGTTCAATTCTATCACACCACTGAGGAAACCACCAACGGATCCAGTCCGTAAGGAACACTACTTGCTGCACCCTTAACTACAGGGTTCCGGCTTACTGGCTACAACAACCACACTTCGCAGAAACACAAAGATACCTCATCAACCTCCTCGAAGGCTACCAGCTTTGCAACCATTCTCTGGGCAACCAAAAATCTAACAAGGCTCAAGATCAGCACTTGAGCTACCCAGGCTAGTCCACACGGGGACCTGCCCCACCAACATCCACATCAGCACAACCACAGCTACCTTCTCTCTTGGAGTGGCATCCCAAGGCAAAGCACCTCCACCCTCTCACTAGGGGAAAACCATCAATTGGGCCACAGTTGGCCTATGGGAGTCCAATCTCTACCTCCCTCTGGAACGATGTCCCAGGGCATCCGAACCTACCTGGATACCACAACAAGCCACAACATACATCACACACTGCGGGAAGTTGGCATGATGGCGCTCTAAACCCAAACCAATAACGAGTCAGAACCTGCTCGTCTCCGCTCCACAACACTACACAAGGCATACACTAGATGACAGGTATTGTAAATTCTTAACCCTTTTTCTAAAACAAATAGTAAACTTAGGCGTGCATGATGGTGTCCAGTGCTAGTGATCATGGGAAAACGACCTACAACAACAACGGTCATACTACGAGAATTTATGACTCTAGCTCACGATACCAACTGTAAGGGACCGACCCGAATGGGGCACTAAATGGGCCCTTACCCCAATGCATGCATTCAAAGTAAAAGACATTTAAACAGACATGATTTCGGATTCCAATTAAAACAAAACATTCAAAATAACCCCTTTAAAAACTAGACATTTTCCCTGAAACCTGTCCCTGTTTCCAAGCACCTGTTCCAGGATAAATACATTTCCAAAGTTTACTCTGATCAGAGATTTACTAAAAACCATTCAAAACCTGTTCAGATACAACATGCTGGAATCCACAAATATTTACAAACATCCTAGAGCTTCGTGCCCGGCTACATGCATTCAGGGGAAAACAAAAACACACGAGAGTCATAATACAAAAATCAGAGTTGGAAGACTGGGCCCCATGATCATAGCTCCTCCTTCAGGCATCCTGTCGCGCACCTCGATTACACAGGAAAACCACATAATAAGGGTGAGTAACGAATTACTCAGTAAGAATCCCCAACTGGGGTACAATACGATATACATGGTCATCTCGATGAGCGTATGCAAGCTATGAATATAAACACAGAAATGAGCACATAGCTTAGCCCACACTTGGGCCTCGGATGCCAACTAGGTGGCTTAGTCCGGAATAAAATCATCACACAGTCCAATACATAAGTCGCCCTATACGAGAAACAAGTCCCGGCCTCAGCCTGTCTACTGTCGATGAAAGGTACACTGGCTCAAGATCCCGAGGAGCTCTCCGGTCGGCGCTGTAATGAGCGTAAACATGCACCGCGTGCTACTGCAGACCATGGGGGGTGCCGGGTCTAGAGGAAAGCTGCCCATGTCCAGTCACCACGCCTAACTAAATCTTTGGATCGGTGTCACTGACATAGGGGTGTGAGACCTGGACACGTAAACTATGTCAGCCTGAACCACCGCACCTGAGGCTAAGGGAACGGTCGTGGTAGGCTTACACCAGGAAGCCGCCCTTACCTTAACAGGTGGCAATCAGGGGCTACGGCCGAACACGCTGAGGACGTGCCGACTATCGGGGACGAGGCAATGCCAAGTCATCATCCCGACGGTTGGGGCATTTAACAGTCTGCCACCCTCACCCAAGATTGCAGGGCCTACCGCTCGGGTTAGCAAATCCCTCACGGGGTCCAGGGACGGAATGACTTGCTCGACGTCCCTGCCATGGATGCAAGGTACTTTATGCATCAGGCCCGGATGATGCTATCTACCTGCAACTCTAACCTGCCCTTAGCAAACAGCAAACAATTCCATAAAATCCAATACGTGCTCAATAAGAATACAACGAGCCTAGCATGATACTACGAAGCAAGGAACAGATACGAGCATGCCAGAAAGGAACAACCTAGCATGGATTAACATGAGAATTAACCAAGAAATCATGCTAACCGGGAATTCAGATTGAAGCACCTAGCTACACATGTCAATAATCACAAACAAGCAATCAATCAACAATCACATATAATATCGCAGGGTCCACACAACCCCGGTAAGAAATCCTTACTTTGGTCGGGGACGGTTTTGCACGAAATCCTAAGTCGCGAACAATCTCGATCTAGCTACCGGGAACCTATCAATCAACACAAAAATCACACAATAGGCCTAAATATAGTAAAACAAACAAGGCTCAGCTCGGGAGCAACTCACGAGGCACGACGAATGCACGAACGAACCGATTGCACGAACGGGCGGCGAAGAATGGGGCTGGGCTGGGCGCGCTGGGCGCGGGTAGGCGCGTGGAGTGCGGCAGGCGCGTGCCGCTGCTACGCGCGACGCGCGCGGATGGCGCGGCTGCTGCGCGCGCGGCGATGCAGGGCGAAACAGAGCGTGGCACGCCCGGCGCCGGGCGATGCAACGCGACACGAGGCTGGGTGAGGACGCGCGCGCGAGCTCGGGACGAAGTGCGGCGTGGCTCGGCGGCTGGGCTGCTACTGCGCGCGTGCGACGGCCGAACAGGGCGAACAAGGGCGATGGAAAGGAAGCTCGAATTCGAGCGATCGGCGAAGATTCGACGGCCGATAGTTGTTGGACGAACTCTCCTACGCAAGCTGCACAAAACCCATCCAGAAATTCACTTCAACACGGCCGGGAAGCGAAGCCCCGGAACAGGGGAGAGACTCGCCGGAAAAGAGGAAGAGAGGAGAAGAAGAGAGGTTTTACTCTTTGCTCGGGAATGGAAACCGACCTTGAGATGGAGAGGAACTCCGGCGAATTGAGTCGGCGAGGAGAAATGCGAAGGGGTTTCATTTTGTCGGTCGGAGGATTCACGAAGAAGAAGAAGAAGAAAAACGGGGAGCGAACTCGGGCGATTTTGGCTTTTAAATAAAACGCACGAAGACAGGCATATATACAAGCTCGCGCGCAAAGATTAACAAACACGCCCAGTGGCTCGGCTGGCAGCGACCCTTGCCTAGCTTCCAAGGCGACCCTGGCTCGATCCTAATCAAATTGACTCATAATTAATCCGGCAGTTTTAAATTTCAAAACCGGCCCTGTCGGCCCGACCCAAAATTACCAAAATGCCCCTGGGCCTCACGGGAAGACCGGGATGAATTTTCCGGGCCGTTACAATGCACGTGCGGAGGCGCGCGGAGGCGGTGATATACGTGGCGTTTGGCTCACTGACGACGTTGACAGAGGCACAGTTAGAGGCACTGGGGCTCGGACTGGAGGAGTCCGGGCACCCCTACGTGCTCGTCATTTGGTCGAGCACGTGGTGTGCACCGAAAGGAGTTGGGTCAAAAGGGGTGATCGCGAGGGGGTTTATCGACCAAGTCGAGGTGCTATGCCACAAGGCGATAGGGGGGTTTCTGAGCCATTGCGGGTGGAACTCAATGATAGAGAGTTTGGCGGCAGAGGTGCCCATTCTAGCGTGGCCAATCTTGCCGGATCATAAAATGAATGCTAAATATGTGGTGGAAGGGCTCAGGATTGGGATTTGGATTGAAAAAGGAGAAAATCAAGATTTGATCTATTCTCAGGACAATATAAGTGCTAGTGTTAGAGAATTGATGATTGGAGAGAAGGGAAAGAAGGCCCGAGAAAGGGCAGGAGAATTGGGAAACCTTGCCCGCCGAGCGGTCGAGGACGGCGGTTCGTCCCATGAGAATATGAAGACTTTGCTTCACGAACTAGTTGCTTTACGCTCCAAAAACTGTGAGTTTAACGAATACCATTCTCCAAAATCGAACCCATAACAATAATGTTGAACTGGATAACTACCAAACAATGAAACTACTCAATTAGTTAAATTAGTACTTTTAACTTACTAAAAAAATTTCTTGAACCAATCAATTTTATAGGCTTTGATAGATTGTTTTTGGTAAATTTTATGTTTTTTTTAAAAAAAGTTGATATCCATAATGACAATAATCTTTTTTTTTAGTTAAAGCTATTTGGGGCAGGGAGATTCAAACTCTATAATTAATGTCATTCAACTACTGCTCTTGATAGTAATAATAATTATTATTTAATTAGATTTAAATCTTATCATTAATGTCACTCAACTATTGAACATTTAAAAATTTGAACTAGTTTACAAACAATGAAACTAGTGCGTCATTGATCCATAATAGAAATCTATTACATTATATACATATATATCTTAATTCTTAATTCATTTGAATAGTCTGCATGTCCTAAGGACGGACGTGTGGTTGCCCTTGTTTTTATAAAAAAAATTCATTTGAATAGTCTCAAATGTTAAGGTTATTGTTTTAAAAAGAAAAAAAAAATATCTTAAGGTTATTGGCAATGTATACTCTTGCGATTTTTTTTAATTTTTTTTTTTATAAGTGTAATATTATTGACTATACTTTTATAAACTTGCAGGAATTATCTAATGGAGCATTATATTCAGAATTTAATGTTCAAATTCACTACATTTAAAGATGAAGATTCCCATCCACAACAATTAAATCATAACCATGTACTTACGTGGTTGTTTGGATGCATTTTTGAGATTGAATAATAAAGTTTGCAATCATGTAAACAAAGGTCGAAAAATTAAAGTCACAACCAGAAAACTAGTAATTTCCAACTAATATTAAAATTGAATTAATCAATGGCATTCTGATAGTAACGTAGGCAAGTCCGAACCACTTTAAATCAATATGCAATCTCTTCTCCTCTCATCGTGGTCTTCTGTTTATGCTTTAGTTCATCTCTATTACTTAATTTTTCTTGGATTTATATGGTTTGTATGAGAGCTTATAGAAGCATTTGTTTCTGCTACAAATTGATTTTGAAATCCAATAGATTAAATCTTCTGTAATTTTGAATTTTGGAATTGAGAAAATCGTAATCACTGTGCCATTTTATTAGTTATTGCTATTGTTAAATTCTCATATTCTCTGTTACTGCACAATCTTCAATAAGATTGATTAATTTGGGCAATCTTATCTATGGGACTCATTGTTTGTGAAATTAGGATTGATGAATTTCCTTAATTTTGTGTTTGTGTTTTGTAATTTTAAAAAAATGTAATTGATCCTTGTAACGAAAATTAGGAATTAATCGAAGAAGATGTAAGAAAAAAAAATGGGTGAAATAGGAAGGATGAGAAAGAAGAGGAAGTAGAGATTGTTCGACGAGATTTCCGGAGAAATTTAATTCGTTTGATGAACTTGAGAATTTATATTGATTTGTATGGAATATAGTGGATTACAACTCTATTCTATGTTCCTTTGATTCTTTTCTCACAAATGCAAGGATTTTCACAGCTTCAGATTTCAGGCAATTCTAGCGGCTTCAAGCTTGGAATCGTTTGAACACTTCAATCTTCAAGATTTATAGGAGCTTCAAGTCTTCGAGAAACGTTGTATGGTTTCAATTTTCAGGAATTCTTGCGTAGCTTCAATTTGCAGGAATTATGGAAAACTCCAATCTTCAACTCCAATCTTCAAGAATGCAGTAAAGTGTTGAGTCTCTACTTCAGGAAGCTTCAATGCCTTTTCTCAATTCTGGACCCCCTCAAATGAAGAAGGAAGTCTCTATTTATAGAGTTTCCTATAGGCCTCAAATGGGCTTGGGCCAAAGAGTGGGTTTGGGCCAATGGACGGGCTTTGAGCCCAAATGCCTTTTGAATTGGGTTTGGGCCAACAAGCATGCTTTGGGCCCAAATGTCTTCAAGGACTAAGGTGTTTTGAGCCTAATATCAAGCCCAAATTATCATTCGATCGAGATTGATCATATATGGATTTGATTACGTTTATTGGTATGCAATCAAATGATCATAACACTGAAACGTGGCACATTTTGGTTTGCCATATTTTAATTTAGGGCACAATATATCATTTCATAATTGGTCCCTAAATAAAAATATATGCCTTATCATTAATTCTAAATAATGACGTGGCGAGTTCTGATTCGTCGAAATTTCTATTCCAACAGAGATGACGAAGATTATTAGATTTTTTATTTTCATATTTCTAAACATGGTTAACCTAAGGACTGTTTTTAAACTTTATGCAAAGTTGGGAACCAAAATTAAACTTTTGAAAGTTTAGAGATCTAAATGAAACGAACTTGATAGTTAAAGAATTAAAATTGTACTTGTGAAAGTCGAAGGAACAAAATAGAACAAACTTAATAGTCAAGGGATTAAAATAGTATTTTAACGTTTAAAATAATTTATTTTTAACCACTCATTTTTAATTATTATTTTTTTAAGATATCAAAATAACTATTCTTTTGTTTTTGATATTACAACAATTGAGGGATGGAGAGACTCGAACCTAAAACCTCTAGATCATTAGATATACATTGATGTGGTTTGAAATAAATCTATGTCCAAACATGTTTTTACTATAACTCCCTTATATATATATATAAAAAAAAACAATTACATCCGGATGAAATTTTGACTCGAACTCTGACTTTTAAACTACTCGAAATAAATCATCAAACTAATTTCTCGTCAAAAAACAGCCAAAATATAAAAACCTTAAAACAGAGAAATCCGTCGGGCTGCTAGGGTTTTACCGCTACGTTCGTACTCGTCTCCGATCCGTTCGTATGTCTTTTCGAATTCGTTGGATATTCTTGTTCTCTTCAACCAAACTCTGATCCTGAATTATGTATTTTTTCCATTGAATCGCCGGTTATCGGATTTTCCTTTATGAATCCTTTGAGTAACCTTTCTTGAACAGTTTCTTTCGAGAAGTTGGGTTTGGTTTTGCATATTTTTAGGAATTTAATATGCGAATTAGTGTTCTGTGTTGTCTGATTCTTCATGTGATTGACAGGTTACTCGGAAAGATAAAATGTCTCGTGTGTACGTTGGGAATTTGGATCCAAGGGTCTCTGAGCGCGAGCTAGAAGATGAATTTCGCGTGTTTGGAGTTATTCGAAGGTTTGATATATATTTAACTCCGTGTGTTTGATGAATTTCACTTCTGTTGGATTGTTCATAGAAATTCAAGGGTTTCACTGGGACGAGACCTCTTATTATCTGCGTTTTGATTGTAGCAATAGCATTAAAGAATCGGTTTGGAATTAATAATCTTGGCCGAGTGTCTCCAAGGGGTGGCACATATGTTGAAGACTTGGGCTTTGAGCCTATGCACCCCCCCTCGAGAGGGGGTGATTGGATTTTGGTGTTGAAAAGAGGAGAGGAGAGAAAGTTGAAGAGAAAGAGGAAGTAGAGTTATTTGGAGATTTGAAGTAGTTGTTTGGAGATTGATGTTTAGGAGAGGAGATGTTGTAAAAATATTTATTTTATATTAATTCTTTATAATGTATTGATAGTAGATTTTAGATTGATTGATAAATATAATATATTTTATTATATATTGTGTGGTTGAAAATTAGAGAAAGTTTGATGTGATATTTGATAAGATTAAATAAAAGATATTTTATATTATATTATATGGTTAAAAATTTTAAAAATGTTTGATGTGACATTTAAAAGATTAAATAAAAGATTTGATGTGATATTAGAGGAGAAAGTTGGGGAGAGGATGATGTCCTAAAAACAAACATCGGGTTGGAATTTTTCCTTCTTCTCCTCTTCTCATCACCAAATCCCAAACATCTCCCAAGGTCCCAGGTTCAAGACTTAGCTGGTAACACTACTCCTTTGATGTCTCTCGGTGCTTGGCTTAGGGACGGGCGTGGTTATTCTTGTTTTAAAAAAAAAAAAAAATCTTAGCCGAGTTTTTCAATTTTGGTTTAGTTATGAGGGGTTATGGATCAAAGCTCATTAGACTATGGTTATCTTTATGGATATTTGATTTCCCCTCCGTTTCATTCAATCAAATGTTGTGACTTGTGAGGTTTGTTGACACTTCCGGATTCGTTATCCGATGAACATTCAGGATTAATCTGTTCATGGGGGAAAAGGAAAGCCCACTTTTGGGGTGTTAGGTTGAGTTATACTTACCTTATATATTTTAATCATTTGGTTATTTAATTTTCAAGTGTTCATGTTTCAGTGTATGGGTTGCACGAAGACCCCCAGGTTATGCCTTTGTAGATTTTGATGACCCACGAGATGTGCGGGATGCAATTCATGAACTAGATGGTGTGTGTCTGCCTTTTGCCTTTTGTATTGTTTCTTATTGGTATATGTTGTTAAATTTGGATGCATTTTTCATCGCTTTAGTCATTGATGTATTGTTTCATACACACATCTTAAGTCTTAACAATGATATCAAATAATGTCTTAGGTAGAAACTATCCTAGGTTGGCCTAGTGGTCAAAGAGGGCCTTGGAGATTTAAGAGGTGATATGTTCAATCCATGGCGTATCATGGTGGCCACTTGGGAAGTAATTTCATATGACTTAACCAAATGTTATAGGGTCGTGTGATCTACCCCATGAGAATAATCGAGGTGATCGTAGGCTCACTCAGTCACTCACGAATATCAATAATAAAATAATGTTTTGGGTAGAAGTCAGTAACTTATCAGTTATATGCCTCTTGAATAAGTGGACATAGTTTAAGCTCATAACGTCTTTTCATCTTATATAAGTCATCTGATTCACTATTATTTTTATTCATTGATGTGATTATTTATGTCTTTAATATTTTTTTTTAAAACCTTCGGCACCAGCACCACCTTTACTTTTGTGTATTGGTTGAATCTCCTATATACTTTGGTTGATCTTAATTCTTGGTCAATTAATTATTAGGCAGGTTTCTATTTTGTGATAAGTTTTTTTTTATCTGTGACTTGGGCCAGCTTGCACGCACCTCGACTATTGTCAGGGGACATACTGCCTGACCATACAATATTTGGACGCCAAGGAAACTCGTAGGATATAATTCCTAGGTAGGCAGCCACCTTGGATTGTACCCATCACCTCTTAGTTCTCCAAGGCCCACTTGACCGGTGACCACTAGGTCTGTCTTGAACTTATCTAGCAATTCCTTATTCATTTTTCCTTGTTTCATATAAGTAAAGTATTTTTGTCCATTGTGGTTTCCGTGATTTTCCAGAAGAATGGTTGACGGATAATATCTGAGTTTTTGTACATGCATTTCTGCTAAACTGTTTTTTTTGTGACTCATTCATGTCTATTTGAATCAGGGAAGAATGGCTGGAGAGTTGAGATTTCTCACAATTCTAGAGGTGGTGGAGGAGACCGTGGAGGGGGACGCGGTCGTGGTCGTTCTGGTGGTTCAGGTGGTTCTGATCTGAAATGCTATGAGTGCGGTGAGCCTGGGCATTTTGCTCGTGAATGCCGTTCTCGTGGTGGTGGTGGTGGTGTAGGAAGAAGACGTAGCCGCAGTCCTCCATACCGGCATAGTCCAAGTTACGGTCGCAGGTCTGAACATTGAGTCTGAATCTTGCATTTTCATTCTGTGAATAGTACCCTTTGGTATTTTATTATGCATGGATTTTTTATTCTCATTAGTTTCTTTTCAGGAGTTATAGTCCTCGTGGAAGATCTCCAAGGCGCCGAAGCTTGTCTCCACGTGGGCGTAGCTATAGCAGATCTCCTCCATACCGTGGTAGAGAGGAGCTTCCTTATGCCAACGGGTGAGGCTCTTTGATATAATTTCTGTGGTAGATTTAAGTCCTTATCCATGTGTGGGGACGGCCTAGTCTGCATACCACAGCTACAGCAGAAGCTGTTCTTCAACTTTAGGCCTTTTCTGTTCTATTTGGATGCATGAATTTTGGTGTTGGGTTCTTAACTTTTAAACTTAGAATTTATTTGCTATATTGTATTTTGGGTATCTTTTTCTTCTTTGGTTTCTTTCTCTTATGAGTGGTAGATTTAGAAGTCAATTTTTCTTTCTAACATAATCGTGTGAAAGACAAGACCATTGTGCACCAAATTTCCAATTGTCTGCATGCTTGCTTTGAGGAAGTTTATTTCCCAGCATCAACATGAATGTTTACTATTCCAATTTTGTACAGAAATGGCATAAAGGATCGACGTCGGAGCAGGAGCTGAGGACTAGAGACTTCTTAACCTGCCTTCGTTAAACACTGGGATTTTAGAGGATTACCCCGATTCTATCTGTTTTTAGGGCTTGGACTTCGTAATTACTTATAAAATCGGGCAACGCCCTCAGCCTCTACTGTTGAGTTTGGATAAGTCCTTTCTATCTTTAATTTGAATTGTTTTTCCTTTATCCCTTCACTGTAGTAGTAGGAATCGTTATACTCAAATATTATCAGTTCATATTAATTTTGGTAATGCTAGTAAGCAAATGTTTTAAAGGTCACTGCTAAGGATGTATGTTTTTTTTTTCCTTGTTGAGGTGTCGTCTCGCACTGCTTCTGCTTCTGCTTCACTGCTTCTTCCCTATTTTGGCATATCGTTCTACACTCCCCAGCTCTGGGATCTTCAATTTGAAAGGTTGTAGGTCCCAGCCAGCTACCATTGTAGATGCTACTATTTGATTGAATCTCCGCGGTTGTGTTGCACGCCCTCGATATGTTTATGGGGACTGTTTTTTAGTTAACTTGAGGCATGAGGCTTGAGGCTTGAGGCTTGAGGCACGGCATCAAATGCTTCTGGCAGGTACATCAAATGTTATACAGAAGTAGTTTGAGGTTGGGTCTCTTTCAAAAAATCATACTTTTAGGCATTTTTCAAAATATATTCACTGCATTGCTTCATTCAACTTCGTGGCATTTATATCATACTAGGATTAAAATGTTTGTCCATATCATTTATCACCATTTGATCTGTTTCTTCATTGTTTTTGGTTACATTCTTCAAATTTTTATAGTTAATTTGCTCTTTATATTATCATTTGGTATAGGATATTTGCACCTCCTTTATCATAAGAGGGTCTTAAGAAACCAAAAGATGATTGGTTTAATCCATGGTGGCTACATACCTAGGAATTAATTTTCTAAGAATTTTCTTGACATCTAAATGTCATAGGATCAAGCGATATGTTCTAATATCAAAATAATGATAATATTTTTCTAGGTTTTTTGACAACCAAATGTTGTAGGGTTAGGCTTCCGTAAAAATCATCGATGTGCACGTAAACTACCCAAAACACTTATGGATATCAAAATAACAATAATAATAATAACAAGATCATTCTTAAGCCTTAAGCATGGGTGATTAAGCTTAGGATTCAGGTCACTCACGTGAATGGGATATCTTTTGGAATTTTGATCTCATTTTCATACTTGTTAATTTATTATTCATCCTTTATTGCGGTTGCTTGGATGTGGGTTTTTGCTTTAGCCGTGCTGTATTGGCGAGATGTCTTTGAGTGAGTCTTCTCAAGCTGAGCAACTTCTTATCGACTGTGCCAGTTGGAGTTCTTTTGTATTTTCCTGTGTAGTGAAATACCATTTTCTACGATTTTCGTGATTGTGTTCGAGTACTGCCCTTCCATCTTAGTCTGAACTGTCTTTGAAATATGCGCGAGAAAGGCATCCCGGACCCTTTATCTATCCTATCGTCTCGTGCATTTGGTCAGTGTTCCCGGGTCACATGAAAAGTCGGATTGTACTTGGGAAGACCAAGGTCAGTCCTAGTATGGGGTTCTCTGCTACATAATTATGCACGGTCTATGTAAATTAAGATTTGTAATTTGCCTTGAATCTTTGAATTTATAGGGGTGCTGAGACTTTTGGTACTGATGATTTGAAAGGGGGTTTGGGCGTTAATGTGTTTGATGATCATCTTTTATGAGGCAAATGTGAATTGAATCTCTTTTTTTTTTTTTTTTGAGTACATATTGGGGAAAGGGAATAAATACCGATTCTCGAGATCGAATTTATAATATTGGTGTTGAACTAGTTTACAATTAAATAATGAAACTATTGCGCCACTGACGGATTTGGTGAAATGAATCTTTTATTAGTATTGACCTCGATGCATTACAAAATGGTATGGGAATATGTCTTAACCTTTTCTTATGATTCTTAAATATTTGTTTCTCGTCGGCTCTTGCACGTTTCTTCATTTGTTGAGAGACGTTTTGGTATTCTTGTTCACGTTTTATTCTTTTTATTATTATGTGGTTATAATGTAGTTCACTTCTGTCCTTTATTCTTTTATTATAAATAATATACCCATTTCAACAAGGAGGTCATGTGTAATAGTGAGCTAAATAATAGTGGTTATATTTCCCTACTTTGAAAATAAGTTTATTATTAAAAAAAAAAAAACTTTAACATCTTATCTTATCTCTTCCCACCTCAAACAAGATTTTTTTGTCATATTATGTCCCAAACTCTGCTCTTAACATCTCATCTTCTTTCATCTTATTTCACTTGTGGTCAAACACTCCAAAGTGTTTTTTATAGCATTTATAAAAAAATAAAAGTAATACTATTTCTTTCAAAGTACAATTCACCCTACAACCATCTTCTCACAATTTAATGAAATGTATGTTATATAAATTAAAATTATTTAAAATTAACGTAAAATTATATGAATATTATAAGAGCATTATTAGAACATTAAGTAAATTTACGTAATGTCAAGTACGATTCCTATAAAAGAAATACAATTGTTTAAATATTACCAAATGTTTGTAAAAAAAATATATTCTTACAAAACAAATATAGTCATCTAAGAATTTAAAATAAATTTCAGCCCTAAAGTGATTGATGTTAATTAATAATCTATATCTCCAATTTCCAAATAAGCAAATTAACATCGTCTAATGCCCAAGTAAAAAAACAAAAAAAAAATCTTCTAATGCCACGAGGTGTGAATGGCTTCCCTGACACAAAATATAATCCTCATCCCAGTCAAATTCACCATTTTTAAGGATTTTTTCCATTTAATTTTTTTGATAATATTTTCAAATGATTAAATTTTCATATTACAATATTGATCAAGTTTCAACTTTATAGCTATTTATTAAATAAAAATACTTATTTAATAGATATTTTGATCAACAAAAAAATCATAACAAGACTAAATATGTAAAAAAAAAAAAATGTTGATGCAAATACCATCGAAGAAATGAGATGAGGAATACATTCATGTTTCTACCCATTTAACTAGAGAAACATTTTAAGTCTCGATAGAAAATAAACATATCCCAAGTGACATGTTTCCTTTGTTTGATTAGTTTCGTTTCAATTTAACACCACAACCACAAATTTAATCTTAAATATCGGTGTTTATATCTCATTTTTATTTGAGAGTAGTGTAGACTAGAGTTTGTTACATTCCCGAGAATTTGAATTAGAAAATAATAATAATAATAAACAAATGTGAAAGAAAGCGGATTCGAAGCCGACGAAATGAACAGATATTGAAAAATAGAACAAAAACAAAACCTTACTTCCCGCCTGCAATTGGGTCCCATTCTTGCTTGTTCCTGCAACTCTAAAATCTTGAATTCCAAGAGAAATCACGTTTCCCTTAATTTGTAGCTCTCAATTAATGGAACCCAAATCCCTTTCACTCATCATCTTTCATTGTGCTCAACACGTTTTTCATAGCCCTCTAAGTTCATTCACATTCAGACCCATTTCAGAAATGGAGCTCAAATCACTGAGGTCAATATTTAATGTTTCGATTCCTTCATAATATAATAACCCCAACATCTGAGCTGTTGGTTTTTCCATTGTTCTTTGAAGTTTTTCGTTTTTGCCAGCTCTGTTACTGCAAAGTCAACTGCAAAAAGACAATTTCCCATCATTATTTCGCCCCCATTTGTGCGCATTCATTGCTGGATCTTTTTTCTTTTTCGAAATCATTTCTCTAAGTTTTGGGAAATTTTGTTCATCAACTGCCATGGTTGATTCCATTTGACTGAGCGAACAATCTCAACCATGGAATTGAAGAAAGGGAAATTCCTGAGGTAAATTTCTCCACAGATTCTTCCATTTTTTTCGTTTGTCTGCAAATTTTGCATAATGGGGTTTTGTTTTTTTCGCTTGTTTGCAAATTTTGCATAATGGGGTTTTTTTTTTTCGATTGTTTGCCAATTTTGCTTAGTGGGGGTTTTGTTTTTTTAGGGTTTACTCCAATGAGAAGCAGAATCTGGAGCTTCCATGGGAGAAAAACGAAGCTAAGAACCGCATTGAGTTCTCATTACCCGTTTTCAAAATGGGTACAGCTCCATTATCGAAATTAGAAAATGGGGTTGGAGATAAAAGCAAAATGAACTCAGATTTAAAGAGGTTCAAGATTTTTGTTGAGAATAATATTAACGAACCACAGCAGAAGAGGAGGATTCTCAACCCTGAAAGTGAAACGATTCTGAGATGGAACAGAGTTTTTCTCTTCTCATGTTTGACTGCTCTTTTCGTTGACCCTCTTTTCTTTTACCTTCCTTCTGTGATTCACCATAATAGATCATCATGTATGACTACTGATATCAATTTGGGGATTGTTGTGACTGTTTTTCGAACTTTTGCGGATGTGTTCTATGTTTTGCATATGGTTTTGAAGTTCCGGATGGCTTATGTTTCTCCCACTTCGAGAGTTTTTGGCAAAGGTGAACTTGTTACTGATCCAAAGATGATTGCTAAACGTTACTTGATGTCTGATTTCTTTGTAGATCTCATTGCTTCTCTGCCTCTTCCTCAGGTATTTGATTCATTTCTTTGGTTTATGTTCTTTTTGTTTTACATCTGTGCGGGTTTCTCTCGACTATTCTTACGAAACATACTTCTTGGTTCTTAGGTTTTGACTCATTTGTTTGGTATTCATCTAACTTGGCATTTGGAATGGTTAGTTTGATAACCATTTTGTCTTTTGTTTTTTAGAAGTTGTATTTGCTTTTTTTTTAGAAATTCAGCATAATTAAAAAAAAAAAAAAAAAAAAATAACAAAATAGTTTTTGAATGGGGGATTAGCTTGAGAAAGTTTGGTTATAAATACTATACTTTTGCAAACAAAAGAATAACTTTTTCATTAAGATACCTTTATAATAAAGAGGTTATATGTTTGAATTAACCAGGTGATTGTTGTCTATCTAAAAACAATACCCTCCAAAATGAGCTTTTTTTTTTTCTATACTTTCTAAAAATAAGAAAGTAGTTAAAACCTGTTTTTGTTTTTAGAATTGTCAATAATGCAAATAGTTCGTTAAGAAGTGTGAAAGTCATAGTAATAATAAAGAAATTGTGAAAATGGAAAACAGCAAGCAATCTGTTGGAACCTTAGTGTGGAGTTTTCTGTCAACTATATTGAAAATCACTTGTGTGAGACTATGTTATCAATCAATTCTTAACTGGTATGTCAGTCTGTCCCATTATATGATTGGCTTTGAGATTTGCAGTTTCTTTCATGTAGGCCCAGATTTGTTGTGAGCTGTACTAAAGCTGTTTCCTCTGAAGCATGATTTTTCTATATTTTCTTTTTAATCTCAATTGAGGTCATAGATGCTGTTACCTCTTTATTAATTATCTTGAAACTTCTTTTGACAGATAATGATTTGGTTTATAATGCCAGCAATTAGAAGCTCTCATGCAGATCATACAAACAATACTCTTGTGTTAATAGTCCTGCTTCAGTACATTCCAAGATTTTACCTGATTTTTCCATTGAGTTCCCACATTACCAAAACTGCTGGTGTTGTCACAAAGACTGCTTGGGCTGGAGCTGCTTATAACCTTGTATTGTATATGCTAGCTAGTCATGTATGTAATGAACCAAACCCGAGCGCCTTTCTTCTCGTTCTTACATGCTACTTAGTTAGTTCAAAGGTAACATGTTTGAAGTTTGTTTTGTTTACATAGATCTTAGGAGCAGCATGGTATTTACTGTCTGTGGAGCGCCATGCCATGTGCTGGAAGTTCACCTGCAGAAGGGAATTCAGTCCTATGAAGTGTCATCTTGATTATCTGGATTGCGGTACTTTAAACTATGTCGACCGTCGGATTTGGGAACTAAATACTACTGTATTTAGCCAATGTTCTCCAGATGAAAATGTCGTTTTCAAGTACGGGATATTTGCCGATGCAATCACGAAAAACGTCATCTCGTTGAGTTTCCTTCAGAAGTATTTCTATTGTTTATGGTGGGGCTTACAGAACTTGAGGTATGGCTGTGAGAAGTTGAGCACTTGGTCTTTGTGTCTTAGCTTCACAGAATTCTTAATTTCTTAACTTTAACATGCTTCATTTATACATTCCAGTTCCTATGGTCAGAGTTTGGAGACAAGTACCTTTTTAGGAGAGACTTTATTTGCCATCCTCATTGCTATAATGGGTTTGGTCTTGTTTGCGCATTTGATCGGAAATATGCAGGTATGTTCGACCATGTTTCGCACTTATCGTCATTTGACTCGCTGTGATCGACTTAGAATATATCGTATACACTTTTACCTCTAGTATTTCTCTCATTGTTTGTTGCTTGACATAACCACAATAACATTGCGCTAGTTCAGTTTTGGATGATAAACCAATATAGTGACACTCATCTTATGTTCATTGTTTAAGTTCATGCCCTTTTAAACCTTTTGAACTCTTATTAGATTTAAAATTTTTCTTTGGGCTTCGGTTTCAAAACTTTTTTTGTAATTGTTCCTTAGATCTTGTTTTCTTCATTTGAGGCCGTTTCGAAAGTCTCATCTTTTTTCCTAATATTTTCATCATCCAATTATTTATTACACTATTTGTCCCCAAAGGGTGGCACAGTGATTGAAGATTTGGGCTTTGAAGGTATGCTCCTTTCAAGATCTCAGGTTCCTGTGACATTATTTCTTGGATGTCTCTAGTGTCTGGCCTAAGAACGGCCGTGGTTACTCTTATTTCAAAAAAAATAAATATATATATATATACATATTTATTACACTATTTTATGTGCCAAATAAGAAAAAACAAACTACCCTTATTTTTAGAGAATTGCATATTAAAATTTAATTATGATGATTTTAAAAATTAGAATTTAATCACTATAATTTGATAAAATCTAAAAGATAGTCTATGTTTGTAATTGCCGAACATAGCGTTAATTGTCTGTATCTAAATGATGTGATTTATTTGTATCATGTTGGCTATGTGTGATAACTGATAAATAGTTTATTAGATAAAAATCAAGTTACCATCTTTTTTTTAATAAAAACCAACCTTAAATTGCTAATTTCCAACCCTTTTTTAAATATTTTAATCAGCTACTTAATTCATACTACAATCATAGACACATAGATAGCTGAACGGTAACGGTATGCTCTTAATTTGCCTGCAATTAGTGGCTATTTTGAGGTTTTATCAAATCATAGAGATTAATTTAATCTTTATTGTATACTCATCATATGGAATTTTTCTAATAATGTATGATCATAAAAAAGAACGAAGCCAGTATAGTATTGTTGTTGTTGAATGTATGAGGTGAGGTTATGCCAATAGTGCAGACTTATTTGCAATCCATAACTGTGAGACTGGAGGAGTGGAGGGTAAAACGGCGAGACACAGAGGAATGGATGAAACATCGTCAACTACCCGAGGATTTACAAGAACGTGTTCGGAGATTTGTTCAATACAAATGGCTTGCAACAAGAGGAGTTGACGAAGAATCGATCCTTCAAGCTCTTCCTACCGATCTTCGTCGAGATATTCAGCGTCACTTGTGCCTCGACCTTGTTCGACGTGTAAGTAATTCTCTTCTTCTCAATCCCTTTTTGTTTTGTATCTGCATCTCATTGCCAAAATGAGATCTTGTTTTTTCCAAAACTCTAGGTTCCTTTCTTTGCACAAATGGACGATCAGCTACTTGATGCGATCTGTGAGCGATTGGCATCGTCTTTATGTACACAAGGTACCTACATTGTTCGTGAAGGAGATCCTGTTACCGAGATGCTCTTTATCATCCGAGGAATGCTCGAGAGTTCCACAACAGATGGAGGAAGATCAGGTTTCTTCAATTCAATAACCTTGAGACCTGGAGATTTTTGTGGAGAAGAGCTTCTCGCTTGGGCATTGCTTCCAAATTCATCTATCAGTTTGCCATCTTCTACCAGAACAGTTAGAGCAATCACTGAAGTGGAAGCGTTTGCTCTCCGAGCCGAGGATCTTAAGTTCGTCGCAAACCAGTTTCGGCGTCTCCATAGCAAGAAGCTTCAACACACATTCCGATTTTACTCATATCATTGGAGAACATGGGCAGCCTGCTTCATTCAGGCAGCATGGCGGCGCTTCAAAAGGAGAATCATAGCAAAGTCGCTCAGCATTCAGGAGTCTTTATCGTTGACTCCCAAGAAGCCAACAGCCGAAGAAGCTGAACAAGAAGAGGAAGAACATAATACTCCGCGATCTAGTTACTCTCAAGCAAAACAAAACCTCGGCGTCACGATATTGGCATCGAGGTTTGCTGCGAACACACGAAGAGGAGCACAAAAGCTTAAGGGTGTCGACTTATCGAAGCTGCGAAAGCCTGATGAGCCAGACTTTTCAGAAGAACCAGATGATTAACTCATTGAAAGACTCCATTCAAGACGAGTCATCCTTGAAAGTGAAAGCTCGAGATGTACTATAATAAGAAATTCACTTGTATATTATTATCACCTCTCATTCATTCATTTCTAACTTTGTATTTTGATTTTGGAACACAAGCAATTACTAGGGGTGAAATCTGCCTTTCTCAAACAACTTTCATTGTAATTGCTGAATTTCTAGTCTAATTAACAGAGCACTAGAAATAGACTAAAACACCAAGAGCATGCCTGCTTGACAGAAGATATTACAACATTTTTTGAAATAATATAAGAACTGATAGAGGGGTGGGAGTTGGAGCTCAAGGTGCAAAATGACAAAAAGGTTCGAAAAATACGCAGATAAGTTTCCTCTAGTTCGTGAGTGGTTGAATCAGCATACGAGCAAAGCCCCTAACAACAATTCTCACCAGAAATGTCTGACTCAATTACACATTTTAGATGTCAAGGATACCGTAGGAAATTAAATCTTAATTAGACGACCATCATAAATTGAATCCATCATTTCTTAATTCCAAAATTCTCTTGACTACTAGGTTAATCTATGATGATACAATCGAGCGGAAACCTGAACATCTCACCAACAAAATCCAGTTTATATCCAACTTGGCCAAATTGTAAACGTGCGAGACGTGGGTCATGATACACTTTGTCAAATCTCAGTTTTTTTTATAGACAGGTTGAAGAAGCTAAAGACAAAGCTTTAAATAAAAAGGGCCATACATGACCAGTCAAGAAAATAATGGGCAAATTTGTCATTAATCATGCCACCAACCAGTGGCAATAGCAGTAGCAAGCACTATCCACAACAACACCAAAAAAATAAATAAATAAATAAATAAAAAGAAACCAAAATAAAGAAGAATCAGCACATGCCCACAAGATCCTGGCCCCTCCAAATATTTCTTAAGCCTTCTAATAAGGATTGGAAAGTTATCCGATCCAATCAACATTCCCTGCCGACACTAGCTTTCTACTTTAAAGTACAAGTAAATTGCAGAAGATTAAAAAAACCAAAGGCCATCATTGAAGTAGAAGAAAATATGATATGATATTTATTGGATTGAATAAACAGTACATTTACAGAAAAATTGATGCCTTACATGTCCTGAAAACCAGAAAACTATGAAAACCGCAGCTCGATTCAAACAGATCGTTTGGTTCGGGGTCCTGTGTACGACGGGGTCTTGGAAATGCCAAAACTACACCAAAAAAAGAATTAATAGAGGCTGTGGGATAATAAAGGAGAGCTTATTTGAATAACAAACAGTAAACTGCTGAAGAAGCTATAAATGATTGCAATCACAGATGCTGTATGAGTATACAAGAGGGAAGAATAAAGATGTTCTTTGGAAGACTTAGATATCAACTGTTTTATTGAATTTGAGGTTGCGATCAACATCGTTGAATACCGAGGTTTGAATTCCATCGGTGGAACAAATTATACTGCACAAACAGAGCTTTGCGGCTAAAGCACAATAAAATGTCGTTTATCCACCTTGATCTAGGATTTTCATTGGTGTGTTGTTAGCTCATTTGCTCTCCAATTAGATCAAGGCCTACAAGGAGGAAGGTCACACCTTGGAACATCAAGAAGTAGAAGTGAACTCCTTGTGCAGCCAAGAGGCTCCTGAGTGAAGCTAAAAGTAAAAGAAATGCGAGCGCTAGCTCTTTCCGAAATATCTTGTTAACTTTTTTGACAGGTGTGGCAACTACTTCTTTGCGTTCCTTTAAGTGGCTCAACTCAGAAAGCTCACTCTCGGAAGCGCCTCGATAGATCTGCGCTTGATTCATTATCTTAGAGTCCCTTTCAGCAGCAGCCAGTAAGTCGGATTCGGAGGACTTGCCAGCCTTTTTAGTCACAATCCACTCATAGGAGCTACCCAACTGGAATAAACCAGATACCATGGCATTGAATTTGGTGACTGACATAGTGTTCTCAAAAAGCAGGTAAGGAACGATAAAAGGAAACGATTTTGGGGATGGAAGAATGTTGAGAAATGACATGAAGATGGGCACATAGCAGATTACCCATAAAGGAAGCTCGGCTTCTGGTACGAACATGGTTAAAGGAAGAATTATGCAGAACAGAGTGAAGGAATAGAATGGAAGGATAAGCTTCCTTAATAGAAAGAACAACAGTATCAAATTTGCCTTTTTCCATGCTGCTATCTGCATTGTACAAAGATTTAAGGCATCATCTCTTCTGTGTAACGCAATGGCGAGGAGATTAATAGTAAAGATAACGGAACCCGAACATAAGAGCATACCTTAGAACTTATGATTGCAGGAAGACACAACCTGAACAATTGCATAGGACCAGAATGCCAACGATGTTGCTGTTTCCTATAAGCTTCATAGGACTCGGGAACTTCACAAAGGACCTGAATTTTACATTTGAAAAGTTTCAAAGGCTTAGATTAAATGAAAACATGCATATTTAACTGTATTAATACAGATTTGACTTTTGATAATGAAGTTATGTTCAAGTTGTTATCCAAGACAAGTCAAGCTGTGACATCATAGTTTCTTCAAGCTAATGAAGTGACAGATTCGTCTACCTTAACGTCGTTTAGAAATATGAATTTCCAGCCGTTAATATGGGCTCTCACAGCTATATCCATATCCTCTACCGTTGTTCTTTCGAGCCACCCTCCGGACTCCTCGAGGGCTTTAATTCTCCAAACGCCAGCAGTGCCGTTGAAACCGAAGAAATTAAGAAACACCCCATTAACTTGTTGTTCTACCTCAAAGTGGAAACACAAGTTGATGTTTTGAAGGCGTGTCAACAAGTTTTCGTCCTTGTTCACAAAACACCATCTGGCCTGAACTAAACCTAGCTCAGGATTATCCTGCAAGAAACCAAAGGGACGGGAAAATTAACAAAAATTACAAAGACACATGACAGGGAGAAAAACATTCTTTTTTAAGTTGTTCCACCTTGAAATGGGGGACTGTCAGTTTAAGAAAATCTGGATTTGGTTGAAAGTCAGCATCAAAAATTGCTACAAACTCATAGTCTCTAACATAATCACAACTCATGGCAGACTTGAGATTCCCAGCTTTATATCCTGTTCTTATTAATCGATGGCGATAGATTATGTTTACCCCCTTTTGGTTCCACTTAGCAACCTCTGCCTTAATTAACAGTTGGATGCTCTCATCATCAGAATCATCAAGAACTTGAATAAGTAAACGGTCTCTTGGCCAATCAATCTGACAGACTGCCGATATAGACTGCTCATAAACCTATAAAATGGTTGTAAACCAGTTATATTCGGAATCTAACATAATCTTTTGAAACTACAACATATAAAATAAAACATAAAAAATCAACTTCAACATAGCAGCAGCATGAATTATAATCGCACTTGTGTACATTATTTAAATATCTATAATCTCACATGCTATGATCACTCCTCTTTCCTAGATTATCAAAAGTCTGAAAAGCTAAACAATTATGAAGTATACTAAACTAAGATTCATCACATACTAAAATAGACAAACAGATAGTAAATAGATCGAAAAGTTTATACCTCGCGCTCGTTGCACATGGGAATTTGAACAAGAACCATAGGATACTTGCACCCAGCTCCTTCCACATCATCCAATCCGAAGGGATCCCCTTCAATCTTAGGTTCAATTCTTTTGAACTTTATCCACAAGCAACCAAGACAAAGGATCAAACGATCCACCGATTGGATGAGGAACAAAACAATGCAAAATTTAGAGAGTGATTGAATGAGGGGAGCAATGTAGTCTGCTCTAAAAGTTAACCAAGCAACATAAAGTGAATGAAGCAATCCTTGCAACTCGGAAGCCTGAGGAATATGCAGATTAGGATTCTCAAAATAATGCCAGCCTTGGAAATAAGCAAGCATTTCAAAAGCAAGAATAGCTATGGAAGTTACTAAGAAAACTTTAATAACTCCAAACAGTAATCTCCCTCTTCCCAACTTGCCACCTTCAATGGCAACTCCTTGCCTGTAGATCAGCCTCTTGTTGATGGTTCCCAACAATGCCCAGAGAACTGTAACAAGCCAAGATATGCAACCGACAGCTCGATTGGCCTTCAAAAGAAGAACCCATGTGACTTGTTTGGCGTTTTTGCCTTTACTTTTCTCCACTGGCCGGAATGCGGCGTCGGGACTGTCGATCTCCACGACGGAGAAGTTGGGTTTCTCCATCGTCACAACCACCGGAGTTCCCTTTTGAGAATCTTTCTCCTTTCCCCACAAACGCAAAAACCCCAATCTCGGCGCCATTTCCCCCAAAACTCACTACAAAGACGAATCAAACCCAAATCTCGAAAACGAAAAACAAGAAATCACAGCCGACAAAATTTGAGTTTCTAGCAAAACCCCATTTCAAAAAAACAAAAACCCAGAACCCACAAAAACTTCAATGGATGCGCATTCTATTCACACACTACAGAAATCAAACAAACCCAAATCTCGAAAATGAAAAAGAAGAAACGAGAAATCACAGCCGACACAAAATGAGTTTCTAGCAAAACCCCATTTCAAAAGAACAAAATCCCACAAAGAAGAACCCACAAAAACTTCAATCGGAAGCCATTCTACTCAATTACACAGAGAAAAGCACACACTCAATGCAGGAGAGAAGAAGAAGAGAGTGAATTGAGGGGTTTAAAAGAAACAATAACATGGGGGAAAGACCAGATGAAGAGGAAAGGTATCAGCAGGTTCATGTGGGGTAATGGTCACGTAATGGAAACAGAGAGAGACCCTTTTTTTAACAGCCCGAGAACTTTGCTTAGGTAAGCGAAACAGTGAAGAAGATGAAGAAATTGGACGGAATGAAGACGAAATGTCGTCAAGAATTGACCCACTTTAGGGACCATGGTTGGATCGGTGAGAGAGTATTAAATTGGAAGAAATAAAAAAGGGAAAATTGCAAGCGAGGTTCTTCTTCTTCGTCTTCGATTTACAGAACGTGAAGAACCCAACTGTCAAAAAAGAAGGTCCCGCTTCTTTAGATGGATTGGATCATGGCGGCGACTCAGATTTCTCTCTCTTCCACCGCACTTTATTTACCCACTTCACGCCCTCCCATCAAATTTAATCTTTGGTTCATTCTTTTTTAATTCAGCAAGAATGAGGATGGAAATGTTAAAAGTGTCATACCCACTTTCGTTTTGTCAGGAGCAACGGTAAATTTATATATATTGACTTGAAGTAACCTGTGAGAAAGAAAATGGGTGACCGGTTGATGTTTAACGCCACCACTCCAACACAAGGATGTGTTTAGAGCACTGATTTGGTTATGATAGACGGTACATTATAATAAACGGTGGATTATGATAAATTGTGAGTTATTTATAAATGGCGTTTGAGGGACAAGTATTATAACATGAATTATGATAAACGGCGTTTGATGGGTTGGTTATGTAACAAAAAGTAATATCTGTAAGGTTTAGATAAACGAACACGTAGGTTTAGATAAACGAACACGGAGGTTTAGGTAACCACCGTTTATAATAAACGGTGGGGCAAACATTGGTTGGGTTATTATAACCAACACGACCGTAACGGGGGCCCAAACACACCTTAAGTGAATTACATCATTAGAATAGTTTACCACCTTCGTTCCTTGTTCAGAGTATATATAGTTGTTGATGATGAAATTAAGTCTTTGAAGTCAATAGTGGATTTGTATTTCCTTGAAATAATACTTGCAAAACAAAGAAAATTAATTTAGACATTAGTGTGAGCCACATGGACTCTAATGCTTAAGTTAAACTAAGACGACATAAGGTAGGAGCATAATGGGTTCAAAGAGCTAACCTCTTCTATTTTCATCTAACGATTTATAAGGTGGTTGTATGTGACCTTTTCTCTTTCCTCTCCCCGAGCTTGTAAGTTACGAACCTGACGCTCACCTATCCCATTCAGAGAAGGCTTAGGAATCGGTTGCCCACAAACTTCGAACGTGGAGAAGAGAGGCTTAGAATAACGTAGGGCAATGTTTGGAAGGGTCCATAGTTGAGAGTAGCTCGCCCCTACTCGGCCATAGGTCAGACGTTGTCAGCCCTACTAGGTCATGGGTGGGGCCATGCTTGACCACACTAGGTTAGGGTCCTCCCAACCTTCTTGGGTTGGGGTCTGCCCAACCTTCCTAGGACCTTGGACGGGGTCCACCCAACCTACTTTAGACCTTGGTCATAGTTTGCCCAACCTTCCGAAGACCTTGGTCGATGCCCTGCCTACTTTCCTAGGGCCTAGGTGGAGTATGCTCAATCTTTCTAGGGCCTCGGTCTAGGTTTGCCCAAGTTGATTTGGATTTCGTTGGGGGTCATGTCGACCTTCCTAAGACCTTGTTGGGGTCTGCCCGACCTTCTTAGGGCCTAGGTTGGGTCAACCTGACCCTGTTGGGACTCAGGTCGGGGGTCACCCGATCCTCTCAAACCTAGGTCGGGGTCTGCCTAACTTTTTTTAACTTGTTTTTTCCAAGCTTCAGCCCTTATCAAGCTTCGGTCGGGCTATATTAGGCTTCTAGAAGGTTCATGGGCTTCATAAAGCATTGACCGTGAATTTCTCATATCACAGTTGCTCCCACTCTTGAATTTTAACTCGATACTTGGTTAAAACTTTAAGAGTATATTTCTTCCTTTCTTCGGTCTAGGTTGAACCTCCAAACTTTATAACTTAGGCTCTTTCGTCCTTTACTTGGCTTTGGGCGATCCGAAAATGTTATTGCCAAGGTTGTTTTGGGGTGTTCACTCGTGACAATGCCTTAGGGACACCACCTTGTATGTTGTTGTTGTGTTATGCCTTGAACGCATTAATGCCCTGCGATTAGTAGTCGGGGGCCAATTAAAGTGTCTATATAAACTCGAATTAAACCCTAACCGTATTATGACATAATCTTTGTATCTGTAAATTTCCATCTCTCAATACAATTGTTCTCCTCTCTACCCGTGGACTAGCCAACACAAAGTTGGTGAACCACGTAAACTTCTGTGTTGTTTCTTCTTCTCTCACATTTACCATAATCTATTTTTCATATCTTCGTTTTACGATTGTTGATTGTGAGTGTCTAGGCTACTAGTAGAAATCATCCACAACAGTGAGCCTAACTGGCGAACCATCCACGAATTTATTTGATGTGCAATTGGAAATTTGAGACTTAAAGCGAAATTCAAAGATTATAAAGATGCTTCAGTCACTTTTTAAATATCAGAGATTTATGTAATGCCAATTCAAACATAATCTTATTAAAGAAATATATCTTTTCTCAATATATTATTGATAAGATATTATATCATCAACAAATAAATATTCAAATGTTAACTCTATTGTGAGTTAAAAGAATCTTTCAACTTTAAAATATATTTGTTAGATTAATTTTAAGTTTTTGTTTAATTTTTCGAGTCTATAAACAGCAGTTATTACGACATCAACTCATTATTCCAATTCTTTCAAAAGTTCAAAGCCTTTTGTTTACATATGTTTTTTTAGACAATACTGGGGATGTTTGTAATTTGTCATATTTAGAGAGGATTTATTATCTAAAATTTATATTAAAAGAAGTTTTTACTAATTTTTCATTTTTTTACTTTTAAAAATAAGTCTCATTTTTAATCATTTATTTACAACTATTCAATCATTTCTAAATACTCATTCATAATAATTTATTTCAAATCAATCAAAATAACTGTTTTTAATCACTTATTTTTAATCATTACTTTTTAACAATTTAAAATAACTACTCATTTTAAATCTACATTTAAATAAGGTTTTGACTCTAACTCCTCTATTCAAAAACCACACCTAAATTAATTTTTTATTACAACTCTTAATTTTTAACTATTTAAAATAACTCCTCAATATAATTTCTAAGCTAAATCTTCATTAAATATGGTAAACAAACACCCTCGAGAGTCTTAAAATCACTTTTAATTTCTAGTTGATACACCTTTGTAAATGTGTACTATAACTCAAAAAGTTTTTTTTATTCAATAATATTTGGGATGAGATGCAGTTCTTTAGGGGTGCTTATTTGACATATTTATTTAGTTTTTAGGCTAAACAGTTATATTGATGAATTATATTGGGTAGTTAAAAATTGAGAGTTGTGCGAAAAACTCGTTTGAATGTAGTTTTTGTGTAAATAACTTATAATCAAACCTTGTTTTGATGTAGATTTAAAATTAGTAGTTATTTTTAGTAGTTAAAAAAGAAATGGTTAAAAATAAGTTATTTTGATTGATTTGAAAGGAATGATTAAAAATGAGTGATTAAAAATATTTGAGTAGTTATAAATAAATGATTAAAAATGAATGGTTAGAAATGAGAGTTATTTTCAAAAGTAAAATTGAGGAGGAATTAGTAAATACTCATTTAGATGTAGATTTTCAATGAGGAGTTAATAAATCCTAAATTTAACTCCTAGCTGAAAACGTCAAACAAACTACCCCTAACATTTTGCTTATTAAGTTAATATGTCGAAATAAATTTGTTGGCAACTATTATTTAAAGTTTTTTTTTAAATTGAAACGAACTATTATTTAAAGTTAGTCTACACATCAATACACTTGTAACTAATAAATATAGAGAGAGAGAGGAGATTATGACTCGTAAAATTTTGCTACATTCACAAAATATAGCTCCCCGCATTTTCCTCATATATACTGAAATTCAAAATATAACTTTGTGATAGTTTTGTTTAGTATAAATTGAGGGAGGGGCCGAATTGATGAATGACGCAATGGTTTCATTATTTGGTTATAAACAATTCAACACTCTTGAATAAATGAGAGCTAAATATCAATCTCAAGATCGAACTCATAACTTTAATGTTGAATTTAATTACCATCAAACGAAGAAATTAACAAGTCACAAACCCCTTCATTAATATAACATGTGATAGTAGATATTCAAATTCTAATCAAATGAAAACTCGATATGAATCAAGTCACATTTAGGTAAATTCAAACCAATATAATCTTTTAAGGAAGATTTTCATCTTATATATTTTTTAAAGTATTATATGAAACATTGATTAAATTATTAAGGGTATGGTATTACTGTGAATGGGTTGGGTTTGAGTAATGTTGTCCAAAATTTGTAGGTATATGATCAGATCTGTACTTACATAACATGTGGAGAGAAACTTATCACTCAATTCTTAGTTGTACAACTTATGAGAGCCTTTAAACTATCATCAATTTGTTACACAAAAATATTTTTAGTGTTTATTGTAGTATTGCATATATTTTGGTTACATACTATTTTTAATTTCATATAATTTTGTTTCAATGTATAAACTTTTAAATGTCTATTTAGACAATGTACTTTGAAAAACACTTAAAATTGGTTTTTGTGTTAAAATTTTCTTTAAAATGACACTTTTATTTTAGAAATGTGTGTGCTTTTGTTTTTGATTTTACAAAAATTATTACGGGTTTTAATCAATTTCAATTAATATTAACTTTAAACTTATTATATGAATTATTTCTAAATTTATTTTTAAGAATATATGAATTAAAATTGAAAATTCCTATAGAACAAAACTCATAATTACATGAATCAAAATATTATTTTAACGTTTTCTTTTATATATATCACATGGCTATCTTTGATTTTTAGCCCTATAATTTAGATGAAATTAGGTTACTATCTTTTGTTGTTATTATTGAAGAAGACATGTCATAATTATTTGTATTGTACATGGAAAACTCAAAAGTCCTCAAAATTATTATTTTAAATTTTTCTTGGAGCGTCGGTGAACGATAACAAAAAAAAAAGTTAAATTTTTAAATCGTTTTTTTTTTTTGAGGAATTTTTTTGATATAGTTGTACTTTAGGGTATAGGTTAGACTATGCCACTTCTTTATATTATTCATTTCTTTATATTATTTTGCCTACTACATGATAACGATTCTAATGAAAATAATAATTTAGGGCACTTATTTTCACACAAATTATATATTAAATTTATCAAAATAAAAATAATAATCAAGTTTATCTTTTACTGTTTGAACTAAAAAAACAAGAAATGTTCTATTATTTTTAGCTTACTTGTTTTACCAACTGAAAACTTATAGTTCTAAGCTTTTTTCCTTTATCACAACATTTTTTTAAATGCTTTAAAAATTAAATTAAATTTGGGGGAAAATTATTTAAACTTTATTTTGCCTTAAAAATTGGTATACAATTTAATTGTCTTTCACCTTTTTAAGGATGGTGAAACAAATGTTTCATCCCATAATCATGTTATTTTTCAGTTTACTCTTTTTACTAACTTAAACTTATATTTCTAAGCCTTTCTTCCTTTATCATAACCTTTTATTTTAAATATATATATATATATACTTTAAAAACTAAGTTCAATTTGGAAAAAAAAAATTCAAAACTTTATTTTGCTTTAAAATGGCATAGAATTTAATTCTCTTTCACTTTTTTAAGGGAGTGGGTAAATTTTACCAAAGAAATGAACACAAAGTATATATGTTTGAAAAAACAACAAAACAATGTCTCCCTTCCCCACTATATATTCAAAAAAAAAAACAACAACAAAACAACGTTTATTTTAATGAAATTAATTTCTTTTATATTCTCTCTTAAGCTTGAATGATCCCTAACAAATTCTCAACACAAGAAATACATAGTCTTGAATTGATCAAAATCTTTGGTTGTCAAATTGCTCCGAATGAGCCAGTGGCGCAATGGTTTCATTGTTTGGTTGTAAAGCAGTTCAACGCAGGTTCAAACTCATGAATCGGTATTTGTCTCCTCTCTCCCGATATGTACTCAAAAAAAATTGCTCCTATGTCACAATCTTTAAATTGAATCTCGAAAATTTTGATATGAAATGCTTAATTATCACTTAAAAATGAAAATTATTTATAAAATAGTGGATGAATTAGAGAAATTATTTAATTTCAAGGGTTTTATAATATCTTCATTTTTTTTAGTACTTTAGAATATCTTCATTTGAAGAGTGACAACAGACAATTATTTTAATATAATTTCAATTTGATTTTTTTTTTTTTGTAAAGTTTGAATGCATGATTAAAATAATTCTACTCACTTTTTTGTTATTATATACCTCTCCCATCCCATCAAATCAAACAATATTCACGAGGAGAGACAAATGGAGATTTAAGAAAAGGATGTATTTTGTTTCATAAGAAATAATAATTTGTTTGGAACTGAGATATATGAGTTTGTTCATGTGCTGAGGATATGCCACGTTTCTTTCTATTGTTTATTGATTGAATTTTAAAATTATTTCTTGAAAAAGGTAAACCACATAGGATTATAATGTTTAAAATATCTGGTTTGAAGCCTTTCACTGATTTGAATCGTTCTCTATTAAGAAATGTTCTTTCATTGTTTGAAACAAAAAGGAATGTTATTTTTGTTTTTAAGAATGGAAAATTTGAATTTAGGGATTTGTATCGCTCTTCTCACAAAATAGTTATAAAGGTAGGTAAATATTTACGTTCGTGTAGTCAGATACATGTTTGAGATGTTACACTAATACAATATTATGAAAAAGTATGTTACACTAATACAATATTATAAAAAATTATGAGACAACATCTATTAACCAATAACTATAGCTGTTAAATTTTTGTAAAAGTGAGCATTTTAGTAATTATTTTTTAAATCTGACTCATTGGATAGGTCGAAAGAACACAGAATTACTCCTCTTCCTAACAAAAATATTATCTACTATAGCAAGGGAGTGACCATATAATTTAAATTGTAACTAAAAAATAGAAAGAAGAAAAATAGAGAAAATAATGTAGATTTCATTATAATTGTCATCGACAATATACAAATATATGTACATATCATACATACATTTTTTTTTAAATGTACCTACTAGGATTCGATCGTGAGACCATCAACACCAAACTAAATTTAAATTTGACAGGTTAGCCATCAAACTACAATGTCGTTGGTATATCATACATACATATACATATATCATTTCATAAATAAATAAATAAATAATATATATATATATATATATATATATAATGAAATGTAAATTCAAATGACTTTAAAATATTTTTGAAAATTTTGGGAAAATAAAAGTAACAATGATAAACGTTAATACAATTAAAATAAATATTTACATAAATAATACTTTTAAATATTATTAAAAAAAAAAAGTTCTCATGAGCTCGAGTCAACCCAAACTTATTTTCAGCCCACCTAAATCATTTATTTTGACTCAATTCAAATCAAATCGGTTGATATTACAAACAGACCAATTTAAATCGAGTTGGATTGATGAATTTTTTTTGGGTTGTTAGATTTTTTGAACTTCCCTACTTTTATAAAATTAGGGATGAAAAATTAATTAACCTACAAGTTCAATAACCAAAGTAAAATTATGTTTTTTGTAACATCAGTTGAGTGTTTAGATTAGTATAAACACATTTAAGTAGGTGATCAACGTGGATTGAACTCATAATCTTTTGGTTCACCAAATTCTTCTTTACTATTAAGTCAACCCATGATAAGTACAACCTTTTAAAATGTTGAAATTTTAAATCCATATTTATTTCAGTCACAATGACAAATACTTTATAATGAGAAAAACTTTTTTGTGCATGAATGTATATATCATTATGAAGCCAACTTTTTTTAAAAATAATTATGAAACCGACTTAACTAGCCATATAACTTCAAATAACCTCTTAACCACACATAACAAATAACAAGTTAGTTTCATTGAATTTAGTTAAATCAAGGAATTTAATATCTTTCTTTTATTCAATATTACCTAACATGGATTAACTAAATGGATTGTCTCATTTATTTAACTCAATGATAAGATTGAACTATAATAATTAAATTTGAAATAAAATTTCCATAAAGAAACATAAATTAATTTTGTTATGGATGAGACTCATGCTTAATTGCTAAAAAGAGCCTAATCCAAAAACAAATTGAAAGACGTCAGTGCGGATCGAACTAAGACCCTTAATCAAAGAGGGTCAGGCATCACCGCGAACCCTCAACCGACCCAACGCCTAATAGGATCGGGCATCACCCAACCTATGACCCCAAGTCCCTAATTTGAGCGCGACCTAACTCTGTGTTCATGAAGAGAAAAGAGAAAAGAGAGAAAAATTATGGTGGTGGTAAGCAAAATAAGTAATTTTAAAGACCCTAGAAAATGACAACTCCCATAACCTTAGTGTCATCTAAATCGAACCTAAGCATAGAAGGTCGCATGACTTACACCACATCCGTGTCTAGATTATTCTTTATTTTGTAGTAGTTCATTCTAGATAAATCTAAATTCGTAATTAATCTTGAATATCAAATTTTGATATCATATATATATATATATGATTAAGGTGGTGTAAGTCATGCGACCTTCTAAACTTATTCAAGAGATTATATGAATGTCAAAGTATTTTGAAATTATGTCTTTTACTTCACAAAAACAAAAAAAAGAACAAAATAATGTGTTTACTTCTCACCTAGATTCACTTTTCCAGCAAAGCAACCACAACCACAATCCATTTTCTAAACGACAGCGTTTTGGTAGTTTTGATTTACTAGATGCCTGGATCTGGTGCAGGGCATTTATGGGTAAATAATGATAAGTTTAGGGACTTGGGGTTTTTAGAGTGGGGGCAATGGAAAAATAATGGCGCACGTGATAGGGAAATAACAGTGTGCTACAACGCACGTGCAAAAGAGGCGCATTCAACACCTACGTCCCGACATCGCCACATGAATCTCATCACAATAAGCTTGCCCTAAAACGAGTGGCTTAAAATATCATTTCATTTAGCATATTTGAAACTACAAGTTAAAGGTTGATACCGAAAGAATTGATGGCGTGTTAATCTGGTTGATAGATTATAATTCGATTCAATTCTACAATTATAAGTTTGATTTTAAAAATTAATATTTAATTCTCATTTTGTTTGGGAGGAGTAATGCTCTCTAGATATGATTTGTGTTTCCTTCTTCCATTTAAATTCAAAAAGAATAATTTTTTTACACTAAGAAAAAATTGTAAATTTGATCTCATTTAAAAATATATAGTTTTTTTAAAATAAATTTAAAGGTTAAAAGTCTATCAAGAGTTGATTTAGAGATCAATAGATGTCTTGAGGAGTCAAAATGTTATAGATTCATTCTATTCATTTAATTGGAAATTAATTTCTTATAAATTTTTCTAAAATTCAAATGTTGTTGAATCAGATGAGTTTATGACATGAAAATAATTGAGTTACGCGTAAATTGGTTCAAACATTGACAAATAATATATATATATATATATATATATATATATATTAACTCTCATAAAATAGTCATTGTTGTATAGGACCATAAATCTATGAGGTTAAATTACAAAATAGTCATTGAATATGTCAATTTGACCTCGAACGTCCATGAATACAATTTTTTTGTCAATCTAGTTCTTTAAACTTTGAATTTCGTAAGATTCATAAATATTTTGATACAATTGAAATTTTGGAATTTTATTAGATATAAAATGTATAGTATATCGAATAAATCAGTTAAAACTTTAAGAAAAATGAACTTGTGAGGATTATATTATACAAAAGTTTGAAAGTTGAAATTCATGAATGGAAATTTAAAAGTTTATTCAATATTTTTGTAAGTGATCAATGTGCTTAAAACTTTAAAAGGAGCGATATTTATATGGGATCATATATAATACAGTGATCAATTGGTAACGGTTCAAGTTTCAAATATAGTTGAATTAAAAAAAAAAACCATTTATGCCCTCCAACAGTACTTCATTGTTTCTTTTTTATTTGTTTTGAAAAAAAGTCTTTTTAATCCTTAGATTTGGGTGAATTCCTATTTAATCTATATATTTCAAAGTTATTGCCTTTATGTATAGGATTTCAATAAGGTTCTGAAGATAATAAAGTTGTTCATCCTGTAGCTATGATAATGATTAGATTAATTTAAAATTTTAATATAGTGTTAAAGTGGTTATTTGAGTTAATTTAATTAAAATAAGTTTTAGTAAAAATGTTTTTTTTTTTGTAGAAGGTTATGATTCTTTTTTTAGTTCTAAATAAATGGGATGAAGATTCGAACTCATATCATCTCGATCATTATAAGTATAGACCGATATTGTTGAGAAATTAGTTGGATTTAATTGCTCTTAAACTTCTTGACATTATGATTCTTATTCTAAAATGACTATTATTTAATTCATTTTGCATATGCAAGTGTTAATTGAAAACTTTGACCAAGAGAATCAACTATACGAATAAATTAATAATATAGTTAGGCTAAACTATTTTATGGAAGATGAAAACTTTGTAATCCCACCTTATTGATTGATTTATTTATTTTTTAAAATATAATCCCACCTTATTTTATTCCCCCTTTATATTGCACTTTTGCCCCTAGTGGTCGTGTTCACTTGTATATATGATTTTAAATGAGAGAGAAAAAAGAACATGAAATATAACCTCTCGATATGAATCTTCAGTCACATTTTCTTCTTTTTTTCATTAAACACATAAACAAAATTAAAATAGTCAATAATGATTAACCTTTACTTAATAAGAAAGTACAAAATATCACTTTTTCTCATGTGGTTGGTGGCCAAACTTAACAAAAATATATTTAATTGCAAATATATACATAGTAGAAAAGAAAATGATAAAAATATATGTAGAAAAAAAATGAATTTTAATCTAATGAAAATTACTTAATAAACAGAAAGCTCTAGTCAAAAGCTTAAATCTTGTATAAACTAATAAGCAGTTTGATAAGTATTTCCTTTTTTTTATTTTTTAAAAATAGATTTATTTGATAGCCAATTTTGATTTTTATTTTAACATTTTAAAAACGTTCATAAAATATTAACGTAATTATAAAAAAATTTTAAAAAAAACTTTAAAAAAAATTTGGTTTTTATTTGAAAAAATAGTAAAAAAGTGATAGCACACGCTATAAATAAAGTTCGAACCCGCAAATTTGAGGATCAATAATATTTTTAAATTATTTTATTTTATTAATTATTAAAAATAATAATTTTATTTTTTTAAAACAAAAAATCGTTATCAAACATATTTTTTTGTTTTTTGTTTTTTTTTTAAAAAAGTAGTCATAAAATATATATGATTTTTATTTTTTAAAATTAAAAATTAAAAATGAAAAATAAAAAACAAAATAGTTATGGACCTAAAAAATTACATGTTTGAGTTCCCTCATTCTTAATTATTACTGAATTTAAGAGGAAAAAAATAGTAGAGCTCTAATGAACCAACAAACATTGTGGTTGTTTTTTTATTTTGTTACAAACATCATAATTTATTCATATGTTCATTTTGCCATTTTAATGCGAAAAATGGTAATTTATTTTCCCTAAATAATAAAATAGTAAAGAAGTGGAAAATCTTCCCATTTGATTCTTGCCTTAGAGTGAGAGAAAAAATGTTGAGGAAATGGGAAACTTGCAACCATAAGACTGCCACAAGGGAACTTTACAGAACGCAAATCTTGAGAGTCCAATGGCAGTGGCCAGTGGGTTTGGAATCTTAGGCCACATTTCATTTCACTTTGGGCACTGAAAATGAACACCAATATTTGGTTGAAAAATACCACTCCATTGGCAATGGGTTTTTTTATTTTAATTTGTTTAATTAATAAAAAAATCACTTTTTTAAGTTGAGAATCAATATTTAGGAATTGGTTGGGACAATCGAACCTTCAACTTGTTACTCGATCATATATGTCAATCAAAACTAGATTCACTTTTAGCAGCACATAGCTTTCTTGTTTCGATGTAACGATGTAGGAGTCGAACCCACTCTCTTAGGTTGTCTTCTCTTATTCAATTCCATTCTTTTCTAAAAAAAGAAAAGTATAATAGTATTAGCTTTACAAAAATACTATGTAAATAGAGTTCACTACAATGGAAAAGTATTTTTTAAACTAATTTGCTAAAGTTGAAATACATTTAGTTAAAACTGTCACTAGTTGCAAATTAATTCTCTAAATTTTTCTTTTGTGGGATGTTCAAACTGCTTTTTAAAACGTGTAGTCCATCAAAATCAGTATTCCACATTTGGTAAAATGGTTAAAAGTATTATTTGGTGAACAAGAAGGCTCTTTTTTAATAAAAACAAGCAAAATATCTAATTTCCAAAAAAAAAAAAATCAAAATATCTCATTTGCATCATATATATCTGTCAATAAATTCGTTAAATTAAGTTATGGACCCAAGCAACATGTGATAATGTATACTCTTAAAATCTTCCGTAATGAATGATATTTATCACATTTTTGTTGACTTGCCCATACCAAAAAAATAATAATAATAATAACATACCCATAAAAATTTATTAATATATTAAAAAATATTTACTCTGTCGATGTCTTAATTTGCATATTATACCTATAATTGAACTTTGTTGTCATAAGTTGTTCCTGAGAAACTTAGACTCTAGTTTTTATAACATATATATTTCTATACCTTACTAGTTTTTTAAGAAAAAAATACATTAGGATATTAGATTAAAAAAAAAGACCACAATTGTTCTAAAAGAAAAGACCACAGTCCACACCGAAACGTTCAAGGTCACTACCATGTCAACTCTTATTCCAATATGCTAACAAGTTTCGAAGAGAAAAGTATTATTTACAAAAAAAATAATTAAGGCAGTGCTTTTTTGATACATCATATCGAGGGAAGGAAATTTGAACCCGTAAAAGTTGTTAGGTTGTACAAGAGGTCGTTAAAACTCTACTCCCGTTGGCAAATTAAGGTAGTGCTGATCTTTTCAAATATTTGTCATTTTTAAACGTTTCTGATTATTTTTCATTTATTTTCGTAAAAACTGGTAATATATTGTAAAGTTTGATATAAATGTGATTGAGAAGTTAAGAAAATTTTTGCTCTGAATTTACTTTTGACAAACAAGACACTCCTGTGAGTTTTATCATCTTTTTAAGGACAAATTTCCCATATAATTGAGTCAAACAACTGTTATAACACATCCCTCCAAGATGATATTTACTATTCAATTTACTAGAGAAATCAATATCAAATCTGTTGCCAACAATAGCAATGGCTTGACGACATTAATGTACATCTAATGATAAACAAGTCAAGGATTCAAATCTCCTACCTCCTAATTATTTTAATCTAAAAATATATATATAAAATCCGTGGCGCAAATGGTATCCAACACTATTCAATTAAAATGTTACCATCATGTGTAGTAAATACACAATTAAGCGAAAAGTTCAATACCAATGGCCAATAATAACATAGTTTAAGTGGCATGATGTATAACTTAATAGTCAAGTTACGGGCTCTAAACTCTCAATCCCAAAAATCTTGTTGAATTAAAATTGAAGTTCGGTATGCTGCATGCTCCAAACTATGGTCATTCCTAGTAATAAATTGAACGGTTTCTTGTTCTTTTCTTCCTAGGGGCTTCACTAGTAAAGAATTCAAAGAATATAGTAGAATTTTAAGAATAGATGATGGGTGTGGCCCATCATTATTAACAAACAATTGCGGCGTCCGCCTGTCATCAATAGTCATGACATCGTAGACAATCGATGGCAGGCAGCGCCCGCCACTAATACTCTTTTATGGCCACGATGGCGAGTATGGCAGATATTTGATCCTGCCACTAATCCTTTTTTATGGCGAGCTGTTTGAGCCCGCCACCAAAAAAAAAATCCAATTTGTCTGCCATCAAGTTTTAACACACCAACAATAGCAAGTAAATAGGATGACCCAACATGTGTGATAATTAATTTTTCACCATTACCAACGGTGACATGGTTGGAGGCACCACTGTCCATATACCAGTGGGGTCAGTTACAGTTTTAGGTCTCACACAAATGGATTGGAGCGATGTTGAGCATGAGAGGGAAAAACCAGGTGCCCGACTATGGTAGGATCCAGACGGAGGAAAAGGTGGACCCTGCTGATGAGATCGGGCCAGAGAATTGTGCACCTCGTTGTTGATTAGGAAAAAACCTGTCATAACAAAAATTAGTAGTATGGCCCAAACGACTGCACACATAACAAACAGTGCGACTAAGATCCCTCGAGTTACCACAGCGATCGCATCCACGACCACCCCTAGAAGTTTGAAAACATCGATTATTCAAACATGCAAAAGTGCTCTGAGTAAGTTTGAACCACAGTTGACTGTCGCTTTTTACATCGGCCACATTTTTCCACATTGGTAGATGGAGATTGATTAAATAGAGTGGTCTTCTTGGAGTTCTGGTGTTCAATCCGTTTCTCGAACATAAGCAATTTTGTTTGGAGCTGAAACCAAAAAAGATCAGGGCGTGCTTGTGCATTAGCCACCACTGTATTGTATTCTTCGTTAAGTCCCATCAATACTTGAGAAATCAGGGCTCGAGGAGTCACGGGGCTTCCAAAAAGCTGAAAGTTGTCTGGGTCTTCATGGAGTTGTTTGTTTGACATATTTAGATAATATTTGAGTTAAGGAGTTATATTGAGTAGTTAAAAATTGAGAGTTGTGTCAAAAACTCGTTTGGATGTAGTTTTTGTGTAGAAGAGTTAGAGTAAAAACCTTGTTTGAATGTAGATTTAAAAATGAGTTGTTATTTTTAGTAGTTAAAAAAGAAATGATTAAAAATGAATGGTTAAAAACGAGTTATTTTGATTAATTTGAAATGAATGATTAAAAATGAGTGGTTAGAAATGATTGAGTAGTTATAAACAAATGATTAAAACTGAATGGTTAGAAATAAGAGTTATTTTTAAAAGTAAAAATGAGGAGGAGTTAATAAAAACTCGTTTGGATGTAAGTTTTCTTCAGCTCGAGACAGAGCACCAAACAACTCCTCAATAACGGTCCACAGATCATGTGAAGTTTCATTTTCCATCACTTGAGTTGCAACTTTCGATGTAGTAGAATTGTACATCCACCCCAAAACAAGTTGATCCACCACTATCCAACTGTCATGTGCATCATAAACATAAAAGACATTAGAATCACCTTTAGAGAGGACATTTACCTCACCAAGAGACAAAGCAAGATCCATAAAACCCCCTTGGGGTGGAGAAAAATCGGGAAGGTGGGGGCCCACCTGGGGTTTCATCTGCACCTGCATTTTGAGGAATATATAATAAAGTCTTTTTTGGAGGACATTTGTACTCTCCTATCAAATGATCCAGAAGGTTATAGGATAGGAAATGTTAGTTTTTCCAGAGTAAAAAATTAGACCGATCTAATTTGATGCTAGTGATATGATTGAGTAGTTGAGTGAGATGGGGTCTACTAAAACTAGGGGTTGGGCTAGACATGAGAAATTGATTGGCGTTGGCTATGAAAGTGCTCTGATAACCAGACAGAGTAACAGAGAACATGAGAAAAAGTTTCTATGTATTTTTCCAATGAATAAAATGTCTTGATGCCCTTTATATAAGGATATGAAACCTTCGAGAAGGTTCTAGAAGGTGAATCAATCTCAAACCTTTCAAAAGGTTCTAAAAGGTGAATCCTAACACCCTAAATATAATAATTAAATAACCATTTAAATTTACACAAAATCTATACCTTTATAACTACCTTCACATAAAAGAGTAATAAAACTTCATAAAAAAACTCCATCAATTCCAATATACACGCAACCTTTTCACTTATGTGCCAATATGTTTGCATTACATCGTTGTAAAAACGAATAAATAAAGTATATCAATATATAAACTAATAAAGTAAGACTCCATCCAAAAAAAAAAAAGAAAAGGAAGAACTTATCCTCCCAAAATGTAAGCTCTCAAACACCTTTTCAATATAATTTTCTTCATCCACCAACTCTTTATTAGAACACTGAAGTATACAATCACCCATCTCTAAACATAACCACAAAAATTAAAAACATAAATAACACATGAAAAACAAGAAACAGACAAAAAACACAACAACATAAGGCTCTAGATCAAAATCTAACTTGGAACAATGAAGGCCTTGCAGCCCATCCATAAAAAATACACCCACGAGCGGGTCGAGTTCACCCGATCCAATCGAGCTATGATTTCACCAATATGACTTGAGGATCTGTGCTTAAAATGGCCATGTCAATAGCATGGCCCGAGACTCTAGAGCCTTATGGGCCAATCAAATTTAGACCGTTAGCGGATCCGAGCTCCAAAAACCAGCTCCACCCCCTTTCAACACACTTTCAAAACATGACTGAAACCACCTTCGAGTTAAGAACATAAAAACTTCAAGAATCACTCATAAAATGTGAGAAACTAGAGCCATAAAGCAAGAATCTCTCAATTGTTACTTCTTCATTATGTTTGCATATATCTTCTACCAAATTATAACTAATTGTATCAACATTTAATTTTTCGTTTTAGCATAAACTTTTCATGAAGTGACCTAGTAGTCAATATGTACTAAAAATTAAGAGGTGATAAGTTCAATCCATAATCACCATATATCTAAAAATTAATTTCCTAATCAATGAACAAAATAATTACAAAGGTAGGCAAATGACCCAATTTGATAACCATTTTGTTTTTTGAAATTTAAGCCTACAACAACTATCCTATTATATGTTTTATTTTACATGAATATTTACATCTTACCTATATTTTTACAAATCAAACAAAAATTTGGAAACAAAACAAAGTAATTTCCAAAAGTTAGGATTCACATACTTTCTTAAGGAAAATTAGATACATTGTAGGAAATATGAACAAAAATAAACTTAAATTTCAAAAACAAAACCAAATGGTTATCAAACCGGACCTAAAATATTTGCATTCATATTATTAATACGTTTTAATATTGACTATATTTGCTTTTTTTTTTTGAAAATGATAATTTTTATAATTATTTTATAGATTCAACAGAGTTTCCTATTAAAAAATGAAAGTAGAATCTAACTATATATTTTTTTTCTAAAAAAACCAAAAATCTATGATCCCCAAGTGGTGGCGTAGTATATGAAAACTTGAGCATTAAAGATATCTTTTTAATATATAGAATTCGAGATTCACTTGTTACATTACTTCTTTAATGTCTCCGATGCACGACCTAGGGACGAGTGTAGTTACCCTTGTTTCCTAAAAAAAAAGAAAAAATAGAAGAAATTAAAATGGGTAAAAAAAGACATGCCCTAATGGAAGTGGTGGGAGAGTAACTTAATCCCAAAACCCCTCACCCAAAACCCCTATTTTCTTTGGCGCCTCGGTTCCTTCTCAAACTGTGTTCATCGTCCTCTTTCTCTCCATACTCGAATGTGAAAATCGCAGCGCAGAGAAGCTTGGAACCTAACATGGCGGCGAATTGATACCGTCGAGGCAATGAGCCAGCTACAGAGGAGCTTGTTCTTGGCCACTCCTCCCAGTAACGCCATTTCTTCCTCTGTATTTTCATCTAATCCCTTTGCTTCATCCTCGCGACTCGCTCCTTTCATGGATAAGGTTTTCGTGTTCTTCCGATTGTTCTTCGCAGTTACGATTGTTTTTTGTTTTTGAAGTTTTCCTAAAACGCGACTCTGTTTAGAGAATTGTGAAAATCATGAAACCTATCGGGAAAATGATCAATTGTATATTTATAGGAATAGCGTTCCGTGAGTTGCAATTTTATACCGGTTTGATGTTTTGTTTGCGACACGCAAACTTCTGGTGTTGGACATTTTGGTTACTTCGGCTCATTTTTTCGTTTTCTAAAGCCCATTTGATTTTTTGTTTTTGAAATTTAAACCTGCAACTACTATTGCAACGTATAGTTTTCATAACTTTGTTATCCCCATTTTACTTGGTTTGTAGATTTTGGTTAGGATTCACATATTTCTTTGAGGGGAGACGAAACAAAAGGTAGAGAATTTGAGTAAATACAAGCTTAAATTTCAAAATCAAAAAACAAAAAATCAAGGCCCCGTTTGGGTTTTGAAATTTAAGCCTATTCTTACTCAATTTTTTTAATGTGTTCCACCTTTCCTATAATATATCAATCTTTCCTTAAGAAAGTATGTGAATGCTAGCTAACCAACTTTCAAAAACAAAAACAAGCTTTTGGGAGCTACTTTTTTTTGTTTCCAAATTTTGGTTTGATTTCTACAAATATAGGTAAGTTGTAGATATCCTAGTAAGGAAAAACATGTGGTAAGATAGTTGTTGTAGGCTTAGATTTTAAAAATCAAAAACAAAAAACCAAATGGTTATCAAACGGGGTTCAAATGATTGTCAAATGGAGCCTAAATGTTTTCGAGTGTGATTGCTACCAATCTCTTTTAGTAGTTTCGTAGGTTGTTTTTGAGTTATTTAATTCACACTCTTAAATTCTGATTAGATTGAAAAAATAGATTTGTTTTGCTGCAAATATTAGAAAGGAACGGTATGAAAAGTTGGAAATTTATGTGATAACGATCAATACAATCTTCCCCAGATTGGAAGAGTTTCAATTTTCGTACATGCTTGAATTTTTGTTAAGAACGCCTTGTAAACTTCTGGTATTTATTATTTTAGTTACTTTAGCATAGTGAATTTATGGTTTTATGGCAGTGAGATAATGTGATTTCGATTAATCTCTTTTTGCTGTTTGATTGGTTGTTTTGAGTTTTTAACCTTCAGACTCGTAGAATCCTGTTTATGGATTTGTTATGCAGAAAATATTAGAAAGAATTGCATGATCATTTTTAAAACTTAACTTGTATGTCTCCTTAGGAAAACATATGAATTTTTGTTATTTGTTAATGCCATGCATATTTCTGCCATTAGACTAATTTGGTTACTTACGTTCACTTGTTATTTTTCTTAATATTTTGGAGTTGCCTATCGATTTTGTACCATTATTCTGGTGATAATATGTTTTTTTTTTAAATTTGGTGCTCCTGTTACAGTTGCAGAGCAGAACTCTTCCAAATTATACTAGCAAATCCATACGTGCTTTACCTCTTACCTCTGCTTGTAGTTACGCCAGATGCTCTCAGCTTGTTTTTCGAAAAGCTGGAGCCACATTTTCTATCAAGACTCAACGTGCAAGGGCTGGTCAATATCGTACATGTGATGGCCCAAATTGTGTTTTCACCCTATATTCCCGCTTAACATCGAGATTTCCTCATTCTGTTGCATTATCAAATGCTTCTAACAGCAAGCTGTTACATGGCAGTTTTACACCTAAACTTCCTAATTATGGAACTTTTGGAAAGTTCTTTTCGCAATCTAGGGAAGATCCGAACATAACTGACAATAAGAATGTTAAGGATGAAAAAAATGGGACAGGAACATTCCCATTTGAAGGATTGAATACAAAATGGAAGAGTGCAAGGCCTGTTGCTACATCCAGGGCAAAGAGAACTAGTGCTACAGGGTCCTCAGGCCCCACTAATATTGATGGGACAATTTCAAGCGAGCACCTGGTTGGGGCTAGGAAGGAGGCAGATCTAGTTCCATCTAATCCTTCTTCATCCAGTAAGAAAGCATCTAAGGGTTTTAAAGAAAAAAATTCACGGAGCAAGAAAAAAAAGGAAGCTATATCTTCAGCCAATCCTGCAGGTGTTCAAGTAGTATGCAATGATGGTCAGTCAAAGAGCTTACATAGTAGCGACAATGATCTGAATCGTGTACAAGATCCACAGGTTAGCAAATAGTAATTGATGGTTGTTTTTAATCTCCCATCCCCCTCTTGTTGCATTATTTAAGTAACAGTGTAGTTTTTTTTTTTCCAGAAAAAATCAATTGGGGATACTTCCGAAGGTTCTGCTTCAACAAAAAAACAATCCAATAATAAAAAAGGTACCTCTAACAGAAAAAGAGAAGCTAAGAAAGATGCTATTAAGATGCCACAGAAGCAAAACCTTGTATTGGATGCAAAGGGGTCTCAGGGACAAGCAACTTTGAAGCCGCTATATCCCCCCTTGGGAAAGTCTGTAATGGTGGTAGAATCTGTTACGAAGGCGAAGGTTATTCAAAATTATCTTGGTGATATGTTTGAGGTGCTACCTAGCCATGGCCATGTTAGAGACTTGGCTGCAAGATCAGGATCTGTAAGACCTGATGATGACTTCAGTATGTTGTGGGAGGTTCCATCTCCTGCATGGACTCATCTCAAGAGCATAAAAGTTTCCTTAAATGGGTATGCTTCTAGCTTTTGTGCTAGCCTGGCCTGCATGCAACTGTATTTTTTGCTAGCTTGATAATGATCGTTAAGTTTACACACACACACTTGAATTTGTGATGTCTACTATGCCTTCTTTCTCTTTCTCCAATTCCTTCAGATTTAATAAGAATCTTCTTTTGCTTTGTATTATTCCTCAGAGCAGAGAACCTTATTCTTGCATCCGATCCTGATCGTGAAGGTGAGGCTATCGCTTGGCATATAATTGAGATGTTGCAGCAGCAGGATGCCCTACACGAAGGTATTAGCATATCAAGAGTTGTGTTTCACGAAATAACTGAGGCTTCTATCAAGAGTGCCCTGCAATCTCCTAGAGGAATTGATGCAAACTTGGTACAAGCTTACCTTGCACGGCGTGCTTTAGATTATTTGATTGGATTTAATATTTCACCATTATTATGGAGGAAATTACCTAGTTGCCAATCGGCTGGGCGTGTTCAATCAGCTGCACTTGCTCTAATATGTGATAGAGAAACGGAAATTGATGAATTTCAACCACAAGAATATTGGACTGTTGGGATTGAGTTGAACCAAAAAGATCCTCGTTCTTCGGTGGAAGAATTTCCAGTTCCCGCACATTTAACCCATTTTGATTCTAAGAAGTTAAATCAGTTTTCAATTAGCTCTAATACAGAGGCAAAAAATATAGAAACAACACTGATATCAGCAAATTTTCAAGTGCTTAGCTCTAAAAGGAATAAAGTAAGGAGAAACCCTCCAATGCCATATATAACATCTACACTTCAGCAAGATGGAGCAAACAAACATAGTTTTCCTCCAACTTATACAATGAAGGTACATTGTAATTTTGTTTCCCTTCATCATGAAGTTCCACATGATAGAAGATAATACAGTCATGTTGAGTTAAAATTTTTCTTATGATCAGTAGTAATATAATTGTTCTTTCCCCCTGTTAATACATGGTAGCTACTAATGAAGTAATGAGTTACTGGATTTTAGTACTTATGCTAATTGTAAGACCTCAGTTGACTAACCAGTTGTAAGAGTCTTGTGGGCTAGATAATTATGAGAAAGTGCTATCTTTCTAACTTTTTTTTTCTCCAAATCATACATAAGGAAACCCTAGTTCACTTTCACCCCTTCCTCCGGTGTCGTTTTCTTCACCGGTGTTGGAGGGGGGTCTCCGTCCATCTTTCGCTCTTGACCAGCGAACCTTTCCTTTTCATTCTCCTTTTTGACCAACATTGTCAAAGCGTGGTTTATCTTCCTCTTCTTTTCTCTCTTTTCTTTTCTCTCCTCGATTGTTCGTATCAACTCATGGATCTTCAATTGCCGTCGTTTCAGTAAAAACTTCTCATTCGCAAATTCAGAGTTGTTCATCATCTTCTCTTGGAAGTTTGCCAACCTTAGTGTAACGACATCATCTTCTTCCCCTCTTGAAATTTGCGGACCTCATTGTATTGACTCCATTCTTCATCACTTGCAGTAGAACAATTGGGTAGACCTGTGTTTGCCAACAAGCAGCAATCACTTCTCCTTTCTTTGGTGGTCAGCAACGATCATAGCTTTCCAACCCTTGTCTTTCCTCCCTTTATGTGTATGGATTTGCTCATCGACAGAGTGCTCTTCTCACCGACAAGCCTGATAAGGTTTGTGGTGGCTCATAATGGATACTTGGAACAAGTGGCGACACAAGCTTTCTTGAGTAAGAGACGAAAGGGAAACCCTATTTTTGGACTTGTTTGGTCTATTTTGATTTCGAGTGGATCGAACTAGGCCGGTTCGAACAGGTTTGGCATACAGAACCATATCGTCTCACCAGACCGGTTTGGGTTATTCAAACCAATTTTGGTTTATTAAGAGTTCACTCTCTCTTCTTCTTTTCTTCTTGGTATGGTTGGTTTTGCACATTTTATTTCTTTAGCTTCAACAACAATGTAATTGGACCTCTTCTTTGCAACTTTTTCATTCTATCAATGAAATAGTTTCGTTTCTTATAAAAAAAGAGCCTTGTGAGTTGTGTGGTTAGTTGCCAAAACTAAGGATGTATGTTTTTGTTTTTGAGTTACAACATTTGGGGAGGGGGGATTTCAACCCGTGACCTTTTAGTCACTAGGTGTACACAGATGCCGTTGAGCTACTGCTCTTATTGGCAAGGATGTATGTTTTTATGTAGAGAGTTATTTATAAAGTGTTGGACAGTTGTTTAGTTGTTCGAATATTGGAGTCTGGGAGTGATTTCCTTCACATCTCTCTTCTAGGAGTTATCTTTGTTCATGGCAGTGAATCTCAAGGCTATTTGTTGCGTGATTGGGAAATAACATTATTGAGAGTCAAACTTGTTTAATGGTTTCTTGCTTAAGCGGGGTCTTAATAATCAAAATAGGTTAGAAACTAGACACATTGTCTCTTTTCTTGTCTCCAAGTTGGTGTTATATGTATAAAAAGAAGTTTGAAACCTTTTTTTTTAAATAAGAAACAAATTTTTCAATAAAAGAATAAAAAGAAGTAAAAACTTCAGATTCAAACCTACAAAAGAGAGGTTACAAGAGATACAAAAAAGCTAAAAGACCAAAACAAGGGAAAAGGACTAAACAATAAGTCAATAATAAAAACACCAAAATGGCACACCAAAGACAACATAAGGATAGATATGGCAAACATAGCAAAAAAGAAACGAGAGATAGAAAAGCAAGCATTCAAAAATTCTTCAAGCTTCAAACTTCATAGACGAAACACCGTCACAAACAACAACGACAAGAAAATTGATAGAAGCAGATGACAGAGAGTCTAACTTTATATCGCAGAAACTGAGTTGCTAAAATCCAATTTAGAGACAACTAACTCAACCCAAAAAAATTATTTGAAGCTTCAACTGTATACTGACGATCCATGGCATTCCTTTAACTGACTACAAGTGGTAATAATGTTGGCAAACTTTTCGAGGAATCCAACTGGAGCTTACTGCTAATCTTTAGAGGGAGGAATGGAGAGGTAATAACCAGTTCAGCTAAATCAGAAAGAGAAATGAACTCAACATGAGTATGAGAGATAGCTTCATCCAAATGATCGGCTGACGAATCAATGTTGCAAACACTAATTTCATCTTCCATTTTTTAATCAAGGTGAGAAGGAAGATCATGAGCCTTAGGGAAAGGGGGAGTAAAAGGCGATTCACGATGGATGACAATCCCATGAATCATAGAAATTTAAGGGCTTGACGAAGGAAGGATGAGATTGTAATCAAAGGAATGAGGAGAGGGAGAAGGTTGGCGCTGAGAGGTGGGAGGATGGGTTAGTTAGAAGGGAGGAGTAATGTGATAGAATCTACCAACTTTATAATAAATCTCTAGAGAGAATCTCTCGTAGAGCCAAAAGGTTACAAACTAACAAATGACAAATGATTTCTGATACCTTAACAATGACCTAATAATTCCTATTTATAGGACACCTAGAGATATCTTATTTAAGGTAAAAGACTCCTATTCCATAAAAGACTTCTTTCCATAAATGACAATTCCATTTATGGCAAGTACAAATAAGGACTAATTAAATAATAATAAAATACTAAATAATAATAAAATACTAATAATCCTAATATTTCCAAAACTCCCAGGGTTGGATTGTATCAATACTCCCCCCCCGAGAGCCACCTTGTCCTCAAGGTGTTCCATCTCCGACGCCGTCTTCTGCAGTTCCGTCTTCTGGCGAAAAGTCTGTCACACTAGCTCTCTGGTAATCGTGTGCATCCGGGACGATCCACACATCCAAGTTCTGGAGCTATGTCGTCTTGCAACGATGCTCTGGGACAAATCGTTCATCACAACGGAAGCATAACCCCTTGTCCTTCCTCACTCAAATTTCGTCTTCAGATAGTTTTTTACAAGATGTCGGGAGAACGGTTGTAGTCTTGTGGGAAGACGTCTCTGTACTTCCAGTCACCGACACAATCGTTTCTGCTTTAGCCTTGACCGTTGCAGAAGTACTTCCTTCGTTTTTGGCAGCCTGAAAAGAAAAATCATCTTCAATCACTTGGGCCATAAACATTTTCTCTTCGATGCCCACTGGTCGCAGTTTACGCATCGCGCTCTGTATCTCCTCTTTCAGTCCACTTTCCCACTTCCCCTCCAATGCACTCGCGCTGATATCGCGCATTCCCTTAGCAAAGCTCTTAAAGCTTCTGCGGTATTCCTTCACTGTTCCTATTTGCTTCAAACTCATGAAGTTGGCATACTTATTTGCTTGAGCCGCCGGTTGGAAACGCGCCAACAACCCCTCTTTGAATTCGTTCCAGGAACGAAAAGGAGCACGGTCCTCCTCATACTGAAGCCACTCCAATGCCTCCCCTTTTAAGCATAACCCTGCTGCCTCAACCCCTTCATATTCAGTTAGCGTGTTTACCAGGAAACAATGTTTTAAAAGGCGTGAGGCGGCCTCGAGGCGTTTTCTTTGGAAGAGGCGAGGCGTAATGAGGCGTAAGCCTCATTTAAAAATTTAAAGAAACATATTTTAATCAAAAAAGATATATTTTTTTTATTTAAACTAGGTAATACTCCTTAAAACTACACAAAAAACTTAATATAGATGTCGCTATAAAAAGATCTATGTACACATCCATAGCCATGAGGAAAAATAGAAAGGGAAATAAAACTGTGTACACATCCATTTAGCAAAAAAGAGAGAATATAATAGTCACTAGGAAATCCAAATAAAAAAGAAATAAAACTTTGTATACATCCATTTAGCAAAAAGTAGTAATAATAATAAAATACAGTAACTTTTAACTTAACAGATAAAAAAAGAAAAAGAAAAATGAAAAAAAAAACATAAACAACCTTAAGTTGAACGGCGGAAAAGAGTCAAACGAAAAAAAAGAAGAAAATAATGACAAAAATAGAAAGAAAGATGGACAGTTTTTTTTTATAAAAAAATTTAACCCATTTTTAAGTTGAATGGTGGAGAAGATGATTTAAAAAAAAAAAAGAAGAAGGAATATTGTGAAAAAGAAAAAAAAAAAAAAACCCCACACGTTGGAAAAAAAACCCACAAATAAAAAGAAGAATGAAAGGAATAGAAAAAAGTTTACCTTGAAGTTGTGTTGATGTTGATGATGTTGCAGAGAAAGAGACACTTTTTGTCTTCTTTGAGATGTAGTTGTCGAAGGAATGGGGAGGAAGGAAAGTTTGAGATTTTTTTTTTGACCTTTTGTCTTCAACCATAGGTCATTTTGCTTTTAGGTCAACCATTAAATAATTTTTAAAATGTAATTTGGGCTTATTTTAAATGGCCCACTATTTAGATAAAAAAAATGTAAATTTAATTTAAACCTCCAGCCCTAATATGAAAACAAAAGGCAATAGATGGAGAGGCGTACGCCTCAGTTTTCCCTTGTGAGGCTTAAGCCTCGAGGCGTACGCCTCAAACGATTTTTGAAACATTGGCAGGAAATAACGCTCGACCCGGCTCAGCCATCCCATCGGATCCTCATCAGCAAGACCCTTGAAAACCGGCATCTCCAGTTTTCTAAATCTCCTATCGTATCCCGGTCCCTCCCTTCCTCCTGCTCTCTGACCTCCCCTCTCAAATCTTTCTTCTCCTCCCCACCCGAAATCTCGTCCCTTATTTCGGACAGTGTCACCCCAACCACAATCGTTCCAACCGTCAAATCTAGGGTCTCCCCTAATTCCTATCTTAAATGGCTCAGTCCAACCCGAATTGACCTGGTCCAGCGAGACCGTCCGTCTCACCCCCGTGCCCGTGCCGCACCAGCCACCGCTGCAGGTTCCACGTCCACGCACTATCGCGTTCGCTCTGCCTTCGCGGAACCCCGCTCCAGCGACGCCCGTGCCGCCTCCGCGAAATCTCGCCCCGTACTGCCAATGTCGTTGCTTCCACGAAATCCCGCTTCTGCGACGCCGAAACTACCTCCCTCGCCCCTGCGCCGTCGACATGTGCAACGCCTCCGCCCAGGAACCCTCCGTTGACGCTTTGCGCCTCCGCGAATCCATCGCCCTCGTCCTCGCCCCCCACTATCGAAACCACCTCCCTTCGCCCCCGCACTGTCACCCTGCGAAACGCCTTTGCCCAGGAATCCCTCGCCTGCGTCCTCACGCCTCGCACTAGCAAAACCAACTCTTCTTATGCTTCCTCGCTCATATTCCACCCCGGCGTAACCTGCACTTCTTCTTTCGCCATTCACTCCGGCCTAACCCACGCCTTCGCGCTCACGCTCCGCCACGACGGCTTGACCTAACTCGCGTCCAACGAATCTTGGTTCGCCATGCACTCGTGTCTCATCAGCAAATCTCGCTCGCACCAGCCTTTGTTCGCTGCCACATCCTGGTTCGCCATGCACTCGCGTCTCATTAGCGAATCTCGCTCGCACCAGCCCTTGTTCGCCGCCGCATCGTGCCTCCTTCGTCATGGCAAAGTTTTCGACCGTGCCGTCGCTGTTGTCTTCAATTTCGCTCATCGCTCTCTTCCCTTTGTCCGTATTGCCCGTTTCGGGAATTGGTTGCTTCACAGTTCGCTCGATCATGGATTGAAGTTCGCCCACCATGGATTTTATCCTTTCCTCGATCTTTTGCCCCAGCCGATCTTCCATGCTTTCTAACTTCTCCATAATTTCCTGTTGTTGCTTCTTTATCTCGGCCGAAACCTCTTCGCATTCTTGCATTCTTGACTCCATCTTTGTAGTAACCATTCCTGGATCGGTGAACGACTCTGATACCACAATTGATAGAATCTACCAACTTTATAATAAATCTCTAGAGAGAATCTCCCGTAGAGCCAAAAGGTTACAAACTGACAAATGACAAATGATTTCTGATACCTTAACAATGATCTAATAACTCCTATTTATAGGACACCTAGAGATATCTTATTTAAGGTAAAAGACTCCTATTCCATAAAAGACTTCATTCCATAAATGACAATTCCATTTATGGCAAGTACAAATAAGGACTAATATAATAATAATAAAATACTAATAATCCTAATATTCTCAAAAATCCCAGGGTCGGATTGTATCATAATGAGTTTCAATGTAATAAGGATTTAGGACAAGGTTTCTTTCAAGGCATGAGGTAGATTTGCTTATTCTAATATAGTGGAGAGGTAAAGGTTTAGATGAGGGCATTGAATTTATAATGGGGGTGGAAGGGGAGTCTAAAGGAATAGAAGAGGAAATATGAGAGGCAGTGGAGAGGTAAAGTTTTAATACGAGAAGATGAGAGCATTGAATTTATAATGGGGGGTGGAAGGGGAGTCTAAAGGGATAGAAGAGGAAATATGAGAGGCAGCAGAAGGAGGGGGAGGGGGGAGAACAAGAGAAGAGGAGGAAAAGGGGATCGGGATCAGAAGAGGGAGCAAACAGGAGAATTGAGGGAGAAAGCTATGTAGGCAAGAACCACATAGCTTTCTCTTCACTTTAATGCGGGCTTGTGAAACATTAAGAAAATTGAGAGTGTATGTGCAATTAAGTCACTCTTTTCATTTGGTGTACTCTCTCGTGAAGTCATTGGCAAAAACTTTGGACGCTTCCTTTTCGTGCCACAAGAATTAGTTGACCTTTTTTGTTTTTGATAGGAAACATAAGCCATTTCATTGATTGATGAAATAGAATACAAAAAGAAGTCCTAATAAATAGTATTATAACTAACATTCTGAATGTTTACCTGACACTTATTTTGCTTTCACCTTTTTGTGCAAATGTGTATGTGAAGGTTGAAAAACTACTCAGTGCAACATAAGTATTTGTGGCTTCACGTGTGATTTAAGACTTTGAGCAAGAGTTCTGTTTTTTCCCCTTTATTCCATGATAACTTGAAACTACGGGGGTGTATTTTTTATGCTCCTGTCACTTATATGACTTTCTGTGCAGCTTGCTCAAAAACTTTATGAGGGAATTCAACTGGCTGATGGAAGGGCAGCTGGCTTAATAACCTATCCAAGAACAGATGGGCTACATGTAAAAACTTTCTTGCCTTCAACTATGCCTCCCTACTATCTCTTTTAATTTCTTTAGAAGGCAACTGGCTTTACCTTGTTGCTTGTAGTCTGTATTTGCATATTAATTGCTTGTGGATTTTTGAGATTCCTTTGGAATGCGTGGCTTCATTTTAGGATGATGTTCTGTTTCACTTTTGTCCTCGGCCATGCTGTTTTGTTATTTTCGATAATATTTGTTGCATGTGATTTGACCCTTTTTGCTTGAACCGCTTCCTGATTCAGATTTCTGATGAAGCTGTTAAGGACATTCGCTCCTTGATTATACAGAGGTGAAAGTTCTAAATCCTACTTTGACTACTTGCATGAAAAGTTTTGTGACAACCTTTTATGGCAAATGATTTATTGGAAGGCTACGTCTAATTTTTTGGTGACATTTTAATTCCCTCCATCCTAAAAGGTGTTTAGTGCATCTAATTTTTTTTTATCATGTTTGCAGATATGGACAGAGTTTTGTATCAGAAAATGCACGCAGATACTTTAAAAAGGTCAAAAATGCTCAAGAGGCTCATGAAGCAATCAGACCCACTGATGTGCAACGATTACCGTGTAATTATAGAATTTTTCTGGATAAATATGCTTGAATAGTGAATATATTTGAATTTTTTTGGCCCAAAAACCTACACTAACTATCTTTTCATATATGAATGAAAGTTAATTGTTTTCTATCAAAAAAGAAAAAAAAAACTTACACTAACTTGGTTGACTTCTAAGATTATTGCTTCCAGCCTTCCCGTTTTGGTGAAGACTTTGTAATCAATTATTGTTTAAATTTAATTGCAATCACTTTCAGCAATGCTGGTGGGGATACTTGACGATGATTTGCACAAACTATACTCTCTTATTTGGCTCAGAACGATGACATGCCAAATGGAACCTTCTATCACTGAACAGGTCACAATGCATGTTCCATTATATTTATTTATCTTATGCGACATCTAGTTCTTTTTCAAATTTTAAATGAGACATTTTATCTTTAAGAATATTAAGCTTATTTAATAAAACTAGCATTATTGGTTCTTAATATTTATTAATTTTTTTAATTAATTAATTAGTTTAATTTTTATAAAAACATGGAATCTACTGATTCCAAAAGCCTTGATATAGATACTTCAAAAAAAAAAAACTTGGTATAGAAGAGGCAATTGAATTAGTACTGACTACTGAGGATAACTAAACTCCAACTAAAGAATAACAAATAACTTTAGGCATTTTAATTTTGTGCATGAGTTTCTTTAATATTTTCAATGAAAAGTTGTGCTTTCTTTTTTTAAAAAATGAAAAGTTGTGCTTTCCTTTAAAAAGGAAAAATGAATAAGTTTAGACACTTTTACCAAATTTATACCGTCCGGTAGAGATATTGAGCACAAGATCATCCTAGCTGTAAATGATAGAACTTTTCAAATGTCAATGAAACTTTGTATTTCTTCTTTGTTGTGAAATTTTTTGAAGTGACTTCTATGTGTCCGTTGTAGGAGACTATGACTACAATATTTCTATTTTAAAGTGGTTGTAATGGCTCTATCTTTTTTTTTTTTCCTTCTCTTTTATTTTTAAATTGTAGTTGACATCAATTTCAGTTGTGCATTCCCCAATTCTTTTTCCTAATTATGTTACCAGATTCAAATTGATAGTGGACTTGCAGACGAGTCCATCATTTTCCGATCTACATGCTCAAGAGTTCAATTTCGTGGATTTCAAGAAGTTTTTGAGGTATGATAGACCTACTGTGCAGTCCCCAAGGGGTGGCACAGTGGTTGAAGACTTGGGCTTTGAAGGTATGCTCTCTTCAAGGTTCCGGGTTCGAGACTCACATGTGACATTGCTCCTTCGATGTCTTCGGTGCTTGGCCTAGGGATGGGCGTGGTTATCCTTGTTTCAAAAAAAAGATAGTCCTACTATGCAATCTCTAACTTTTGTAGAGAAAAAGAGATTGATTATTTTGTTTACTTGCATGTAAATGAGGCTATCTACTGTCTCCTAGTCCCGTTCATCATTGTGTTAGTTTTGGCGTTTCATTTGTTGGCTAAGTAGTTATTACGTTTTTTTTTTCATGAGGCCACCTCCCTTTGACACAAGATTATTATGAGCAAGTATGATCCGCGCCCCTTTGGCTGAGTTGCGTGTGAGGGTTAATGCATCTCTAGAAATCTTTGGAAAGATATTGTTGAGGAATTATTATTATTATTTTTTTCAATCTTCTTTTTAGTTCGGTAGAGGATGAGAGAGATACTAAATTTTTGGGAAGATAAATGGGTGGAGGCAAAACCCTTTTGCTTGTTGTTTACTCATCTGTTTCGTTCATCTCTCATGAATAACCAATATGTGGCGGATGTTCTAGCTCATCTATGATACTATCCCTTGCTTTTGTTGAGTTTTCAACGCCTTTGCTTGATAGAGAGACACTAGATTCTGTTTCCTTTCTTTATTGGAGGATTTTTGCGGTAAATCAATGTTTGTTCTAAGGGTTTTCATGTCAGTTTTTCTTTACTTGAATTCTTCTTTTGTGGGAGATTTAGCTATTGCTTCGTCATGGAGTGTGAAAGATTTTTTAGCTGGCAAGTTCTCCATGGCAGTGTTAGTTCTCCATGGCAGTATTAACACTTTAGGCTCAGTTTTGAGGAGGATTTCCTTTTTCATGGGGTTTGTATTTTGCATCATATGTAGTTGGGCGGCTGGTGTTCGTGATCTTCTTCTTTGGCATTGTGAGATAGCATGCCTTTCTCTAACACCCATTTTCTCTCTTTTGTATTTTTAATGTTGTGGGCATATTAACTCTAAAACAGAGATGAACAAGGAATGTTTTGATGGGACCATTTTCTAGTTAAACATTCTTACCGATTGAGTTAACATTTTCTCCTTCTTGGAGTTTGCATTTTTTTTTTCTTCCTTTTCATTATATCAATGATAAGTTTGTTTCTTGTTTTAAACAAGTTAAACTTACCGATTGTTGTTAACATTTTCTCCTTCATGGCAGTGTTGTTTCTTGTATTAACCGTCTAAATCTATCATTGTATTTTCCCCTTAGAGTTCGCCTTCTACAAGTTTGAAATTTTTTACCAACTTTGTTAGTTCCAAGGGGCTTTTGTTCTGGGAGCGGGGAGGTCATCGTATCTACCCTCATGTTTGCCCATCATTATGTTTGCCTATCATTTCTTCGACTCATTTCGAACTTAATATTTGGCCTTGTGGGGTTTGGTACTTTTGGATTCTAAAGATCTAATAATTTGTCAGGATTCAGAAGTGGGTGCATTCAGACATAAAGACGTTGAAGAGAACGGACGTGGTGAATTGTTTAGAATTCTAAATACATTGAAGGTAAACTGTTTTATATTATTGCCTCGGTTTGTATTTTTGTTATTTGTAAATATCTACCATACCACAATCTTTTTCTATTTGGTAGAAAATTTTATGATGTAAAGTGTCTGGGTATGCATCTATTATTGAAGATCAAATAAGTTATTTATATGTGATTTTTTCCGATTGCTAGTAGCATGCTATTTCCATAAAATTGAGAACATTTTCTTCTTATTTAATCCACCCCTTTTTCATGCTCAAAGTTTGTCCTTGAATATTATTTTTTAATGGCGATAGCAGTAGTATAAATCATAAATGTATATCTATTAACCAGTTGTTTTTTAGCCAGGGGATCAATTGTCCCCAAGTGCAGTGGAACTCAAGCAGCATTTTACCCAGCCCCCACCTCGCTATTCTGAGGGAACATTGGTAAGTGCTGTCTAATCTATTAGACCGAAATTTTGTGCCAATAGATAACTGAGTACTTGGAAAATACTATTATTGTCACCATTTATCATTGAGTTCAAGGTTTTACCCTCATTTACATTTCCTTTTCAAAAATTTCAATTGGAAAAAAAATGGGGTTTCTGATAGAGTACCAAGGGTAGGATGGGAATATTAGTATAATTTATATAAGGGTAGAATAGTAATTAGTACTTTAAGGTTTTAGTATAAATAGAGTAGTTAGGGTTCTTGGTGAGATATGCATATTTTGGCATTGTCTTGGAGAAGACTTGAGAGAGCTTAACCCTCTCGAAAGGCTAAGGGGTATGGTATTGTAACGTTTTTCTATCTATTATCATAATATATTTCTCTTGTGCTTATTATTTTCGGTGTTTGTAGTTCTCTTGTATTGTTAAGATTATTGTCGTCTTAACAGTTTCTAACAAATGCAGGAGATTGTATATGTCCAGTTTTTTTAATTTAATTTTATGATTTGTTATTTTGTTATATTCACCCTAGTTCATATCTTTATTCAAAAGCATGCATTTTCCTCATGTTTACCTTATTCTTTTATATTTCTAAATTATAATTCTGGACTGAAGATGAGGTCAGCACCCTTAATTTTTTCATGAATGGGCCAAAGAGTATATAGAGACCATAGGAGCAGTCAGTTCCTTTTTTCAGGCTGTTTACTGAACGAAACCCTTGTTTAGATAATTTTCATGCTCACATCTAGTTATGGAAATTTAAATTGTTAAGAAGTTAGTTGTTTGAAAACGATAAATATGAGTACTAATTTTTCTTGAATATGTAGGGTATATTTTCAATTCAAGTTTGCTCCTTTCTGCTATACCCAATATATGGTATAATTTGTGGGGCTATTTGGTAGATTCTGGCCTGGTTAGACTTAATGTCTATTAGGTTTCTCACATAATATCAAGACATTTTTGCATCAGTCTGGTTTTCCTTTCGAAGTTTTCTTATTTCACTGGAACTGTATGCTACAGGTTAAGAGGATGGAAGAGCTAGGGATTGGGAGACCTTCCACTTATGCAACCACATTAAGAGTTTTACAGGTTACTTTTGATCTTTTCATTTCTCTGATATGAAGCTTCATAAATATGATGGAAGGTTGCATCCTATTTGTGTTCTAAGTAGATAACCAGTTTCTTTTTGTAAAATATCTTCTTTTTGGATAAGATTCTGTAAAATATCTTTTACTGCATCTCGAAAGATTGAAAGTGGACGTACAGCTGGCATTAAACCTAACTCGATTTGGCCTTCAACTATGTGTATTTGAAAACCATTCAAACGTACTGAGAGCCTGTAGATCCTCAGTCCTCACAGCCTAGGAAGCACGGACACTTCTATTTTGACAAAGTATCTGTGTCGTACTCGTGTCCGACACCAATACTTCCGGACACTCGTCGGACACGTGTCCGACACTCAAAATTCCGTGTCCTATTTTATTATTATTATTTTCAATTTCGGACACTTAACGGACACACCATGGACACTTCACGGACACCTCAATTAAGACTTATTTGTTTCCAATGATGGATGACATGACAACGGGAAGTGTTGGTGGAGGCCGTCGATGACGATGTATGTCAAAGGTAGATGGACTAAAATGGAAAAAGGAAAAAAAGAGAGAAGATAGAATGTAGGGAAGGAAAATGAGATAAAAACTAAAATATTTAGAAATGATTATGGGTAGGCTTATAACTAACTAAAATATTTGGATTTCATCTTTTAATAGTATATTATAAAAAATAATAATAAATCACGTATCCTCAACGTATCCGTATCCTGCATTTTTAAATAATGGCGTGTCTACGTATTCGTGTCGTGTCGTATCCGTATCTTGTGTCCGTGTCCATGCTTCTTAGCTCACAACCCCTACCTTCCTATTGAATAAAACTAGTGTTGACCTGCAATTAGGGATCAGACTTTTTTCATCTAAAATTCTAAATGCCTTAACGTTTTACAGTTATTCTCTAAAACTTGTCAGCCAATTCATGAGGAATGTTAAATTTTCTATAGAGAATTTGGGGGTATTAACCTTAGTTGTGTTAACAGTTTTGAATTTTACCTGGCGTGATAAACCTTACATGTACTCAACAATAATTCTAAGTGTTGCCGTTCAAAGTGATAGATTCAATTGTAGTATTAAGTTATCAAGATCAGAACTGGCATCTCGTTTTTAGGTCTGCCTGTAATGTCTTTGATTCTTGTATTAATTCTAACATTCCTTTTTGTCTACAATTATGTGACGATGTCATATATTTGCCATTGATGATTTGATTTCTTTTACTATCAGGACAGAAACTACGTGTCAGTGAAAAGTCGTGTTCTACATCCAGAGTTTCGTGGGCGCATGGTATACTTGTAACTCTTGATCACATTAATTTTTTAATAGAAATATTAGTGAGGGTTTTAGTCAACTTATACATATCTCGGCTATTTTTATGGAATAAATGCTCGACTATATTACATTTGGTTGTCAAGATAACGTATAGAGAATTAATTTCTTCGTAGATGGTCTCCTTGGATTTAACCTATTACGTCTAAGTAGATGTGATGCGTTAATCAATTTGATTTCAATTCTACAAAATCTAATCGAATTATTTTTTAAAATCATATATATATATATATATATATATATATATATTTTAATATCGGTGACTATCTAGGCTAGCTTGCGGGCACCTTGACTAACATCACGGGATATACCGTCCGACCCTACAACATTTGGATGTCAAGGAAACTCATAGGAAATTCATTCCTAGGTAGGTGGCCACCATGGATTGAACCCATCACCTTAAGCACTCCAAGACCCTCTTTGACCACTTGAGCCACTCCATGATGGTTAAGCCACATATATATCATATTTATAGCCACATCTGGGATGCAAAGAATTGCATTTTATTAACTAGTCATTTTTAACTCCTTGGCTGACATCTTTTAAACGAAACAAAGTTCCATGCTAAGTTCTTTAGGGTTTTGCCGTATGCTAAGTTCTTTCCCCACAGTTCTTGCATTAGTTTGTAATTTTTTCTTGGCTGTTGAGAACTCCATGTATTTTCATGCTTTTGTTTCTTTCTTTATATTTGTCTCTGTATTTTCCTTTTCACAATCTTAATGAAAAGTTTGTCCCATTTTTCAAAAAATATTATATTCTATATTTTATCAGTGCTGGTCCTACCACAAAGCTGCTGGTTAGTTATTAAAAGATACACCTTTTTTTTTTTTAATATCTTTGAGTTTTCGGGCCAGTTTGTGCCTCACTTCAACTATTCTCATGAGACAACCGCTTTACCATACAACATTTGATTTCCAAGGAAATCCGCTAGGTACTTCTATGTGGAACATTGACCCGAATGGTTCCAAGTAAGAGGTGTATCCCATGATCGAGCTCATGTTTGGGAGGAAGTTTTGTAATTTTGAAAAATTGAGGGGAGAGTGTTAATAACTTGTTGGATTTCAACTGGTAAGTTTGAGACATAGTAGTTTCATCTTTTCATTCTGTCATATCAAGAGAATTTAACTCCACTAAGAATCCTTCTCCTTCTAATTTCAGAGTTTTAATCATTGTCTTAAGATACACTTGAGAATGAACTAGTAATGGATCCCTTTTCAAAATGATTGTCTACTTCTCGAGAGTGAATTTCATTTCCAGATTTTTGTGGTTGGTAATGATGTCCCCTAAAGTAGATAACCATTGAAGTCCAAAAATGATATCGGCATTTCCAAGTGTCACTGGAAGAAAATCTTAGATTATAGTCAATTTGTCAATTTGAATTGCCAAGTACTTACATATTTGCGATCCTCGTACCGACGAACCATATCCCAGCATTATATTGTATGCATCTGTTTTTGTTACTAGTATATTAAGCCTTTATACAACAACAGAGGAAATAAAATTATGCGTATCACCTAAGTCGATAAGGACAATAATAGTTTGATTTTCGAGTGCAACTTGTAGCTTAAATGTTTTGGGTGAATCAAGGCCAACCATTATATGAAGAGCCAACTCGACCGTTGTGGATTCTTTATTCTCTTGTTCATCGAGAGCATCCTTTGTTTCGATGTTTTGGCAACTATAGTTTCTTTTTCCATAGCTTTTTGGTCAACCACAACCTTCAATTATTTTAACTTTTTTTTTTTTTGCATTTGTGTCCATGATAGAATTTACCCTAACATCGAAAACACAATCCTTTTTCACGTCTAGCTTGAAGCTCACTATCGGTTAGTCATTTGAAGGGTATATGCCATTCAAATTTTGTTTTGCGCCAAAAGTGGGTGTAGTTTCTCTTGGAATTTAAAGAATTGGTCTCTGCCTCAAAAGTATTGGTTTCCATTGTGGTTGGAATTTCATTTTCCAGATTTAGCTTCTTATTCGCATAGTGTAGAAGTTTATCTTCAATTTCCTCAGCACGTTCCATAATTGGTATGATCTCATTTTGACCCGTATGTATTTTTTTTAAGCCTCGTACGAATCTATCCTCCAAAGTTTCATTGTCAAGGGAGATGACTGCAAAATAATCTTTGAATTTATTATAGTATTCTTTGATCGTTGTTTTGTGTACTAAAGAAAAGAAACATTCGTGAAACGTACGTAACTTCTTTGGGGTGTATCGCTGTGTTAGTATTATTCTATATTTAGTGAATTGTTAGGATTTGCATCATTCTTAGTATTATTCTATATTTAGTGAGTTGTTAGGATTTGCATCATTCTTAGTATTATTCTATATTTAGTGAGTTGTTAGGATTTGCATCATTCTCCTTGTATATATATATGGACATAGTTATATCAATAAAAAGTACGACTTCTCCGAGTCCCAAAATATTGCGTAACATGGTATCAGAGCCATGCTTAGGGTTTTAAAATATTGAATTTAGGGTTTGGGTGTGTGCTTCTCGGGATATTCGAATAGTACTCTTGTTGTTCGAGATAGCCATCATAAACTGCGTCAGGACCGCCGGAATCTGTCAGAACCGCTGCCGCCGCCGCGCCTTGTCGGAGTTGGTTGTCACCGCCACCGTCATTTGAAAGCCCACCAGCCGATCTACCTGCATCTAGAAGATCGCCGCCGCACGACGAACAGGGACCTCACACGCGCCGCTGGAAGTTCCAGATCACCGCCGCAGACGGAGGCGCGTGAGAGTGCGTGAAGGGGTTTTCTGACGAGATTTTTCCTGGGCTTTGAGCACGACAAGCCTCTCTTCATGTCTGTGTGGTTTGTTTGTGGTTTTCGGCGATATTTGGTCTCGGGATTGAGGTTCAGAGCTTTTTTTTTTGTAATTTCCTGTTGTGTTTTGTTTAATTCGACGTTGATTCTCTGATTTCCAGATTTTAGATTGGTGTTTTACGCTTGGAAGAATATATGGCTGATTCTAAGCACACGAGTGTTATTTCTCACTCGTCGGAAATCACGAAGCGTAAGTTGAATGGCCTCAATTATCGCGATTGGAATAAAACAATTCGGTTTCATCTTCTGAGCATGGAGATGGAGAGTCATATTAAGGATGATGCACCAAATGGATGAGTCGAGAAAAGAATATGGCTTCGAGATGATGCTCGACTATATAATCGATTTCAAAACTCAATAGAAGATGATGTGGTCGACTGGTGACTCATTGTAATAGCGTCCAAGGAATTGATGAAATTTCTCGAGTTCTTATATTCGGAAAGGAGCAGTGACAAGAATATATGATGTTTGCACATCCTACTTCCATGCTTTGATCGAAAGGGACAATCAATAACGGCGACTATATGCCGCACACAAGAGGAATACGATCAGTAGCTCAGCTCACTCGCTCTTATGCCTTTTGATGCGAGATATAAAAGTTCAACAGAGTCAGAGAGAGAAGATGGGTGTTATTAGTTTTCTACAGGGTTTAGGTCCTGAGTTTGAAATGGCAAGGTCACAAATTCTCTCTGGGACTGAGGTGCCTAGTTTAGATGAGGTTTACAGGAGGCTTCTTCGTATTGAGGGTCATCCTCAAGACCTGTTAGGATCACAACCTAACAGTGCACTTGTAGGGAGACAAGATTCGCGTTCTGGGAAAGGTGTGAGTTCTTACGCACCTAAAATCAATTACGATCGGCGACAAGAGCATGGTGGAGATAGCAGACGACCAGATTCGAAAGGTGTTATGGTATGCTATTATTGTCAGAAACCAGGGCACCTGAAAAGGGATTGTAGGAAGCTACAGTATCATAATCAAAAATTTCAAGTAGCCCATGTTGTGTCATCCGATGCCCCTGAACGTTCAGTTCATGCTTCCGCGGATGGGTTTGCTAGCCTCCAAGTGTCACAGTCATCTTCCTCGAATCCCCCTACTACAACATTTGCTAAGGCAGGTAATAAAAATCGATGCCTCCTTACCTCCTCTTCGAAATGGGTCATCGACTCTGGGGCTACATCACATATGACAGGTAACCGTAATTTGTTTGTCAATCCATTATCCCCGGCCCCGTTCCCAGCTGTCACCTTGGCAGATGGGTCATCATCTTCGGTTCAAGGGTCTGGTCCGATAAATGTTACGCCCACAATGTCTTTATCTTCAGTATTATGTCTACCAAATCTTGCATTTAATCTTATCTCAATTAGCAAACTTACCCATGATCTAAATTGCTTTGTGTCTTTCTTTCCTGGTTACTGCTTGTTTCAGGATCATATGACGAAGAGGATTATTGGTAGAGGATATGAGTCTGGCGGTCTCTACATACTCGATCAACAACCAGGGAATGAGGTTGCATGTTCGAGCACTGAGTCTTTGTTTGACATTCATTGTCGGTTAGGTCATCTGTCCTTATCAGTTTTGAAGAAACTTTATCCAGCTTTCGGTACTTTGTCATCTTTAGATTGTGAGTCTTGTCAATTTGCTAAATTTCATCGTCTTGTCCTCCAATTACTCAAGTTTATTCCAAACGGGTACAACAACAGTCTGCTGACTCATGTCCTCCACCAGAAAATGTTTCGTCATCTGAACCGCAAGCAGTTAGTGACCTAGACCTGTCTATTGCCCTTCGCAAAGGTAAGCGTTCATGTACTTATCCCATTTCTTCTTATGTTTCTTACTCTCATTTGTTGCCTTCCACATACTCTCTCCTTACATCTCTTGATTCTGTACCTATTCCTAAGAATACTCATGAAGCCTTGTCTCATTCTGGTTGGCGCCAGGCAATGATTGAAGAAATGACTGCTTTAGATGCTAATGACACTTGGGAGGTAGTGGCTCGTCCTGTAGGTAAGAATGTAATTGGGTGTAAGTGGGTATTTGCAGTTAAAGTTAACTCGGATGGGTCCGTGGCTCATTTGAAAGCTCGTCTCGTGGCCAAGGGCTATGCTCAGTCATATGGCATCGATTATTGTGATACTTTTTCTCCTGTGGCCAAGATGACGTCGATTCGATTGTTTATCTCGATGGCAGCTTCTCGAGAATGGCCGTTACACCAGCTCGATATTAAGAATGCATTCCTTCATGGCGATCTTCAAGAAGAAGTGTATCTTGAGCAACCACCTGGGTTTGTTGCTCAGGGGGAGAATTGCAAGGTTTGTCGGTTTCGTAAATCCTTATATGGCCTGAAACAGAGTCCGAGAGCGTGGTTTGGGAAATTTAGTCAAGCCCTTGAAAAGTTTGGATTGAAGAAGAGTTCGTCTGACCACTCGGTGTTTTACAGGAGATTCAATAATAACATTCTTTTGTTGGTGGTATATGTTGATGATATTATAATCACTGGTGATGACACAACCGGTATAGTTTTGCTGAAAGAAGCACAACGAGTTTCATACTAAAGATCTGGGAACTCTCAAATATTTTTTAGGTATCGAGGTGATGCGAAACAAGAAAGCTATCTTTTTGTCCCAACGAAAGTATGTCCTTGACCTGTTATCTGAAGCCGGAAAGTTGGGGGTGAAACCTTGCAGTACTCCGATGATACCAAACGTACAACTTGTCAAAGAAGGAGAACCTTTTAAAGATCCTGAACGATACAGAAGAATGGTTGGGAAATTAAATTATCTGACTGTAAGTGTAGTAAGTCAATATATGTCATCTCCTATTGTGGATCATTGGGTGGGTGGCTGTGGAACAGATACTGAGTTACTTGAAATCTGCTCCTGGTCGAGGAATAGTGTATGAGAGTCATGGTCATATGAGGGTGGAATGTTATTCAGATGCTGATTGGGCAGGGTCAAAAGAGGACAGAGATCTACTTCGGGATATTGTGTATTTGTGGGAGGGACTTGGTGTCTTGGAAGAGCAAGAAATGTAATGTCGTTTCCCGTTCAAGTGCGAGTCGAATACCGGGCTATGGCTCAAGCCACATGTGAGATAGTGTGGTTGCTCCAATTGTTGACTGAACTTGGGATAGAAAATGTTATACCCGCTAGATTATGGTGTGATAACCAAGCAGCTATTCACATAGCATCGAATCCAGTGTTTCATGAGAGAACTAAACACATCGAAGTGGACTGCCATTTCATTTGAGAAAAGATACATCGAGGGTTAATCTCTACAAGTTATGTAAAGACCGGAGAACAGTTGGGAGATATCTTCACGAAGGCACTGAATGGAACAAGAATACATTATCTTTGTAGCAAGCTGGGCATGATAGATATCTTTGCTCCAGCTTGAGGGGGAGTGTTAGTATTATTTATATTTAGTGAATTGTTAGGATTTGCATCATTCTTAGTATTATTCTATATTAAATGAGTTGTTAGGATTTGCATCATTCTTAGTATTATTCTATATTTAGTGAGTTGTTAGGATTTGCATCATTCTCCTTGTATATATATATGGACATAGTTATATCAATAAAAAGTACGACTTCTCTGAGTCCCAAAATATTGCGTAACACGCTGCAAGATAACTCTGCGAAATTCATCCTAGCTTTCGATAGGTCGACAAGCTTCCACCCATTGTACCACTTAAGAGAAATGCCTTCTAAACATAAAATCGCTCCTTCAAGTTTCTTAGATTTTGTCAATCGGTTAGTAAAAAAATAACGCTCTACTTGTTGGATCCATTCGTGTGGGTTCTCTCCCGAAAACATGGACCTCTAACTTCCATAATCACATATTAAATATCTGAGCCAAATATTTCCCCAATTTTCTGTCCTTTCTTTGTGGATACGATCGTCTTTCTTGCTTCGGCTGTTCGAATTTTGGATTCTTGGGTTTTTTCACGTTCTTCCTTATGATCTTCACGTAATCGTTGTAAAGTTTATCCATTCTTGCATCCATGGCTTATGAAACTTTCCGAACAATGGTTTTATCTTGATCGACAATGATACGTGTGAGTTTTCTCCCCCAAAAACACAACTTCCATAATCACAAATAAAAAATTGGAGCCAGAGATTTCCCCAATTTTCTTTGTAGATATGGTCATCCTCCTTCGCTTCGGTTGTTCAAATCTTGGATTCTTGGGTTTCTTCACGTTCTTCCTACTATCTTCACGTAATTGTTGAAATCTTGGATTCTTGGGTTTCTTCACGTTCTTCCTACTATCTTCACGTAATTGTTGTAAAGTTTCTCCATTCCTGCATCCATGGCTTCTGCAACTTTTGAACAATGGTTTTATCTTGATCGACAACGATGGATTCTTAGACCTTTTTGATTTCTCGCTCTATGATGCTCCAAATATTGCTCAATTTATTCTCTATTGTTTCCCTTCTTGATTTCATTCTTATCGTCATTGGAAAAAAAAATATTCACCAAGATTGTGCTCTGGACCAAAGATGATACATCCCTCTACTCTTATTATCTTTGAGTAACAGAATCAATGCAAGGTATCCTGGACCCACCCTTCATTCATTAAACATTTCACACCTAAAGGAGACTACAATCAAGTATTTATAAGACACAATAGCTCACTTACGGTCCCTAACCAACTAAGGGCAACTAAGTAATAATAGGCATGACCTATTCCTCCATTTATATACGTGACGTATAAGGAGTCCATCATAATTCAAACAAAATTATTAGAAGTATCTGTAATTCAAATAATTAATATTAGGGTTTAGGGCTAGGGTTTTCGAGGGTGGGAGGATATTTAGATAGAAATAAAAAAAGACATAATTTCATGATTCTTCCTCCTCCTACAACGTAGCAAATGCTTGGTAGGAGGGAGGAAGCTTCCCTTATTTTCATTTAAATATCCATTTTGGTCGTGCAAGCATCGTTTCTTCTCTGTCGACACACTATATGGGTCTCGAGTTTTTTTCCTTAATTTTTTCTCTCTCTGGCGAAGCTTCGTTCACAACCAAAGATAGAGAGTTTGATGAATTCCCCCATCTTCGGTGACCTTTGTTTTCAGGCTATCATTCCTCACTCTAGGGATGACTCTGTATCAATTGTCCTACAGTTTTTATCGGGTATTGTCTTTCCTATTCGTGTTTGTTCTCCATCTTCGTTTTTTCTTCTACTTTCAAACTCAGGTTATTACTACATCTTTTTCTTCACTGAACGTTGTCTTTCTCGTATCTCCTTTAGTTTTTCTTATCGTGCGCGGTCATTCTTTCGTGTCATCTTTTTCAGAGTCTTTCTCTATCCATCATCACACATATCGAGCTTGAATGGAGATTTACTGGCATTGTGTAGTTGTCAAATCACCATATCTATCTTCTCTTTAATTTATCTGGTTCTTTATTGTATCAATCTGGTTTTGTTGCAGAACATATGGTCGTTGGACCTTCTCTCTCATTTTCTCTTTATCTCTTCTATTTCTTCTCTACTACCTCATCGAGCTCCGGTTGACATACATTGGTAGATGTGTTGTATCTTCCCCTTCTCTCACTACTCGCAACACCTATCAAAGGTGTATTTCTTCAATTTTTGTTCTCTTCTCTTCAAAGCACCATCAGCCCCATCATTCTCTTGTTGATAGATATGTAGTTCTCCCTCCCTCTCTCCTTGCAACACTTACTGAAGGTGAGAGTTTAACGGGAGACTGTTGTGTTATAGGGAATTCTCTCCTCTTTCTCAAGCATTGAGCCATGACAACACACTTGAATTTTAGAAAATCTCTTCGGGATTGTAGCGAACCACTCTATATGTCGACTCTATTTAGTACCCCTTATCGATGAATACACAACTTCATTTACAAGCTTATCTACTCTCTGCCTTTTTTCTCTTTATGGTGCTACTACAGACCTTTGAGAGTCAATGTCGTTTTATCTGGTGAACTACACAACATCATTGTCGTTTCATATCTTCTCTAGAGTTTACATATGGGCAAGACACTTTTATGACTATTGGCGATTATCAGTGTTTTAAAAGGCGCGCCTGAGTGCAAGTCGAACCTTTAGCGCCTCGCTTGGGAAAAGCGAGGCGCGGTTAATTAGGCGCGCGCCTTTTGACGCCTTACATGAAGCCCCGGGCGCCAAAAGGTGCGCGCCTTGTGGGCTTTTCAATGTCTTAAATAACTTAATTTTTTAACGCACAAAGACAACATTCGCTTAAAATGGAAGGTTAATAGTTGAATCTTATGTATGTTTTATATAGATTCTTTGTTAAACTTCATTTCTATTTATGAATGAAGGTTAATAGTTAAATGTAATGTATGTTTTATATATGATTCTTGGTTAAAACTTCATTTATATCTATGGAAATGTTTTTATTGTGTTACACACACATGTATATATATTTTGTGCTTTTTTTATATAGTGCGCCTTAGGTAAAAAAGCCCTCGCCTTTTGGTGCGCCTTGCGCCTTAGGCTCCAGAGGGCCATTGCGCCTTGCGCTTTTTAAAATACTGGCGATTATGGCACCAATTCCTTCCATAGACATCGAATAGGCGGTGAACAAACAAGAACGTATGGCGGGTTTCTTCTCATCTCTCATATCCACCGGCGACATCGACAAGCAAGGCTATACTGCCATACTACTCTTTTATCTTTGGTGTTCTCACATCCATCGGTGACATCAGCATCAAGACCATACTGACTTATATCTTTGGTGTCTTTGTTTGTATTTCCAGATTTATCCTATAGTTTTTGCCCCTATCATTGTTTGCTTATGTAGTTCTTATCTCCTTCCTTTTACTCTTCTTCTTTCTCTGCCCACATCTATCTTCTCTCACATCTATCTTCTCTGTAACTTTTTCATATATCAATGAAATAATTTGTTTCCTATAAAAACCAAAAAAAATCTTTAATATTGATTTCCATGGTGATTTAATCATTTACCTATATATTTTCCTTCATTATTTTTCTATCTCTCTTTGTGCGGCACTTTGATTTTCCTTTTTATTGGTTTCCATGGTGATAGCGTTTTATTTAAATTCTGTCTCTTTGTTGTACTGTAATGTACCTGCTTCAACTGCAAACTGCTTTTATAAAGTGAATTTTGATGAGGTCTATCTTAATTCCCACTTTATCATTTTGATTTTAGGTTTCGGCATTTCTTTGTCATCATTTCTCTGAGGTCACTGATTATAGTTTTACTGCAGACATGGAAACTGAGGTGAGTCAAATTGTTATTGAAGGTTTTTTTTTTTTTGAAGTAACCTGATAGTCAGGAACGGAATGCCGCATTACCTTTATGGGACATCTCAAATTTGAATAAATATTTAGAATGATATTAAAAAATCAACCACCCGTCTCCTGTTCTTTTGGCAATAGTAGATTCCTTACATAATTTTATCTACTTTCTTGCTTCAGCTTGATAACGTTTCTGCTGGGTTAACTGAATGGAAAGGCCTCCTAAGAGATTATTGGACCCGGTTCAGTTCATATTGTGAACGTGCTAATAATGTTCATATTCATCAGGTAACAGCCACTTTTTGTTTAAGAGGTGGATTCTAGAAATCGTGTACCATTGGATTCAAAGGTTTTCCCCACCAAAGAGGAGAGAAGAAGACACTTATTTTATACTTCAGCTGTCTGATATTTCAGGTGGAAAAGATGTTGGAGAAGAAATTTGGAGACTTCTTATTTTCTTTTCTTCCTAATAATTGCAGAAAATGTCCAAGGTATGCTATTTGGATATTTTTCACACACTTTGTCGACCGGGTTTGACCTATTTGAAAAGAACATAAGATGTAACAAGAAGGGTTCATTTTGTTGAAGGAAAAAAAAAACTATACTAATTCAGGAATGAGGACTTCTACTTTAAAATGGGGGAACTGGGAGGCTAAAGACGAAAAGTATATCCCGTCATCCCATTTCATAGAACTGAAACGTAAGATGTCGATGCTCATATATATCAAAAGTATTTTGCTTGCTTTCCTTGTAGGAATCAACGACTTGTGCATAAAAATACAAAAGTCAGACACTGCGACTCTGTAGTTCTCTATTCTCTGTTGCCACTCTTGCTCTCTCTCTCTCTCTCTCTCGTGTTTTATCCGGTGACAACTCCAATGACTACTCCGGTAGAGAGAAGAACTGAACTTCGTTATCTAGTAGCTTGATGCAATGGTCCTTACTACTCATTCCTTCAAGAGTGATAGAATATCATTTTCCTTTGAAATGACCACAAATCCCAAACCATTTTCATCTCACAGAATCCTCCTATGATAAAAGCGATAAAAGCTTCACCCTATCTTTGGTCAAAGAAGTTATGCCTTGGCTATATCCTCTTGTTTACCAGCTTTGTCATCTTCCTTGACACAAAAGTTCCTCAGTAAAACTAGGATAGGAGAAATAGTTATTTTAGTGGAAAAGATTAACAAAAAGAGACATTGTACTAAGTTAGCAAAAGTTTTATATGTATTTCATACATCAATGAAATTACTTTGTTTTTGTTGATTGATATAATTAATTTACCTCAACCCACCAGTTTAAGCTTTTTGGTTGATCGGTTATTTAACATGTTTCAACATAATATTAGAACATGAGGTTCTGAGTTCAAGTTTTCCTTCTCAATTAAAATTGAATTCTACTTGTAATACATTTCTCAAATTTCAAAGCTCATAAGTGAGGGAGAATGTTGGTTGATATAATTAAATTTATCCAAACCCACCAGTTTAAGCTTTTAGGTTGATTGATGATTTAATATGTTTCAAAAGTTTCCTATCCAAAATAATAAAAAGATCAACAGAACACTTTTCAATTGTTTGGTCAGGGTGGACGCTGACTATATGAGATGATTGATTTAATGAAATGGCTTGTTTTCTATACAAATAGAAAGAAAAAAAAGTACAAACATATTTTTGGAAAAATCAACAATGAAACAAATTGAGTACTTCTTTCCTGCATGTTAAAATTGTACTCTTATAAGTATTCTGCTAACTTTTAGTTATTTTCCTTTCAGTTGTCAGGAGGGCACTCTGATATTCAGAGTCAGTCGGTATGGTTCAGGCTATTTCATAGGGTGTGATAAACACCCAAATTGCAAGTGAGTTTCAAAAGCAATAAAGTAGTTATAAACTTATAGCTTCTTCACTGAAGTTTGGATGAGTTAAATTTTTCCTATCCTTTCTTTCCCTCTGCCATTCAAGCATCGAGTAGAGAGTTTGTTGCTTTTGTCACTGTCCTTCAACCAAACAATATATTCCTTGTCAAAAAACTGAATGGTACTTAACTTTCTTGTTGCATCAGGTATATTGCAAAAACATTATACGGTGAGGATGAAGAAGAAGTTACTCCTCCAATTAACACGACTGTGGAAGGACCTAAATTGCTCGGTCTTCATCCAGCTTCCAAAGAAAAGGTTTTCCTTACTGCTGAAGTCTTTATAAGCATATGAAATGAAGCCGACTGATCTACTACGGTTTTTTTGTACTTTTGTTCATTCTATATGAGTTTGATCATTATAAGAATGTTTTCTTTCAGGTTCTTTTGAAGAGTGGTCCATATGGATGTTATTTGCAGCTTGGCGAGGACAGGAAAGGGTACTCGCCCAAAAGAGCCTCTGTTTCCCAGGTATGAAGTTTTCTTTTCCGTTGACGCATGTTTATAAAATGCACTTGATTGCCAAAAAATAGTAGAGCTCTAGTCGCATTGTGTATGACTTGGTAACCAAGAGGTTATGAGTTTTTTAATTTTTCTTTTTTTATATATATATGAGAAGACTCAAAAGAGCACTGACACGTCTCTAGACTACAACACCGAGATACATTGGAGGAGTGGAGACATAATTGAGAGGTGTCTACAAATTAATGTCGAAAGCCAGTCTCGAACCCAAGAGATTATGGGTTCGAAACCCTCATCCTCAATTGTGGTTGAATTCAAATAAAATGTACTTGATTCTGGAATATCTGAAACATGTAGTTTGGCCTAGTCATTGTGTTTGATTATGGTTCTGCCTCGTGCATATTTTATGTTCTTTTTTGGGTTAAAAATTACTTGGAGTGCATTGAGAGTGACGGTTGAGTTATTATTATGATAGAAGAGGTTATAATAATAATGTCATTATAACAAGGGTTATGATGAGTTGATGACTTGTATTTGGAGTTATTATAATGTGGTTGGAGGGTTATTATAGTTGGGATGAAGGATTATGGGTTTTGGGTTATTATAACTTAACCTAACCCACCCTTAAACGGTGGTCCAAATGCCCTCTTATGGTCTTTAACTTTCATGGGTTTGATTTGTAATAATTTAATTCTTGTACTTTAATTTTTGTACAGTAATGTTTCCTGGATTTATCAGGATCTGACCTTGTGCTTCTTTATTCCTTAGGAATTATGATTTATGCGTGATTTTTATTCTTCCAGATAAAAGACGTGAACTCTATTACTTTGGAGGACGCCCTCGAACTATTACGCTTCCCAATTACTTTGGTATGTATATAATATATTCACATTCTTTGCACGTATGGTTTTTCTTTCACATAAAATTATACTCATTTTTGTTGAACTCATTTTGATAGGGCAATCATCCAGATGATGGTCAACCAGTGATAGTAAAGATCTCAAAAGCTGGATTCACAATTAGACATCGGCACATGATAGCTTCGGTTCCCAAGGTCCTTTTTTGCATCCTCTCATTTCAATTCTGTTATCGTTTCGTTCATGGATAAAATATTATGTTATCGTTTCAACAATGGGAAAGTCTTGAAAAACTAAAAGATTATGTGTTTAATCCATAATGACCATCTATCTAAGAATTAATTTCGTAGGATTTTTCTTGTCCCGTAAATTGTAGGGTTAGAAAATTTGTCTCGTGAAAATAGTCAAGGCATATAAGCTGACTTAGACACTCACCAATATAAAAAAAATTGTTGCCCAGACAAGGAAGTCCATCTCGAAAATGCACTACATTTGAAAGAAAAATAATCTCTGTTTTGAAATCCGAACCTACAAGCAATAACTGAGTTTATTGTTGAATTATGTTTTTTTTTCTTTTTCTTCGGAGATTACAACATTTAGGTGGGGTTTCGAACTCTTGATCATTGAATATACATAGATGCCATTGAGTTACTGTTCTTTTTGGCGATTGTTAAATTATGTGAAGTCATCAATGTATTAAAAAACTTTTCATGGATGAGTTTGAAAGGTTCATTTTTTATTTTTTTTTATTTTACAGAATTTGAAGCCGAAAAATTTGGACTTGGCAAAGGCGTTGGAGCTTTTGTCAGGTGATAAAGTTAGAAGATGTGGGCGACCTAAAAGCAAGCCTAAGATTGAGGAACCTGTCGAAGCCCTTTAGGTTCCACACAAAAAAAAAAGGATTTTTTTTTTCTTTTTGCCTTATTTATTCAGTCTTATCAGCTACCTGAGGAAGGATTTGCTGTAGAAATTTTAACTTTATTGTAAATTTAGTTTTTTCTAATAAAGGACGATCATTTTATGAGCAGTTTGATCTCGTTATTTTGTTTGCGTTGTCTAAGAATATGTAAATGATTTTTAAATCATTTTTGTCACAAAAGTTTTTTTTTTTTTTTTGAAATTACAAACACAAACTTAATGCATAGTGTCAGAAACCTTATGTATGTAGTGTGACATAAAGAAAAAACTTATACCAAAGGCAAGGGTAAATTATAAATTCGATCTTTTATGATTTGATAAAGGTTGGAATGCAGTCATCTATGTTTTTATAGATTTAAGAACTAAAATTTAGTCTTTATGATTTGATACAAATTAAAAAATAGTCCTTATCATTTGTAGTTATTGACGAATTAAGTACATATAGGTGATTTTGTGCATGTAAAAGGTATTCTTTTTGTTGTTTAATCAATCATTTAACTTATATTGTCATTATCAATATATGAATTGTTCATTTTTACATTTTTAATTCACCAATAATTATGAACCATAAGAACTATTTTTAGGTTTTATCAAATTATAGAGACTTAATCGAGACTAAATTCTAAATTTTTGAAACAATAAGGATTAAATTCTAGAGATTCAATTTGTAATTCACCCTAAATTCAATCACCCAATTTAATAAATAAAAAAAAAAGTGGGTGAAAGGAAAAACAAAGAAATGACAACATTACACTGATTTAATAGATTTTTTTTTTCTTTATATAATATTATTGGATCATTTGATATTTTAGAAAATTGAAATATTTTGGTTTGATTTGGTTTGGCTTTTTTATGGAAGAATCAATATAAAATTCGAATATATAAATTTTAAAGAAAAATTAAAATATGTTGATAATGAGATTTGAAAGAATATATTTAGATATAAAATATGAAGTAACAAAATTATTTTCCTCAAAAAAAAAAAAGTAAAAACATTATAAATATCACGTTCTTTATGGAAAATGTTGTTTTTGTTAATAATTTTTTTTTAAAAAAATCTTACAATCAAATTAAAGGTGAGACAAAAAATTGAAAAGAAAGAATCAAATTTTCATTGAAATCAAAATAAAAAACCAAACCGAACTAAAGGAAAATCGATCTAACAATTTTGTCTTTTATTGGACATTGTTTTAAACTCAATTATTTAAAAATCAAGGATATTGGTTTGGTACAAAACAGAAAAAAATTGAATCGAAATCATCCGTGAAAATTAATAAAGCTGGCAAAAACAACAAAGAAAGATTATTCTTTATGTTTGATAAATCATGCGCTTGTTGGGAAACAAATGATTTTCTAAAAACAAAATAATGTGCTTTTTTAAACAAAATATGGTTAATATGGGTTTTGGAGACGGAATTTGAACATGTAATCTTCTGGTTAGTAAATTGTACGAAATGTTATTAATTATGTTCTTGTTGATAATAGGGTTTGTATAGTTAAGTGAAGCACATTCATTCATATGGTTTATATGTTAATGAGTGTTTTGAAAAATGTGTGGCATGACAGAAAATTATTAAGCGCAATAGTTAAAAAAACTATCATAAAATCTACTTGAATCTTTAATAGTAATATCTACAGTTTTCCACTTCATCAAACTTAAGCTTTTATCAAAGAAGTAACAATAAATAAATTGGATTTACAGATATCACTAGCCCCTCTCATCCTTGCTTCTCTAATATACAATCAAATAAGTTATAAAATAATAGTAAATAAAAGAGAAACTGTACATTACTTAAACAAATGATGAACAAACAAAACAAATAGCCTGCCCTTCATCATCAAACCAATGCCCTACAAAACATTTGATCATCATCTGAAGTTAAGCTTAAAACACTTTTATACACTTTTATTTCCAAACAGCTCATATTTGCTTGAAACAAGTTCTTGTTGGGGCATCAAAAACTTTTTTGAATCAATTATATGCTATGAATGGAAATAACTTGTGTGGTCTACCTTTCTGCCTTCACTGTAACATTCAAAAGAAAAAAAAAAGGATCTCCCTTTGTTTATTTCATCTACCAATCAAAGAGTGGCCGAGGACGCATTTCTCGAGCTGTTGTATGATTGCGGAAACGAACCCGTTCCTCCCTGCAATAGAGTCATCATTGTGATAAAGTTCTAATGATTGGAAAAGATTTACTCTTTGTGGTTGTCAAGCTGTTGAATCTAACAGGTAAGAGTATGTTATTGAAGTTGTCTTTCTCATGGCCTGAATAACTTTTGCTATGCTCAAAAGCACTTATCCCTCAAAATCATTGTGTTTGTAAGTAATGTGAAAGTGTAAAACACTCCGGGCATCTGGGACTCCGTTTAAGGGTGAGTTAGGTTGAATTATAATAACATACTCTGTGTTTAGGCTACGGATTATAATAATCGGTGGATTAACCCATAACCTTTCATCTCAACTATAATAACCCTTCCAAACCCGTTATAATAATCAAACAGTTATACAAAAGGTACTCCAAACAAACAAAGTTATTATAAACTCCCCTATTATAATAGCCCTCGTTTATAATAATTCAATTATTGCCCCAATTGCGCCCTGAGTGTTTTGTTGCAAGAAATCACTCATTGAATGTTTTTAGCAAGTGTTTAGGTAGTATTAAATATCAAAGTAGTTTGTTGTTAACCACTTTTTGAAGATAATAATTAAAGTTGTTAAGATATGTCTTGAACTGTTTGATGCCCCACGATTACTTAGTTGGGGGTCTCACAACCTGGTCAGAAAACGAGGATCTCTTAAAATCCTAGTCCCAGTTGATCGATATTCTATATTTTGCTGTCTTCTTAATAAAATCGTTCTCTCCTGTACCGTGGATATAGCTAACACACTGTTAGTGAACCACGTAACTTCTGCATGTTTTCTCCCATGTTCTTTACTGTTTTTGTTGGATTGTTGTTCCGTTTTCATAATAAAAGTAAATGATTATGATGCAAGGTTAAACTTACCAAGTGTAGAGAAACCTGGCTGCTGCTGCGAGAGGGGTTTGTACTGTCTCTTCCCATCAGTGTTTGAACTGTATCTTCTGCAAGATTTCTCAACCTGTTAAGCTCTGGAAGTATGACCTTTCCAAGATCCGGCCTATCTTTACGTCTTAACTCAGCACACTTGAGCGACAACTTGGCGAATGACAAAGCTTCTTCTATAGGCCAATCCGTGATGGCTGGATCGAGAATATCTGCAAACGTGTCATTCTCAATAGCTCTTTCGACGAAGTGAGTCAATCCCATTGGTGGTTTGGACGTTATCAGTTGGAGAAACATGATGCCTAGTGAGTATATGTCTGATTTTACACCCAGCATTCCTGTCTGTTGATACTCTGGATCAATGTAACAAAATGTTCCAGCAGTCGATGTCATTCGATACTGTGTTACGCTATCGGCCAGTGATGGAGGAACAAGCCTGGCTAAGCCAACATCACTTATCTTACTAACAAAGTTACGATCGAGAAGAATGTTAGCCGGTTTGAGATCGCGATGCACAAGTGGCTCCGGCTTTGTTTGGTGTAGAAACAACAATGCTGATCCAATTTCAGCTGCAATTTTAAACCTGAGTTGCCACGAAAGTGGAGGCATGTTTCCACGTCGCAGAAGGCAGTCTTCTAAGCTCCCATTAGCCATGAACTCATAGACCAAGCAGCCATACTCGGGGCAAGCTCCAAGGAGAAGAACCATGTGTGGATGGCGTATACAACAAAGTACTTCTATCTGTCAATGAGTTATTAGACACAAAATTGAAAGTTCAGAAACTTGTTGGACGCTTTTTGAAGTTCATGAGTTAAATAGACACAAATCTTAAAGTTTAGGTACTAACCTTAAAGTTTAACTTTTAAAATAAAGATAGCTTTCTATTCATTTTGACAATATTGGCCTAGACATTAAAACTTCAAAATGAATGGAAGTTGTTAGCTAAGAGTTATGTTTGGTAGCTACCTCTTGTTTAAACTGAGATTGTCCTTGTGCCGCATCTGGACGTAGAACCTTAATCGCAACCGGGGTATGATCAAGATCACACTTGTATACTGGACCATAACCTCCTTCTCCGATCTTATGAGATTCGGAAAAGAATTCTGTTGCATTTTCGATCTCCTCAATCGTATACTTCCTATATCTGATATCAGTTTGTGTCAATGCATCAACTGCCTTATTCTTCTTTTCAGCTTCTTCAAGTGCTTTCATTTCAGCCTTTATTCTTTTCTGTGCTTCCAATTCTGCAATCCTCCTAGCTGCCTCAGCTGCCTCAATGGCTGCTTTCGATTTCGCCTTCTCCTGTTCGGCTAGTGCCAATGCAGCTTCCCCAGCCAATCTAGCCTCTTCTAATCTTTGTTCTTCTTCTAACTTCCAGCGTTGCAGTTCAACCGCCTGCATCAAGAACCATAGATACCATGATGCAGCCACTGAAACCGACTGTGATTTGCGTTCATCAATCGATTTCTCTTACCTTTTGTTTTGCTGTAAGTGCTTCCTTGCAGGCTGTGCTGTACATTTCCATGGTCTGTTTGAGTTCTAGCTTGAGCCTCCGCATCTCGGCCTCTACGTCATCCTGCACCATTATATAAAAGTTAATATAAAACGAGCTCATTGTATCGAATGAAAATCTAATGCAATCCCACAAATGATTCTTATGAATATAATGAAGAGTTCACTAGAGGGATCAATAAGAATTACAAAAATCAATGGAACCATAGCAATAAAGTGGCTCAAATCTTACCATAGGCTGTGATGAAATTGACAATCTGTCGCTATCTTGCGAGAAGGAAGAGAACTCGGATTGGAAGTTCATATCCAGCGACATTCGTCCCATATGTAGAGACTCGAAGCTACGATTAAAGTCGAGATCTGAACTACCTGACATCCGTTGTGGGGTAGCTCTTCCACCCATATCTTGGCCGTCATAAAGTGAGGGAAATATACGATCGATGCTCGGTCTTCCCGAGCTAACGAATGATATATCTGAATCTAGCATAGACAAATCTCCATATGATGATTTGTAATTATATCCTTTCCTTGTGAATGGTGACCTGATTCCAACAACATTTTCTAACAAAGTTTGAGTTTGGCTATAGTTTCCGTTGGTTGATATAATTAAATTTACCTCAATCCACCGGTTTAAGCTTTTAGGTTGATCGATGATTTAACTTGATTCAACAGTTTCACATTTATTTGAACAATGTGAAGGGCCACACTCACCTCATTAAATCTATCTCATCCTGTGATTTACTTAGCATATCAACTGGTGGTTTTTCCAAAGATGCTGCTAACAAATGCAACATTTAGTTTCATGAAGAATATTAGGACTACAAGCATATTAAGTCAAAGGAAACTGGTTTGAAAGAAGTTTACCTCTAGCAGTTGCAGACTGAGGGACAGGGTAGTTTGGTGTATTGGATTTCGTGCTGTCTTGTTGCGGTAGTTGAGCTCGTAGAGGATTTACAACTGGAGCAAGACGAGATGCCGAACGCATCGATTGGATTTTACCTTTTGAAATGACATACACATTGCAAAAATCTGGTGCTCCTTTTACTACACTGCCAGGAATATCAACTACCTTGAATCTGCTCCAAATAAAAGTGTGTTTCAAATAAATAATATCTACAAGAAAATTAAATCATTTATCTATCCACAAAATGGTATAAAAATGATTCAGCATTCTCTAGTATAAAAACAAATACTAGATTGTTCATGGTTAAGTTAATTCAACTCAACCCAATCGTTCGAGTTTAACACTTACGGTTTGGATTGAATTGATCGAGTTTTTTGGGTTATCAGTTAATTGAACACTTGTATAATGTGTACTTAAGAAACATAAATAATTAAACATTCCCCAAGAGAGAGAAAAAATAAAAACAATCGAAAGGGTTGGTGGCATGTTGGTTTCATTGTTTGGTGGTAATGCAGTTCAACATCACAGTCACAGGTTCAATCTTGAAAATCGGTATTTGGCTCTCATTTAGTTGAGAGAAGTAGTGTTTGTGGTCCCCCTACTCTAGTTTGTACTAATAATAACAAAAATAATAATAAAACAGATACTAGACTGTTTCTGTTTCAACTCGACCGGATCATTCGAGTTGAATTCTCATGGTTTAGGTAGGATTGATCGAGTTTTTCGGGTGATCGATGAGTGAAAGAGAAACATACCTTAAGAAGCCAGTTTTTGGTGAAGCTCCAACAACAATGTTCTCAAGGGCAGTATTAGCAGCATACTCAATTAAGGCCTTGGCTACATCTGTATCTTCCAACACAACATCTTTGCATTGAATCTGAAACAACTCAAACCAAAACAACTCAAACCAAATTCAATATTATGAACAATTTATTTCAAACCAAAAAAAATAAATAAATAAAACTTACATCCTTTCGAGTACAAAAGCAACGAAAAGGAAGGAACAATTCTTTGACGCCGGCTCCAGGGTCAGATTTATTTATCTCTGCATCCAAAAAACAAAGGCTTTACTTTGTCTCATATTCTTTTATGAACACTACATTTTGTTTCAATATGCACTTTTTCTTTTCTTTTTTTTTAAAAAAAAAAAAAAGAAGAAAAAAGAGCATGTTTGCAAGAAATGCACATAAATTACGGATTTTTATTTTTCAAGTGAATTGAAAGTGAGATGATTTATAACAGCAAAGAATTTGGGGGGTCGAGTGAGTGACCATGACAAATCATATTAAGGTCCAATAAGGGTCTTACAGAACCGTACGAATATATATTTAATGACTAAGAAGTTATGCATTCAAATCTCACCAATTCCGAACTAAAAGAACAAATATTAAGAAGATGTGTGGATAAGAGGAAGTTAAGGGAAGAAATGTACTTACCTTTTTTGGGGTAAACAAAACTTCTCCCAACCCGTTATTCCAACCCTTCCTCCAAACAACATTTTCAAATAAAGTTTCTTACAAACTCTAAACCTATGGTTTTCATGCAACAATTCATTCAAACGCCTTTATCCAAGCAATTTCTCTCATTCAAGCAATCCTATCCAAACATGGTTTTTGTACAACTTATCATTCAAACACCACATCCAAACTACTCTACATTTCCCCCTCCATTCATCTTCCTTCATCCAAACATGCAACAACCACAGACAATACAAAAACATAATTAAGAAGAAGACTTATATGAAAAGATGATCATGGGTTGAAAATCAAAATGCTATAGTTTCAATTCGACTTAAAAAGTAATTTATTCCAGGCGACTGAATTGTCGCGTGAGAATAGTCGAGTTATGCAAAAATGATGGAGCAATGAAAGATGAAAAGGAAAATGAGAGAGAGGGAAAGAAGGGTACTTTGGGAATTAGAAAGAGAAGAGGATCTGAGTTTGACATGAATGAGGAAAATAGTTTGGCCTCTTTGAAGCAAATTATCAATAGCCCATTTGAGAGCACTTTGGCTGCCTTTGTCTTTGTCAATTGCAACTCCAACTATTCCATTCACATTATTATTATTATTATTATTATTACTATTACTATTCAATCTCTCTTTTCTCTCTACAATCTGTCTTGGTAACCACATTTTTCCCAAAAACAAACAAAGAACCCTCAATTTTACAGAGTTCTCTGTTGTTTTTTTTTCTTCCCTTTTTCTTCTTTTTTTTTTTTAATCTCTAAACAAAGACAACAACAAAAAAAAGTTGTGTTTGTTTGTTTGTTTGTTTTTTTTTTCCCAAAATCAACTTTGAAATCAGTTTCTCCCTTTTTTCATTTGGCATTAAACTTGTGGTTATTTTTGTTGATTTGATTGTTTCAAAGCTAAAATCCGACGGCTCCTTGTTTTTCGGTGTTGACTATTTTTTGACGAATTTTCTTGTTAGAGGATTACACAAAATGAGAGAAAATGAGACTTTAACGGAGTTTTGTAATGGCATAGTCTTAATTTATTTGGAATTTAATTTAACTTTATTTTTTCGTCCATCAACTTTATGAATTATTTTGGGTTTCATTAATTATGGTAAGTAATGAATGAGCCTTGCCTTCTATTTCTTTTCTTTTTTCCTTCAATTTTTGGAATTTTATTTTTTGAAATCAAAATTCATCAATAATAATAAGAAGAAGGTTTTTAAAAAAAAAAAAAAAAATGTAAACCCACTTCCAATAAATGAGGAGCACACAAAGGATAATAAAAACACTTTAAATTAAATGATTATGGTCCACAACTCGGATCAAAATTGACCACCAACAAAATAGTCAAAAATCAAGAATAATCTAAAAGAATCGACATAATTCTACAAGTTGATTTTCTTATATTTGAGATTGAAAGAACTTAACATAAGAAATCTAACACAAACAATTCAATACCAAAATAATTGAGTTTTGATGAAAATGAGAAGTTAAACCGATTGATATAGGACATAGTGACATACATGTAGTCACCAATAGAAAAAAGAAAAAGAAAAAAGAAGAGATCCGAGACTATAGAGGAAAGATGATCACTTTGAGGGTAATTAGTTCCAAAATTTCCTGAATGGAGACAAGCAATGTGTGAAGAACATCAAGCCTTACTTCATCAACATACTTGGGAATTAGTTCCTTTACCTCTTAGCAAAAGCATCATAGGATGCAAATGGGTCAATAGACTTAAAATGCATCCAGATGGAAGCATTGCTAGACATAAAACTTGTCTAGGATTATCATGAAACTTTTAGTCCAGCTATTAAAAGACCAACAATTTGCATTATTCTCCCTCCAGCTATTACATTTGGTTGGAATTTAAGACAATTAGATGTTAAAAATGCATTTCTTCATGGAAAACTTCAAGAAGAAGTGTTTATGCAACAACCTCAAGGTTTTGTCAATTCTTTATATCCTTCTCATGTTTGTCTTCTTAAGAATCTCTTTATGGCTTCAAACAGAGTCTCAGGGCTTGGTTTGAGTGTTTTACCTCTCACATAACATCCTTTAACTTATAGCATCATTATCAGATCCTTCTTTTTTTGTTCGAAAATGTGGAAATTCTATAACATATTTATTGTTTTACGTAGATGATATCATTTTTACAAGTAATGACAATGGATTCATTACCAACTTAATCACACAACTTCAATTAACCTTTAATATGACTGATCTGGGTGCTCTTACCTACTTCTTTGGGTTAGAAATTCACAAAAATACCAATGGTATCTCTGTTCTTCAGACAAAATATGTTTCTGATTTACTAGACAGGTTTGGATTACTATCTGTCAAGCCATGCTCTACTCCTATTTCCACAAAAGACATCTTTGCTGCTTCATATGTTTGTTGTACAAAAGATGTTCATTCATATCCTCAAATGATTGGAGCCCTTCACTATGTGAGCTTCACTCGCCTAGACATTTCATTCGCGGTTAGTAAACTATCTCAATACATTAATGCTCTTTTGCAAGCTCATTTGATTGTAGTCAAGCGGATATTCCGTTACTTACGCGGAACACCTGGTCTCGGGCTCCTCTTTAAACCTAGTCCTATATGTGTTACCGGATTTTCTAACTCCGACTGGGCTGGCGACTCGGTCGACAGAAGATCAATGACCAGTTTTGTCATATATGTGGGCTCCAATCCAGTGTCCTGGATAAGTAAAAAATAACCTACTGTTTCTCGAAGCTCAACAGAGGCAGAGTACCGTGCCTTAGCATCCATGGTTGCTGAAATTGTGTGGATTCGCCAGATTTTGAAAGATTTGTTTGTTTGCTTACCACAATGCCCAGTTTTATACTAGGCTTGCTTACAATCCCATTTTCATGGTTGCTCGAAACACATTGAAGTTGATTATCACTTCATTAGGGAGAAAGTCACTTCGCATGACATTGCTCTTTGATTCATCTCTTCTTCAGAGAAACCAACTGATTTATTGACCAAGGCACTATCTATAGATCAACTGCACTTCTTACGGAGCAAACTTATACCTTCGCTACCCTCTGGTTGAGTTTGAAAGGGGATATTAAGTGCCTGTAATTTTGTTTTATTTTGCTAAGTTGTTAAGTCTTTGTTGTTGGTTTTGTACCTATTTAAATGAGTTATGCTTCAAGAATAAAATATGGAAAATTATCTTTTCTCTTTTCTCAAATAACTTCAAAAATTGTTTAATCCAATAGTAGAAAATCCTTTGTCAATTAACTCTTCTTCAAAAAAAAAAAAAACATAACCATGATCGATTTTGACTTTAACGACTTGAAAAATGTCGAATACCAAAATTACTTTTACTAAATAAAATCAAAACGAGATTAAAAAGTATATCCATTTCCTAAAAGAAATGGAATGTCCTTCCTTTGAGCTCTCCAATATAAGTGATTTATTGCAATTAGCGTCCCTACAATTTAAGGTATGCTAATATAGTACATATGATACAATTACCTTCATTCAACAAATCTTAGTATATTTCAATTTTGTTTCCACAAGTTTCGAATTCATTGTGAGTTCAACATAATTCTTCTTTCCCTTAACAATTAACTTCACTTTGATGAGAGAATCATTAGTAAGATTAACCAACTCTAAAATGGATGTATAAAATCATTTACAATATGAAAAAATATTATAAATGGGCTTCAATTTTACCTCTAACATGAAATTATGGTTCTTATATATGTGGTAACCATTATATGTCTAACGAATAAAAAAATATTTAAACTTTTTTCGCATATGGCTTTTGTTTTTTTTTTTTCTAGAACAATGATAACTCTCAAGTAATTGAGAATTACTATACTACAGTGTAAGAATTTATATTTATATAGGATGTTGTAGATTTTAGAATCAAAACATGTGTGTTCGCTGTTATTCAATAACAAACGCGAAACAATTAGTCTTGCGGTTTTTTAGGCAAAACGTAGGATGCTAAGTAAATGTAGCGAACATATGAACGTTCTAATTGGTTATTTTGAAGGCATAGTTAAACGCAGCAAAATCAAGGCAGCGAACATACTTTGCAGCGATCAAGGAAGCACCTTAGACGCGTGGCATAACCCGAGGAACAACAGAATGTCGTGCATCCATGTCCACACGTCGCAAAGCAGAAAAGTCGAAAAGGTGATAGATCTTGGAGTACATGCGCAAATTTCGGACGCAGTAACAAGGCCTTTATAAGGGGACTTGCATTGAATGAGTACGGGGTTGATGAGGAAGAGAAATGAAAACGTTGTTGCAACATAGATTGGGAGAGAAGTTGTATGCGAGTGCTGCCGATGATTTGTCGAAGTCCAGTAGTTGCATTTCTAAGCAGAGTCTTTTCTTTTCTACTTGTTAATTCTTCTAATTTGTATTTCCTTATTTTGCATTCACTAGTGTAACTTTTAAATATTGCATTGTTGTTGTTGTTTATGGGAGATTTTCTTACTATGTTGACGTTTCCAATCATAAGCATGAATAGTTAAATTTGTTCATCGTAAATTATAAGTTAAAGTACTTCACTCTTGTGAAGGTTGGGTTAAAAGGTATGCATGCCATTTAGTAACCGAGAGGTTGCCTACAACTTAAGGTTACTTCAAGAGAATAAGATTAGGTGAACTTGCAGGTCTGCACTGGGTTTTGTAAAGTTAGCACTTGCAATTCATTCTCACTTAGAGACAAGGAGTACTAGTGTGTGGCTCACATTGATAAAAGGCGAGTTTGAGAGAACTCATGTGGAATTAATCTAAGCTTCCTTCTGTTCGTTGTGGCGAAGTATAGAACTTATGATTTATGATTTTTTTTTCCTTATTGATTAGTAGAACTAGTAACTGCGATTCAATTAATCAAATCACTTATATATATATCACATTCTTGACTCTTACATGATAAGAGTAACAAATAAATTACAATTCCCTAACATGACGATCTTTACTTATTAAAATTTGTGAGAACGACTGTGTGCACTTCGCACGAATAAGGGATTTAGTGAAAACGACTTGAGAAGCTAATAAGTTGTTGTTGCAAAAGCATAACCTATCACTTTTTGCACAACAAACAACATATGACTTTTGTGCTAAGAAACCGATATGATCTATTGTATTGGATTGTTTCGATTTTTTAATTTTTTGTTTCACCCTCCTTTATTGTAAAAAATAAAAATAATAAAATTGTTTCTAGAACTTTATTAAAAGTACACCCCAACTTACACATTTAAAATTACACATACATACATTCATACAAAAAAAAAAGAAAAGAAAGAAAACTCAGATATTGTCTAAAGAAGTCACACCGATTTCAGTAGCAAAAGAGGAATAAAACTCAGCATCCGTAGAAAAACTGTCCGCCTCTTTCAAGTCCTCGATCTTGTCCACAGCCTCCTTCAATCCCCACCGTCCATCCTCCTCCGCCTCGCAACACATCATCCCGATCCTCAACAGCCGCATCATCTCCCCGCCCTCATCCTCCTTCGCCCCCCTCACCATCTCCACGTCCAGAACCTCCTCCCCCACCGCCGACTTCACCCACGCCGCCAGGTCCCCGCCGTGCCGGAGGTAGTTCGCCGGGAGCCTCCCCGTCAGAACCTCCAGGATCAGGATCCCGAGGCTCCACACGTCGGTCTTCCTGGAGACTCGGCGGCGGCGGGTGTACTCCGGCGACTTGTAGGCCGCCATGAACCGGTGGGCCTGGTTCTCGCAGACCAGTGGGTCCAGGCCGAAGTCGGTTAATAGAGGCTCGAAATTGGGGGTTAGGAGAATGTTTGAGGATTTTAAATGGCCGTGGGGTAGGGTTTGGTTTGGGAGACACCTGTGGAGATGGGCCAGCCCTCGGCCCACTCCTTTTATGATTCCTAGCCGCCTGCCCCAGTCCAGCCCAATACTGCCAGCTGTGCCCTCACCTGGAAAATTTTCAGCACCTAACTATTACTTTGTTTTTATAATTAAAAACAAAAAACAATCATAGTCATACGATACATACATTATACATTATACGGTATAATATATAATATTGTATTAATCCTTTAAATTATACTCCATATTTGATTATGAATAAAAAAAATTTAAATTTTCCTAAATTTTTAATTATTTTGTGAAATTTTACTATCCACCACAATTTTTCTTATAATTATAGTTTATCTCCACTGTTATCGAATTGTTTAAAACCTGTCAGCTAAACTGATTGAAAATATAAGCATTTTGATCATTTTATACAAATCAACTTAATTTTCTATTATATATATATATATATAAAATGTTTATTCATATATATTTTTTTATTATTGTTTTTTCTATGTGTAAAATCTTCTAAAATCAATGTCACTTTTTAAAACTAATCTAAACAAGCGTTCAGATCAACATCATATCATTTTATGTCAAACGTTCTAAAAGATTTATATTTAAACAATAAATTTGAAAATGAACAAAATTTAGAGAAATTCTTTGCTGAAAAACATTACTTTCTATTGTGGGAAAGAATAGTTTATAAAAATTTAAAATTTAGTCTATTTGATTTGGAAACAAAAAAAAATATAAATTACATTGTTATCAAAAGAAAAATTAAAGTTTTTTCCACTTGATAAAATTAAAGAATAACAATAATAAATAATAAAAATCTTATAGTTGACTAACTATATAATTAAAAGTTAGGTACTCGTGTGTTAATAATGACAATATAAGTTAGGTGTTTGGTTGTTCACATTTTCACCCGTATTTCAAAACCAATAGCTTATGAAATCATAGAACAAAATTCTAAATTTTGAAGTTATAGAGAGTTCTTAAATTATAATAATTCTCAAATGGTAGGATAAAATTTATAATTTACTCTAAAAAAATGCATTGGAATAATAGATGGATTGAGAATATGATACCTTGGGCATGCAGATGAGCAGCCAAGTTCCCATTCCCAACAAACTCAGAAATCAAAAGCTTATCTTCATTTCTATAATAAAATGCCAAAGGAGACAGCAAATTAGGATGTGAAATACTCCCCAGCTTTTTCATATGCTCCTGAAACTCTTCGAACCCAACGCATCTCATGGGCCGAAGCCTCTTCACCACAACCGGGGGCCCATTTAAAAGCAGGGCCTTATAAGCCGACCCGAAACTTCCGCCCCCCAATACTTCTGCCGGGGCCCGCAACAGCTCTTCCAGGTCGAATGTGGGCCTGTCGGCCCGTACAAACTGCAGCTTCGCATTTTCTTCTGTGGGCTCCGGCTTTTGGGCCTTTGTTAGGCCCAATTTGTCTTCCACTTGCTCCGCCGCCGGTGGTGGACCTCTGCGGCGGCGGTAGCGGTGGTAGACGACGATCGTTGCTATGACGACTATTCCGACGGTGACTCCGGTGATGACTTGCCACTTCTTTTGGGACCTGCAGCGGCTCAGAGGATGTCCACATAAACCTTGATTTCCTATGAAAGAGAAACGAAAATTTACATCGTTAATTCGTTTTTTTAATGTCAATTGAAGAATAAAATTAAATATAAGTAGAGGATTTTATGATTTTTAAAAATATTTCCGAATTTTGAAATTGAGTGTTCATAAGATCTCATTATTGTTTGTTATATTTTGCTTAGCTATTTATTAAAAAAAAAAAACAGTTAAGGAAAACATCAATGTATCTTCTGTAAGAAGAAAAAACAACCATGTATCTAAACACCAATTTTATTAGTTGTAAATGTATGTTTAATTCAAAATATCATATTTAACAGATTTTATTTAAAGATTAAAAAACAAAATTCACATAACATTAAAAAAATTGGCTCTCAATATTAATTGAGTAGTATTATTTATAGATAGGATTTTTAGTCTCCCTCTCAAATTTGAACTCAAAGTATATATATATATATATAAGATTTTAACATTTTTTTTGTTTAGTATAAATTGAGGGGAGAAGGACCAACAAATCGACACTACTAATCCTCAAATAATATGAGAAGCAAATACAGAAGTTAATATTGTTTTCTATCCTTGTTTAAACAACTAAATTAAAACTGAATTTACTAAATAAAATTTACCCCCAAACTCAATCAAATCTCTAATTTTATAATATATTTAATTTTTTTTAAAAAAAACTATAATCATGTCACTCAACTATTAGATTATGATACATACATATAAATTATTTTTTATAATAATTTTTTATAGACGGAGTAGCATCTTTGACTATTAGAATATTGCACATACAAATGACCTACAAGACACTTTTTAAAATCGAGAAGAATTTGAGTATAGCTGGAACTAAACCCCTACCATAATGTCACTCGTGTGAAGCCACATATTTTTTTTTATAAGCTTTATGATAATAAATATAAAACTTTTTTAAAAAAAGATGAAATGAAAGGTGCTATATGTATGACATAATACGGGTGCACCCAAATTCTTCTCTTTAAAATCATCACAAACTTAAAACTTGAGGTAATTTAAGCTCTATAATTTTTTACCTGCAAATGAATTGGAGTCGAGATTGGATAAGCCAGAAGGTATTGAACCCTCCAGTTGGTTATTAGACAAATTAAACAACTTCCAATCCCTTGGTATAAAATCAGGAATTTCGCCTTCAAATTTATTCCCTTCAAGGCTCAACTCCACCAACGCCGGCAAACTAGCAACTGAACCAGGAATTTCTCCTTTAAACCCATTCTCCTCTAAACGCACCGTTTTCAACGACCTCATGTTTTGAAAAGCATCATCTGGGATTGCCCCAGAGAATTTGTTGTATGCCAGATACAGAGCTCTCAATGCTCCCAGTTTCTTAACTGGAGGCATTCTCCCATGAAAACTATTGTTCATGAAGCTCAAGCTTCTCAACGATGTCAAGTTCACAAGCACGTCTATGTCGATACCGCCGCTTAGGCTCATGTTCTCGAGCCGTAGCCCATATAGAGCTTTATCCTTGCACGTCACGCCAGTCCAGAATTGATCATCACCGTTGCAGATGGTGATCGAAGCATTCCAGTTGTCGAAGGCGGTGTTGTGTGATAGAGAGCTCTTGAACTTGATGAGGATTTCGGCCTCGGGACTGGTACTAGAAGAAGTGTTTAAGCACACTATAGATAAGATCAGTAAGAACAGGACTGGTTTATGAGCCATTGGTGAGGGAAAGTGTGAAGTGGGGCTTTGCTAAGTGTATTTGGAACGGGAAATGAAGGAAGATGAAAAAGGTGAAGGAATTGAGAAATTTTATTTTATTTTTGTTTTGTTTTGATGAGCTGTTGAAGGCTGGTCCTTTTAAGTGATATTGCATAGTTTTTTCCCCCAGTCTTCATCAAAGGGAATGGCACAGCATAGTTTAATGTTTCTAGTTTGGAGTTTGGTAGCATCTTTCTTGTTATTGATGAAGAAAAAACCATTGGCTTCCTTAAGAAGACAAATGAAACATCATATTATGATTAATAAATAAACCACCTATAGTTTGGAATTGGAACTCATTCCATTTTGTCATTCTACTTTTAAACATCCAAATTTAGTCCCTAAAGTATTGATGATAAAAATTTCTATCCAAAAAAAGACACCATGGAATTTTTATAAAATCGAGGTATGCTCCCTCGGACATCCTTGGTTCGAGACCTTTAGGAAGCGCTTAAACTATAAAACCCTTTGGTGTATCCCGATGTCATAGCCTAGGGACGGGCCAATAATACTCTAGGTATAGTGGAGCAAAGCTCCGAAAACCGGTTATTTTTTAAAAAATGGTATCTTTACAAAATTCATTGAGAGAATGGTATTGAGATTAAAATTTTACTAAATTTGAACATTTAAAAAGTAATGGAAGAGTCCAAGAGTACATGGACCATAATAGAGAATAACATGAAATAAGACAAAAGTGGTTGCATAAATAAACATTAGAGTGAGTTTCTATCGGTAACCTGGAAAATGTCGGCAACGTTTCGCTGTTGCTCGAATGGCCAAATTGACATTTGTGTCAGTAGGAAGATAGATAGGAAGATTCAAAACTCTAATGTTATCAAACTAGCAGTTTCCTAAGACGTGCTAAACGAGTTCACCTGCAAGATACTATCTAATAAAATGGTTTAAACAGACATTTACAAAAGAAGTTTAGGAGACCATTAGAGAGCATTCCTTACTTGGTGGACTGAAGAGACGCAAAACGAGTCACTCACAATCTTCGAGCAGGCCTCGGAGATCATGAACGGTGCTGAGAAAATCCCCAAGGCATCTGATAAGCTTGCTCCCTTGACGCCTTACCAAATCGATTCGATGGTTGACGTTCTTTTCATCAGAAGTTGCATATTCTGCATTTTCAGACACAATTGCTTGAACTTTTTCTGCAGCTTCAAGCAGTTTCTTTGCCATCATTTGCTCTTCGAGTTCCGTGTTATCAGCCACCTTTTCTCCGTGGCTTTTGATGTAGCATTCATGTGGCTTTACTTCCAGAGAGGTCAATGGAGGTTTTTCTTCTTCACATTTTACAGTTTTCTCAAGGGCTTGATTTCTCTTAGGTATTGAACGCCGTCTTTGCCTTTTAGAGCCTAACAAGACAGATCAGAAAGAAGAAAAAACAAATATTATTGAAGGAATTTGAAAACAGCAATTATAAGAACCATCTCACTCTTCAACCACACTAAAGAAGGTGGTGCAAAGCAATTTGTGGGGTTATGATATTTTTGTCAACCAGCCTTTTTGGTTTCAAAATGCTCACAAATAAGCCCTATGAAATGCAGTTAGAAATGTATTTCATTTTCATCTCCATGAGTGAATTAAGATTTAGAAAGAACTCCTAAATGCAATCCCATCTCATCAGGCCTAGTAGGATATAAGTTTGCAGAATACTAAGTTCAAATTTCACCAAATGAATTAGAAGGAAAGGAACCAAAAAATCTAGAACGTGGAATGGCCACAATAGAAACCACAATTGAAGAATAGGACCAATGAAGCATTATGATACAAAAATAATTTCTAGATACAATCATACAAATGCATGAAATATTTGAAGAAGGCACGGTATCTAAGATTCTGAAGTGGTTAAAAATACCCTTTCCATTCAATGTTTAGCTTTGACAAACTGTTTAATACAAAATCACAACCACGAGAAAAAAAGGTTCCAAAAGCAAATTCCCCTCCACAACTTCGGGGAGCTCACAAATCATTGAAACATAATTAATCGTCTTCGTCGTTGATGTGCTAAAATAGAAACAATCGTGTCGCTCAATAATACATGTGGAGATGGAGATTCGAACTTCTAAGATGATATATGCCCAGTTGAGCTATGTTGTTCCAGATTTAAAACCAAAAACAAGAAACACAGGGATTTCAACCAACAAGTTATATTTGATGCTATAATTTTACAGCATTAAGAACAAGAAGAAAACAATAAACATACAGAAAATTTCCCCAACCGCAGATCAAGAAGCAAAAGAAAAGACTTTTCTTATAACCAAACTTTCGGAGCTAGTACTTGCATTATGTTCATGGCACATCCTGCTAATCTCTAGGAAGGCTTAGCCCGCCCAAAGCCGGGAAACAAACAATAATTATCATCAAGTGTATTGTATTCAAGGAACCATTCAATTTGCCTCCAAACTCGAGACTCTCTCAACGTTTCAGGTACCCTGATAATGGCAATTGTATGTCTTGCTTCATAATTAAAACAATAATAAAACTGTCTAATCTTTTTTTTTCAAACCAGGAAATCGGAGCTTCACTACACCCTGAGTAATCAGCCCGTCCTTAGGCCAGACACAAAGGAATGAAGACACGAGAGGTGTGTACAAATTAATGTCACAGATGAGTCTCAAACTTGGGATATTGAGGGAAGCACACCTTTAAAACCCAAGCGATAACCACCGCGCCACCCTTTAAGGACAATAAAACTGTCAAATATTGAACTCTAACCATTATCAAACGTAGTGTATTCAAAGGAACCCTAAAAGTGTACAAATTCACATGAAACTGGCAACTTTCTACCACAGATATGTGACCTATGTGCACTCAAGGAAACAAAGAACCATACCAGGCTCTACAACTTCATCAACGATCTCGGCCGCAGCCTCAAGATCGCTATCCGGCTCAGTATCCGACTGATTCGCCCTCATCAAAGCGACATTATCAATTGCTTTAAACAACTCCTCGTCAAAGTTATCAGGAAGTCCCAATTCTTTTCTCCTTCCACTCTCCATACACCAATACGATTCACCATCCGCCATCCCCAACTCCCATTGCTTGATAGCATCATGTTTAACCAGCATATGGTCCCACTTTCTCCGGCACTGATCCGAGTTCCGAACGACATCCAAGGACGTGCAGTTCTCCGCAATAATCTTCCATTTCTGGTAACTGGACAAAGCTTTCAAGCAATCGGCCTCCACCGCCGCAATCACGTTAACAAGAACAATGCAGTCCGCCGCCGTCCACTCCGCCGCTATTTGCGACCGCGTCCGGCGAGAACCCGATCCACTGTGGCCGTCCTTCTCCTTCATTTCGCACTAAAATGTTCGAGATTCTTGAGCTCTCTACATCAATCCAAATGCGTTACCTACAAAATCAAACGCCATTTTCCGTAATGGAATCTGTAAATCATGAGATGAAAATGAAACTGCGTTGATCAGATTACAGAATAGATGAAGAATCGAAGGATTAGGGCGAGATTAAACGGACGTAATCTCGATTTTCTTGCAAAGTAGAACAGAGAAGAGTGAGCGAAAAGTTGTTCTAGTTTACCGATTTGGGATTGTGATGAAGTGAAGAAGCATTGCTCATTCGCTTCGATGCCCAATCTTCTAGGTAGAATGGAAGACAGCACCATTCTCCACGGGTTTCTAAACTACGTTTTCCCACTTGGAACTCAATTTTAAATTTTCTTAAATTACAATTTTCTTTCGGGATTTTAAGTGTAAAAATAAATAAAATTATCAAGCTAAATTATCAAATATATCCTTATATTCTTAAATTACGAGGTTTGTATCATATATATATATATATATATATATATTTTTTTTTAGAAGAGTATCATATACATTCTTGAACTTTGAAAATTTTGAAGTTTGTATCATACATATTCTTGAATTATCCATAAATTTTTTAAAATGTTTCAAAAAAAAATTTGGAGTTAATTTTGATAGTTAATTATGGAGCACTTTTTTAAAAAAAAATAATTACTTTTGGAGTAGAAAATTGGGTAAGTCATTGTAAAGCTACTAAAATACTCACACTTCAATCAATTTACTTTATAAACATTAATTTGTTCCTTAATAGTTTTCAATCAATTCGATGATAGCCGACCATGAGAGGTAAAATTAGAAAGAAAAAAAAACTCCTCCTAAATTTGCTACATATGTTTTCTTTTTTTTTAAAAAAAAAATAATTAATTATAAATGACAAAAATAAAAAATATGTGGAGCAATTTCCTATTTTCTTTTTATTTTAATTAGAGATAGGGAATTTGAATCCATGATTTTTTTTTGTTATTAAGTATACAATTGAGTTATAACTCAGCTGTGACATTACTCCTTCGATATCTCCTAGTGCCTAGCCTAGGGACGGGCGTGGTTACCCTTGTTTCAAAAAAAAAAAAAAAAAAACTTCTCTTTATTGAGTTCAACCTCAGGAAATGTTGAATTACAATTTAAATCTCTATGACCTTATTTGATAATCATTTGATTTTTCGTTTTTTATTTTTGAAATTTAACTTTGTATTTACTCGAATTCTCTACCTATAATTCTATATTTTCTTAGGTAGGTAAACCTAACCATATTACATAAAGAAAATGCGAGCATTTGGATTTTTTTAAATTTAAAATTTTGGGTTGGTTTTTGAAAACATGGGTGAAAGATAGATATCAAAGTAATGAAATCATATGTCAAAGTAGGTAATAATTGTAGGCTTACATTTATTTATTTTTTAAGAAAATCAAATTATTGTCAGATGAGTTAACTTTTGATTTTCGTCTATAACTTGCAAATTTTTTAATTCTATTTATTGTAGTTGAAAAAAAAATTAAGTTAATCTCTATAAAAATATTTTTTTAAAAAAAAATCAATGTTATCAAATGAGTTTATCCTGTTCGATCACATTAGGGTCCATTGTGGCGCCCAAACCTGCTATCTCGAGCAACTTGTCGTGCATATCATTGCTATCAGATTGCGCCTCCAGCATGATTCTACCTCGCGCGCCTCCACACATTCACAATAGTTTGTTTGCCTTAGCGCGTCCACGCCTCGCAACTCCACGTACGCAACTGCGCCCTAGCTCTTTGGAATCTCAACATGCGCCTTGCATGCATTGTGCCACATATAGTGAATTTATGCACCCATAGTTGCATCGTGTGGACGTGCTAGCCACACACCATCTTCCTTGCATTTGTGCCCTTGGACGCTGAAAGATCACCTATCGTTGCATCGTGTGTATGCGCTTTCCACACAAGCATCTTCCTCGCATTTGTTCCCTTGGACGTCCGAGGCTAGTATTTATAAGCCATGCCTCATCGAGTCGTGCGCCTAGCCTCACGAAAATCCATGTGCGTGCGTTGCTTCCTGTCGAGCCACACCTGCCTAAACTAGCGCACCTCGTGTGCGCTAGCCAGTTGAGCCTTCGAACAACGCTAGAGGTCGTCGCATGCCAGTTACACACTGTCGTGCCTTGTGTTTGTGTGTAATTCCCTATTCCTGCTCTTATTGGTAAGGGTATATATGGGTTGGGTTGGGTTGAATTTGTTTTTAGACCAACCCAAAAATTTGGATTGGTAACTTTTCCAACCCAAACTAATTAAAAAGACCAACTCAACCAAACCCTTGATATTCCAATTATAAGTGGATGACTTCAAATGAAATTGATCATTTCAACTAAGTGAAGGAATCGAAAACAAATCAATTAAAGAAAATTAAAGTTAAAATTTTTTATTATAAAAAGAAAATGAATTTACTTTGAGAATTTTGATAATACATTTTCATCACAAGGAACCAACTTCCCTCCTTTTGTACACAAACCCTGCTCCCCAATTGAATCAACCAACTTTCCGTAACTATACCGTAACGGCATCCTCCCCATCCGTTTATGAAACTCCGTTATACACTGCCCCCTTCTCTTCCTATGCTCCCCCTTCCTATTACTCAATCCCAGCCGTCCATTCCCATCATCGCCATCATCATTCCGTGGGTCCCCCCAGTCTCTAATCCTCTGCGCCGCAACCAAAACAGGCCCAGCGTTCGACATGTCGGCCACCACAAAGTTCATCAAAATATCCTCACAATTCCGCTCCCGGTCGACAACTCTCCTCATGTCGTCCATCGCCGCTCCGCCTCCGCAAGAATACGCGTACAAATACTCCGTATTCAGAATCATCAGCTTCGTCAGCACGATCGAGTACTTGCCTTGATGGACGGTGTAGATCCATTCCCGCCTCGACAGGTCTAGATCGTGGGACCGGGCGAAGAACCCGACGAGTCGTTTCGGGCTTCTCCCCCATATTTTAAACGCGAATTCGAGGGACGACGTGTCGATCTCAACGTCGTCGTCGCAGATCAAAACGGCGCCGGTCTGGATGGACCTGCGGGGAAGGAACCGGGAATTTAAGGTGGTTGAGGATTGGCGGATTAAAGCGACCGGTCCAGTGGTGAGATTTTGAACCAAATTTGTTAGGGTTTTTTTTGGGGTTTTCGGATTTCCCCAAAGGATTAGTACTTTGTGGACGATTGGGGATGTGGCGTACGTGGCGGCGATTGATTGGAGGAGAGGGATGCGGGACTCGTAATAGCCGTTGATCAGGACCGTGATTTGGTCGTATCGGATGTTCCCCCGGTCCGGCTGGGATGCGGCGGCGCACGCGGCGGTGGGGGGCTTCTGCTGAGCGGTTACGGCGGCGGAGAAAGAGAGAAGGAGAGCGAAGATTGTGGGTGAGTTGAAGTTCATCTTTCTTGCTTTTGCTTCTCATTGGAGCATTGATGCAGAATTTATTTGTTTATTTTGTTGGATTGCGTGTAATTCATTTTCATTTTAAGAATATGGGAAACTCGCGGCAACCAAATTAAAAATAAAACAATACTTAGTAACGGGCGGTTTGTTTGACGTTTTTAGTTAGGCTGAAATTTAAGATTTATTAATTCTTCTTCAAAAATTTATATCCAAACGAGTTTTTACTAACTCTTCTTCCATTTTACTTTTAAAAATAAATCACATTTTTAACGATTCATTTATAACTATTCAATCATTTCTAACTATTCATTTTTAATCATTCTTTTCAAATCAATCAAAATAACTTATTTTTAACCACTCATCTTTAATTATTTCTTTTTTAACTACTAAAAATAAATACTTATTTTAAATCTACATCCAAACAAGGTTTTGACTATAACTCTTCTACACAAAAACTACATCCAAACGAATTTTTGACACAACTCTCAATTTTTAACTATTTAATATAACTCATCAATCTAACTCCTTAACCTAGAAACTATCTAAATATGTCAAACAAACACCCATTAAAGAGTCCCGGCTTAGAGTTACTTGTTTTTACTTTTTTTTTTAAAAAAATTGATTTTAATTGATATAGAAAAATGTTAAAGTAAAGAGAGAAATGCAAAAAGTAAAAATATATGATTTTAAGGGTGGATAACTATTTCTAAAAAATTTACCCAACCTTACCTAAGTATTTCTCAATTTAAAATGAGTTACTTAGGTGTATATATACACTTTTTTTTTAATTCGAATATCTAGGTATAGGTATATGCAGTTTGTATAAAATATTGTTTTTTGTTTTTCAAGGAATCATATATGATTATTGAACAAATAAAAGATTATTTATGACTAGAGTAAAACTTGCCTCTTTGATAGTAAAGACCTGAAGCTGTTTGTTTTGCATATCTTAGTTTGCATCATGATCGTGCAATTGTGTACTGTGATAGTCTGAGTGTTATATGCCTTCCGAAGAATCAGGTTCATCATGAAAGAACTAAGCACATAGATGTGCGATATCATTTTCTACGAAATGAGAAAAAGGATAAAGGTTCTGAAAGTGGGCACGGTTGATAATCCTTCTGATATGATCACTAAGGCAGTACCGCATAGCAAGTTTGAGCATTGCTTGGACTTACTAAACGTTTATAGTTCCTGAGGTTCTTGAGGGACCATCTAAGACAGAGGGAAAAACATTTGAGTTTGTTGTACACCTGTTATACATATGTTTTGGTATTCATCTGAGTCTAGTATGCATCGTGCATATATCTGGTTTGTCAGGAACATCTAGTATACTGCTAGTACAATCTGTTGTATCAGAAAGAAAGTTCAAGTCAAGGTGGAGATTTGTTAAGTTATGCCTTGAATGTTGAATGCCCTGGATTAGTTAGTCAGGGGTCTCGTTCCGCATGCGTATGCGAATCCACATTCTGTAATAAGGTTTAATGAGAGTGCCTATATAAACTTGAATTAAACCCTAGACGTATTATGACATTCACTATGTAATTCTATATTTGTAATTCGCCTCTCGTTAAAAAAATTGTTCTCCCCTCTACCCGTGGACTAGGTAACACAACATTAGTGAACCACGTAAATCTGTGTGTCGTGTTTCTTCTTCTTCTCTCACATTTTCTTTATTCTTGGATCGATTGTTGATTTACGTTTTCATAACATAAATGTTATCACCTCCTCACTCATTCCACACCTCCCTCAACTCCTTTACTTACAAGAAAAAAGAAATAGAGCATAGATAAAATATTCACCTTCTAATTTCTACCCACCCGTTTCCGATTAGTCGCCGCCGCCGGAAAATCTTAAAGAAATCCTTTTCGTCCCTTAGCAATATTACTTTTTATTTCGTTTCTTGTCCTCGATCTTGATCGAATGCAGAAGGTAAAAATGAAAGTTCAACAGTAGCATTTCATTATCTTTCAACATTTTCATGATGAGTGGTCAAACACGATTGCTAGCATCAAAGGCTTCTTACATCTTTACTTAAGAAAATATGTGAATGTTAACTAACTTTCCAAAACAAAAATAAGTTTTTGGAAGCTAATATTTTTTGTTTCTAAATTTTGGTTTGGTTTCTACAAATATAGGTGGGATGTAGTTATTCAAATTAGAAAAAACATATGATAAGATAGTTGTTATAGACTTAAATTTTAAAAATTAAAAATAAAAAATCAAATAATTATTAAACGGGACAGAAGATATTTGTAAAAAGTGGTTTTTGAAATTTTGATTTTGTTTATAAAACTTCGCTAAAATTTCGATGAAAAATATTAGGAAAAAAATAGCATGATTATAAAAGAAAAAAATAAAATAATTTATCCGTTGTCAAATTTAGAAAATAATCGTAAATAAAATCACTTTCAACACTTTGAGCAAATATAGTTATTAGTATTCATGAATACCTGACATACGTTCTTATAATATTAGTATTATTTAAGTATTTATAATACATAATAATATAATATTAAAATGTATTAATTATTATAAATTCAAATATTTTAGAATTTTCTTATATTTTTAATTAATTTGTTAGAATACAATTTCCCTAAATAAATCAATCAAAACAACATAGGTATTGGGCCTAATATTTTTATTTAGTTTGACTTACAATTATGTTGGGCTCATGACGTGTGGTATTCGTTGTTGGGCCTTTCAAAAAATCAGCATCAATGAATTTTTTTATTGGGAAATAGTAGTAAATGACTACTTTTAAGAAAAATATTCAAACTTTTTAAGACTTTAAATGAGTATCTAAATTAGAAATTAATAAGAATAGATAATTAAAATATCTCCGTAATGTCTTTGATTTTATTTTCTTTTTAAACATATTTATTAATTACAAAATTTAATTAAACCTTATTTTTATAAGACTAACACCCTCAAATCGAGTAGAGAATATCTTCATACAACTAACTCATATATTTGTATTTAATATCTTTCAATTTTTTATTTAATTTATTTAATATATTTGTCAAATCTTTTTTTATTTAAATAGAAGATATCTTTGGTTACACACGAATGAATTGCCAAATTGTCTTTGATTTTCTTCCCCGCGGCAATCTAAATTATCCTTTTTATTCATTTTATTGTATCAACATTTGTCACATTCTTCGATCTTTCTCACTCTCACTCTCACTTTCTCACTCACACTTTTGTTCATGATTTTGATTTTGGAGATTGGGGATACAATTGCGCATCCAGTATATTTCATGAGTCTTGTTGGATCTCAATTCTGTTGGGTGGAGGTATTCACAAGTTTTTGTTTGATTTTCATGAATTTCTCCATCAATAAAAGTGAAGCCGATTACAATTGCTTTTATCGGAGTCTAGCTAAAATCATGACAGTATGTTTTGGTACACATGTATATAACCAGGAACAAAAGATGCAAAAGCGGTTGAAATCATGACAGTATGTGTTTTGGTACACATGTTATATAACCAGAAACAAAAGACAAACTAATGCATTCTGGTTGAAATCATGACAGTATGTTTTGGTACACATGGTGTATAACCGGGAACAAAAGATGCAAAAGAGGTTGAAATCATGACAGTATGTTTTGGTACACATGGTATATAACCAAGAACAAAAGACAAACGGATGCATTCTCGCTGAAATCATGACAGTATGTTTTGGTACACATGGTGTATAACCGGGAACAAAAGATGCAAAAGAGGTTGAAATCATGACAGTATGTTTTGGTACACATGGTATATAACCAAGAACAAAAGACAAACGGATGCATTCTCGCTGAAATCATGATAGTATGTTTTGGTACACATGGTATATAACCAGGAACAAAAGATGCAAAAACATGGATGAATATACATAGATAAATCTATGTAGTAGCATACACCTACAATACCAAAGAATTATGCTAAGCATGCATTTTCTGCATCGAACATCCGTATACAAGAGGTGGTTTGGAGGTGAATTCACTTTATATTTTTATATTTGTTACTTCTTTCAATATTAAGAATTCATTCACGTGGACCATGTATACTGTTATGGAGATTAAATGTTCATCTAAAATAATTTCAAATAATTAACAATATACTTTCTTTTTTATCTTTTGAAAATAAATTTAAAATTTACATCTTATAGTTAAAGATTTTTTAAGAATGTTATTAAGATTTTTCTCAAGGTTATTAGAGAGAAAAGGAGATTTCAAATGATATTTTTATCAAAAAACAAAAATTAAGTAGAAGGGTATAATTGTCCATTTCTTATTTACAAATTAATAATTAATTTTTCAAATTAAAAAAAAGACATTTATTTAAACTCCAAGATATTATAAACATTCTCTTATTATTTATCCAAAATTTAGACATTTGTCTAGCAGTCCCTTTTTTATTTTTATATATTTTTAAAAGTATTTATTATTTTTCTTTGAAACATTTTTTTTTTGTCCCTTAAACTTGGCTAGATATGTTTAAATTCCAAAGTTTAGGACATCAACCAATCTGTTCTTCTTGTAAACTCACTTTTATTTGTATTATATTTCTCTAAGTTCACTTTTAATTCTAGTTGTGGTATCACTTGTTTGAAGAAAAAAAAAAGAAAAGCTTGTAATTCAATGAATCATCTAAATTTTTATTTATTTATTTATATTTATTTATTTATTTATATTTATATTTTTATTTTTATGCACCAACAATATTTGAGATTGGAGAATGAAACTTGCCACCTTTAGATCTTTAGATTCATGATACATATTAATTATCTATAGCTAAATTCACTTTAACCAACTTCAATTCATATAACTGATAATTTTAGTTAATTTTAAATTATTTTTAAGTGCATGGTCTATTCGACAATGGAAAGTTTATAAATTTAAATATAATAAATATCAAAAATGATATTTTAACAAAATTTCTTTCACTATTATGTCACTTCATTTGTTTGCCACCGCATGCCCACTTCTAGTTGTCTATCTAAACACTTTGGTCTTTTTATTTATTTATTTATTTATTTTTATTTGCTTTTCTTCTTTCGCATATTTAAAACTATATATATATATATAAATATATTCTTCTTTGCATTTTAGTATTTAGTTATTAGACATCATCAATATTAATAAATATATTTTTACTTAATTTGAATATTATATGATTTTTCTAAAAGATTTATTTCTTAATATTTTATTAAATCATTTCCCTTTTTATGTATATCTTTTTAGGATCTAGGTTTGAGTGATGTTTAGTAATTTATAGTTATTGACCTTCCCAATTTCAAAACTCAAACTCACTCATTCTTTATCCCATCATTTTTATTTATATCTAATCCCACCTTTCTTCTGCTCCCTAGCACTTTGCATCAGGCCTAAATCTAAGCCTTGTTTTAAACCCGGTTCATCGCTTGAACTATTTTTGTTTCTATTTAATTTTTTGTCGTGCCTCGATTTATGATCTAGTTGAATTCGTTATTGTAATTGAATCTTTCGCTATCAAGTTGCTCAAAGTGATGTAATGTGATTGATCAGTGTAGTATAAATATTCTAAAGGTTAATTCTGGAACATTGTAAATACTCACACTTTTGAAGCCTAAAGTATACCCAGTCAAATATGCAAAAAGTAATAAGTATTCTATTTATTATTCTCCATTCTTGATGCTCATAGGGATAACTAATTGATGCGTCTCACCTTCTGATGCCGGCTCACCTCACATTCTTGATGTTATTTGGACTAAACTACGCCTTCTTGTTCCTTTCTGGATGTGATGGATCGACGTTCTCAGCGACTGCAGAATAATCAAAGGATTAACGAGACATACTTTTCCATTTTCATGCCTGAAGCGTCCCACCTTAGTAAAGTTTTCCTTAAAATTCCTATTTTTCTTGTTTTTTCTCCTCAGATTCCCTAAGCAGGCACATATGATATTTTTGTACTAAAATGTCATTCTCATCATTTAAATTCGTTCAATTTACACATGAATCACTTAAAATGTATTGTAATAGTGATCTAAATAATACTCTAATTGAGAGTTATCATGATTATTGATCAAGTTATTGACTAAGGTAAAGATTTTACCTTTTATTATAGTGCATGTAAGTATGTAGTCGATCAATGTATAATAAAGTTGCTTGTTAGTTTTTTTTACTTGAATTAGATATGCCCATGAATATTTCATGAATCTTGAATGAGTTAGAGTGACATGTAGATTGTTGCCTTGTTTTGTATTTTTGTTGAACTTAGAGTTGCATAGTTTTAGTGTGGATTGTTAGTATTAGCTTGTTAGCATGTAGAGAGTGGAGTGTGATGTGCATTGAAGGTTGTTGAGCATGTGTTCTTGCTATAGACTTGTGTGTCTAGGGTGCGATGGGAGAGTCTATATCCCATGTAGTTTAATGATGTTACTTTAAGGTGTGTTATGAAGTTTAGCATCATGCTAAGGCCATAAAACTATAATTCAAACTTAAATGTTTTGTTATTATGTTTTCTCTTTGATGTCTGTATGTTATGCATGTCTGCTTACATGTAATACCATGTAAAGGATATTTTTACTGAATAATCAATATTCATCATTTTCTTATAAATATTTTCTTTAGGTATTGGAGCATGTCATTGTGGGTTACTGAAGAGAGTTGAGAAGATCATGAACACAGTCATGGGTCATTTTGCTGCATTAGACTTTTAATTTTTAGTATAGGTTGGGGATGAGAGGGACTACAAACCCTACAAAGATTTTACTACTACTCTCAAATAATTGAGAGCCAAACATCGATTCTCGAGATCAAACACGCGACTATGATGTTGAACTCGATTATTACCAAATAATAAAATCATTAATTCAAATTGTCACAAAAAAATTCTTATTTGTTTATGGGTAGATTGTTCCTAAATTTTAATGGCACCATACATTTTTTTTTTCTTTTTTTTATAATATTATTTTGTTTATAATAAAAAATAATTATGTGATATTTTAAAGATGCCAAACATATAAATAAATAGACTTAAGTTTTTTTTAATTATTTTTTTGGACTGGTAAAGGCAATAATATTGGCCTTATGTGGAAATCACAAACCAATAAAACGAAGTAACTGTCGGCCACCCTAAATTTAATGCCCCAAATTCTGAGCTTAATTTCCATCCACTCACAATACCTTACATTCGTTTTCTGCTGCATTTACATTTCCATCATATTTCTCCCCTCACGCTTGCCATGGTTCTGCCCAATGATTTGTTCTCAATTTAAAAAATATATATTTTAAGTTCTTTATTTTTATATATTTTTATGTTTCTATTAAAAAAAATTATTAAAACCTCGATAACAAATTTCAAAGTAGTAATAATAATTATCAATTATTAACAAACAAATACCTACTAACATGAGTATATTAATGATTAAAAAAAGACATAAAGTACATAATTCATACTTAAATCAATTATTATTATTATTTTTTGAAAAAAAAGTATTTTTATAACAAAAAGAATACTTAATTCTATGCCAATGATTCATCTTCTTGATTAAAAAAAAAATAATCTTCTTATATTTTATTTTATTTTATTTTTTGAATTCAACAAATGATCTTTTTATTAATTCAACTAATAATCCATCTTTTTAAAAAGAGGCTTTTGCATGTATATTACAAAATGGATAAAATATTACATGAATAGTACAATAATGAAAATATTACATGAATAGTACAATAATGAAAATATTTGCATATATAGCAAAAATTGTAAATTGATAAACTTCATATTGATAGATTCTCTCGATAAAGGGTGATAGAATCAATTACTAATAAATAAAGTAAATTGATAGGCTTCCATCAGATTCTATCAAGAGTCTATCAATAAGAACCGATAGAATCAATCACTGATAAAATTGATAGACTTCCATCACTAGAGAATGATAAATTCTATCAAAGTCTTCTCTAGGTAAATAATTTTTTTATAAAAAAAAGACAGAATTTGCTATAAAAGAATTATTTTTAAAAATGTGTTATAATTGTAAACTGTGGTAAAAAAGTTGATATACAGCGCAAATTCCCTTTTAAAAACTTTATTTTAATCAAGAATCTAAATTTTGGCATACCACATACTTAGTTCCTTTTCATTTCTTTAAAGTGAAAAACTGTTGTCATTTCATTTTTAATGGGATATCCACCCACCATCATTTTCATTTGGTATATGTGGCCATGAAAATGACCATCAAATTAGTCTTAAAATACCATATATATTTAAAGTAAAATGAAGGCGACGGAGCTATATAACTAAGTATTCCCTAATGGCATATTAACCAAGTTAAATATTGTTGTAGGATCCGAAACACAATACTAGAAATGGTGAATAAAGTTCGCCAACTTTTAAATTATTTAAAATAATACTTTTCTCATCTAAACTTTGTTAATAAAAAATCACCCAACAATAAAATATTAATATACAAGAATTAAAATCACGAAAAGTGAAAGTTAAAGAAGAGAGAAAACAGGTTCAGAAATCCTACTCCACTCCCCGAAGCCCTCCTTAGGTATTTTACTATAGGATTTTCTTGCGGGTGATAACCAAATCTACCCGACCCTCTTTTTCTTAGACTAAAAAGAAACCTAAATTCTTTTCATGGGTTCAGAATTAAACCACTACTACTTTTGCTAAAAAGAAACTCAAATCTTTTTATTGGTTCACGATTAAACCAATTACATTTTCTCACAACCCAAGTGTTCCCACACCTAATACAAATCTCAAATATAAAATAAAAACTCTCAAAGTACCTCTCAGAGGCAATATTTGCAAGTTTGGCGTTGACAACTTCTTCACAAAATTTACAATGCACCGATTCAAGAATTTGTGAAATAAATGAGATTTTTTGGAGCTGTTTTGAATATGATAGTTGTTGCTTAATTTTTTTTTTTTTTTTTTAATTTTTTTTTATGGAGGCTATGAATTTAATAGGAAGAAGATGAAAGACATCCTTGGATTTATGACAAAATGATCGACAGACGAGATTTGATGAAGAGAAGATGAAATGAGTTTAGGTTAAAAAGGAAACAATTTGAAAATGAAAATCCAGTTTTTTTCTCATTGGCGATTTTTCTTCAAATTTTCATTTGTCCATATCTTTCTTCATTTTAACTCCAATTTGCCTGATTCAAAATGAGTTGGAATTGTCTTTCTAAAGTTCTGCATGATAAACACTTAAAAACTCGAAAAATTTGAGTACACAAAATTCAAATTTGTTATCATCAAAACATTAATTAATTAATTAAAATTAATTAATTTGAGATAATTGGTCAAAAAGCCAACAATCTCCCTTTTTTTTATGTTGACAAACTATACAAGAAAAATGAAGTATAGAGTATTGTGTGATGTAAGATATAAACTATATGCATAATCAACACACATCGATAATAATAACATGCTTTCATTTTTCTTATTAATTCTCCTCTTTTAGAATCAATAAAAAAGAAATTGTACGAAAAAAATAATTTAAATATTTTTTAATGCAAACTCCCTAAAATTCTCCCCTTAAAAAATCAATTTAACATTACTCTCGTCTAATAAGAGACAAAAATACATTTAACCCATAAAAATCTAAGGATATAAATATAAAAACACATTTTCAAATGAATCATTCTTCTAAAATATAATGAATTTACATTAATGTAATAACTTCTCTTAATTAAAAAGATATATAATGAGAAGTATATTCAACAATAAATCACTTTATCAATATCAAATTCACATATTAATTATTTAAACTCCACTTAAAAGTAAGCATTCTCTTTATAATAATTAAAAAAATAATAAATATAAAAGAGATACCGATTCTTGAAAAATAATGATACCAACTAAAAGTAAATCAATATTCTAAATAATTATATCATATAAAGAAGATATTTTCAAATAATGAAAATCATGTAGCGTTACAAATAAGAAACATGTCAATTTTAAGCAAAATGTTAACATAGTTCACGCATATAAATTAATTTCATAAATACTTGTCCTATAAAAAAGAATTAAGCATCTTTATAAAAAAAATTAAGTACATATATTTAACATATAGGACAAGCGATATAGTGAATGTGATTTTAATAACCAATATTTTTCATAATATTTTTCATATAAATAGCATATCAATTTTAAAAATAAGCATCAAAACATATTTCTTGACCAAAAAGTATAGAATATATTATTTAATAATAATTCATTATTGATAACTTTAATTAACCCAAAGTCATAATTTCATTAACTAATTAATCTAACAATCAAAATATCTAACAAATCATGGATAAATTAATTCCAACAATAATAATTACGAAAAGTATATTTCATATCGTAACAACAAAACTACTCCAAAATACCATCTTTTATCTAACTCAGGCATCAACGTTCTTATGCCTCACACAACATTTGGTGTTCGATTTCTCTTATTTTGTAGGCACAATCTTTCTCGATAAAATAAAATTTACAAAAAAAAAAATGGAAATTTATTTTCTGATATCAACATGAATAATCTAGAGAAACTGCTAAATCATCATTTAAAAACAAAATTGATATTTCATAATTTCATTGTCTTATTTCGCATTCTTTATTCAATCCTTCCCAATCAAAGTAAATGGATTAAGTTATAAATTTGATTTTTATGGTGGAGAAAATTAAAATTTAATTCTTACCATTTTCATTAGGGGATTTTGCATGTATAATAAAAAAAGTAAATATTATTTCTATCTATAACATAAAATTCAAACTAATTAAGAAATCCAAATTTTTTCAAAAAAAAAAAAAGAAATCCAAATTAAATTTTATCACCTACAAAATTCAATCAGTGGTATCTCGGGTATAGGGAGCGAAGCTCCGATTTCCTATATATATATATATATATATAAGCACTTCAAATATAGGGAAAACCTTTACGTTTTAAGCTAAATCAACAAATCCATGCAATTCAAAGGAGAAATAACATGACCTAAAAAATAATGTAGCCTATATAACTCAATATGAACTATATTCTATTTTTTTTATTATCTTTTGCGTTTAAATTAAAATAGGAAGTAATTCATATTGAGCTACGTAGGTAGACATTATCTTTTAGGTCAATGAAGCACATGACCTAAATATTCCTCAGTTCAAAATAACAGCTCAATTGATTGAAGTTACGGACTTCGAGATATGCTCTTTTATAGCAGTGTGTTTCTTGACACATGATATTAGTCCTTCGAATATAAAGGAGTGCAACTCATATTTCCCGATCTTCAAAAAGAAAAAAATTATGATAAATTTAAATCATAACTGACTAAATTAAAGAAATAAAGCAAAAATCCTATACGTTTTCCTAACAATTGCTCAAAATAGGCTTATTCCACGACTCACGAAAGAAGGCATCGTAACTGTGTAACACATACGTCTATACTTCAAAAGAATAAGTGCACTTTAATTATGTGCCCAACAAAATTCCTTTTTTTGGGCATTATTGATAGAAAGAGATGTCAAATTTGTTTAAATCCTCAAAAAAATTAAAAATAATCTAATAATTTGTGGGTATAATTTTCAATGGAGAACATGAAATTTTTTTAGAAATAGTTTTTATGGGAATGCTTAGTTTGTGTTCCTTTTTATTTGGATTTATGTTTCTAAAGGTACATATAGAAACCTTAAATTGCTGACAAATTTCAATTTTCAGCACATGATGTTGCATGTGATCATCCTTTTAAAGTTGGTGATTGTAACTTCAACCCTCTCCTCATTCTTAGAATATAACATGGATTTTATTAATTTAAGGCCTCAAAAGAGTATAATGTAAGCTCAATTATAAAAAAATAAATAAACACCCAATTTTGGGGTTTGTGTAAAATTTGAAAATTTCCAAAAGTATCACTAAAAGAATTTTGATACCCCTTGCCTAAACCATTAAAATTCATTGAGAATTTATTGATAGAGAGGACTTAAAAAATATTCTAACATTAGTTATTTTTTTAATGGAAAATGTTAAAATTTTGTTTCAATAATATCTAAGATATTTTATTGTGTTTGCAAAAAACAATTTTTAACTCCCCATTTTAATTGCCAACATGAGCAGTTGCTTAGTGGCACTAGAGTCGGTCCAATGATTAGAGGTCTTGGGTTCGAGTCCCTCATCCCCAATTGTTGTAATCTAAAAAACAAACTCCCCATTTTAATTCATAAATTATTTTTATGTCAATATTAATTATTTAATTAATTTATTTTTAATTAGTTTTTCTACGATTGAGGAGTAGATTCTAATTCATGATCTCTTAACCATTTGATATACACTAAAATCGTTGAATTGTTGCTCTTTTTGGCATTAATATATTACTCTACTTATTATATTTTAATATTTATGTCTTATCATTTTTATCTTTACTTTCTTATGCATAGACAAATCATTGATGATAAGCTCCAACCTAGTATATTTCTAATGATTATACTTTTATATATAGCGTGCTTCGAATCCTCAAGTTTAAAGTTGATAAAAAAAAAAAAAAATCTAAAGTTAGAGATTACAAAATAACGAATGAATTCAAAATTCATTCTCAAAAAAAAAGAAAAAAGAAGATCAAAATTCTAGGGTTAATCATGATATAATGATAAATAACAAATCTTAGATTGGAAGCGGTATAGGTGAATCATCGATCATCATCTAGTATTTTGGTAGCTAAAGTATTTAAACAAGTTCAAGTTAATTAGAAATCGATATAATAAAGCAAATTACATGATGATAAATTATCTCTCAATTTAAAAAAATTGAACAAATTCATACTTGAACCTACTTATTTAGAGTTTTAGATCCATCATAAAAACTTTTTTTTTTTTTTGGGTCGTTAGAAAATTCCGAGGGAAGCTTATAGTTATGCATATTGAATTTTGTAAATTTACTTGGTCAAATTATTGGTCATTTCATTTTATAATAACATATGTATTTATTCTCCTTAATTTTCCTGAAAGAAAAAATTACAAGGAGAGGGAAAATAATAGTCATTTTCAAGTATGAAATATATATATATATAGTGAAGAGAGAGAATTTACCATCAGCAGCACATTCTACCTTTTGTATTATATTTGTAGCATAATTTTTAAAATAATTCATCTATAGCATATTTATTTCTATCACTCACCTAGTGATAGTCTATCACTCACCTAGTGATAGAACTCAATTTAGATTTCTATCACTGATAGAAAACTTAAGGAGTGATAGAATGAGTCTATCATTGATTGAATTCTATCACTAGTAGAACTCAACAAGTGATAGAAGTCAATTTGGATTTTCTGCTACAAATGAAATTATTTTAGATTTTGTGCTATAGATGGAAATATTTTACCTTTTTTTGTTATACATGCAAAATCCCCATATATATATATATATTAAAGTTTTTTAAAAGTCACATATCATTCAAATCAAAGTTCAACATTTTTCCTTGGAAACTTGATGGTGAGAATATTTTTTTTCCTTTTTCAAAATTGAAGGTGATTGAACCTTTATGTTATAGTTTTGAAGTATTTTTTAAATGAAAATTTAAAAGTTCTTTCAAACTTAACCACAAACGTATTTTTAGTTTTTTTTTTTTTTAAAGTTTAGGTATATTTTTGAAAATTTTGAAGATATTTTTTAAACAGCCTATAGTTTATGAGCATTTTCAAATTTTTTTTTTTTTTTTTTTAGAAACAAAGAACATTAGAATTTAGTTTTATGGTTGGATAATACCTCTTAAATAGTCTTTTTGTTCAAAATTATTGACCAATAAAGTATTATTCACGTGCTTTTCTATTTTGAGTTCAGAAGTTGATTTTATAAAAACTAGCTTAAAATTGGCTATTTAAGTAGTTTCTTTGAAAATTGGCAATTTGATTTCATCCAAATATTTATTTAACTTACATCATTAACAAAATACAAAAATATCGTTCATATATATATATATATATATATTTATATATAAATAACTAATTATCGACTAGGTGTTTAATCCATAATGATCATTATTGTTGATATAAATTATTTATTAGGCGTTACTTAACTTTTGAAAGTATGAAGAAGTTGAAATTATAATTTTCTCCAAATTAGATCAAACTTTAACTTTACCGTTACCTATTCTAAAAAAAAAAAACTTTACCGTTACCTAATTAATTCAATTTCGACCAAGCATATTTTATAGATAAACTTATAAAATTAGTGAAATCTTGAAAATAATTACAAATACGATTTGAAAATTAACAAGGGTTGTCGTTGGTATTAATGAACAATGTCATATACTTTTTTTATATATATAATATTGATATTGATGAGTATTTATACTACAATATTAAAAGATAAAATTTTGTGAGAAATAGTTTGGCCCGTAGAAGAACCATCTTGCTTTAGTATCTTATTCCTTTAACCCAAAATGTCTTATGATTGACTGTCTAATTTAACCATGGGAATTCATTAATATTCACTATGACTGACTTTGATAATTATTTTTCCTTTGAAATATAGATTTTTTTTAGTACATATTATAGGAAGAGGACAAATATCGATTTTGTATCAAACGTTGGTGTTGAACTCATTAACAATCACTTACCATTGGGTTTTGAAACTCTACAAACAGTAAATTTGAAATATATAATTAACATTTATCCCAACTTTACTTTAACGAATTTTTAAATTATTCCATAATGTAGTAAAACTTGATCTCTCAATATCCTTATCCTGGCCCACAAGTATGTGGAAAATATAATTCATTTGAGTCCCATAGTGACGATGATGTGTTTCCAAAAGTTGATTTAAAATCTTTTACATTTATCTTTGTGGTTTGTCCAAATCTTCCTACTCCACTAAAAACACCAAAATTAATTAAGGGCATGTATAAATAATAAAGATGAAGTTGGAGGAAGAGATTTTTTGGCAATTTCTATAAACAAATCAAAGGTGTTTGGATGAGAAGTTGTGGAAGAATTAGTTAAAGAATTATAATAAAAACTCTTTGGATGTATTTATTGGTTATAATAAGAATTAGTTTGTATGTTTGTAATATACCAGTGAGTTCAAACAACTCAGTTCTTTCACTTTTACTTTCAACTTCCCCAAAACCAAATATGTCATAATTATGGTAAAGTAAGATTCTAGTTCATGCATTTTTTTTAATATATATATATATAACTGTCATGACCAACTTGCACACATTTCGATTATTATAAAAAAAATATGTTCATGACCCTATAACATTTCAATATTAAAAAAAAATTCTCGGACTCGACCTTGCGACGCTGGTGTTGAATTGGTATATAACCAAACAATGAAATCATTACATCACTGACCCATTCGGTACATGAAATCAATTCTTTAGTGATTAGTTATCATCGATCGTACCCATCACTCTCAACTCTCCAAGATCTTCTTAACAACTAAATCACTCTATAATGGTTTAGTACATATATTTTAAGATTTGTTTAATTTTAATTTTGTATTCTTTTAGTCGCTCTACTTTAAATAAATGTAAATTTAATTTCTAATTTTTTTTATAAAATGTTAATTTTTTTTTTAAACAAGGGTAACCATACCTGTCCCTAGACCAGGTATCGAGAGATATCGAAGGAGTAGTGTCACAGTTGAGTCTCAAATCTAAAAAAAAAAGAAGTTAATTTCTATGTCATGTATTAGTTTTTATCTAAATTAATTTATAAATACTAGTAATACATTTTGATAAAAAAAAAAAAAAAAAAAAGCACCCAATACAAACATGTTTTTAAAATTTACAAAAAGGAAGTTAATAAGAAAAAAAATCTTCATCTTTTTGTTTTAATTAACAAGAAAACTTATCATGTAAGGATTGATTGATATAAAGTGAAAAAGTTTTAAGTATAAATATTAAAATGATAAAATATGGAAGTATAAAGATCAAAATATAATATTTTAACAGTTAATCATTGTACTACAATTAAAGTTATCTACTCTCAACTAAGATGATTGGTTTCAATCAATGCATTTAATTTATCATCATTAACTGACAATAAATTAATTTTTAGATAAATAATTATTATAAATTGAATATATAATATTTTAGGCCTCGTTTGATAATCATTTTGTCTTTGAAATTTAAGTCTATAACAACTATTTTATCATTTTTTTTTTATTTGGATATCTACATCTCATCTATATTTCAAGAAACAACACCAAAATTTGGAAAAAAAACAAGTAGCTTCCAAAAGCTTGTTTTTTAAATTTAGTTAGTATTCATCTACTTTCTTAAGGAAAGATGGATACATTGTAAGAAAGATAGAGCACGTGATAGTAATTTGAGTAGAAATAAGTTTAATTTTTATAAACAAAAAACAAAAAACTAAGGCCCCGTTTGATAACCATTTTGTTTTTCATTTTTTGTTTATGAAATTTAAGCCTACAACAACTAACTTACTATACATTTTTCCTTATTTGGATATCTACATTCTTACCTATATTTTAATTAACAAAACCAAAATTTAAAAACAAAAAAAGTGGCTTCCAAAAGCTTATTTTTATTTTTGAAATTTGGTTAGTATTCACCTACTTTCTTAAAAAAATATGGATACATGGTAGAAAAGATGAATCACATGGTAGAAAATTTGAGTATAAATAAACTTAAATTTCATGAACCAAAAATAAAAAACCAAATGATTATAAAACGGGGCGTAAATATCAAACGAGGTCTTAATTTTTTAATAATGTTTTGACCAGTGGATTATGATTATGCAATAAAAAAAATTAATTGTTTTTTTTTCTCGAATAAAACCAATAACAGTGTGTTACGTGAGTGAAGGACAAAAAAATGAGTGCAATCCAGGTTTATTTCATTAAAACTTCCCCCACAAATGAGAGAAATTTGGTGAGAAATAAAGGAAGATAGAGAGCTAAAAGAAGTGCCTTTTTTTGTGGGTGTGTAACTTTTGTGTGTGGGAGTGATGAGAATTTCAATACACATTTTTAGCTTTTAAAATCCTTTTTTTTTTAAAATGTTTTTTTTTAAAAATTTTTAATTTGTTGAGCAAGTTAATCACGTCTTCAATCAAGTCCACATGCATTCCATTGCCTTCATTTCTCTCTCTCTCTCTCTCTCTCTCTCTCTCTCTCTCTCTCTCTCTCTCTTTTGTGTGTATATATAAATAAGAGGTAAATTAGGTTTCTTGTGCAGCCATTTTTCAAGTGAGTTTCACATAAATAAATAAATAGAAATATTTTTTAAAAAAATGGTTGTGGAATGGAGAAGCTGTTATTTGGATGTGATTTTGGTTCCTTTAGGGTTTTTTATTAACACTGGATATCATGCATGGCTTTGGCACAGAGTTAGGACTCAGCCTTTCACTACTCTCATTGGTATTAATACTAATGCTAGACGTTTTTGGATCTCTGCTATTTTACAGGTCTTTTTCTACTCTCTCTTCTTCTTCTTTTTCTTTTTAATTTCTCGAAAAATAAAATGTTATGCGTATGCTATGGTTGAATTTTCGACCCGGGAGCTGGGAAACTTAGTCTAACATATAAGTCATCTTTATTATTATTTTTTTATTATTATAATCTTTGATTTTTAATTTTTTAAAAATTAAATTTATATATATTTTTTTTTTACCTTGTTTCATTTTGCTTTATTAATTTTTTTAGTACACAAATTGAGATAGGGAAATTTGAATTCATAACATCCAAGTCATGATGGGGAAATAGTGATGTGGCCGTTGAAACTGTTTTTATTGACAAATCATTTTGGGTTGTTATCTACTTGTTATCATGTACTTTAGAATATCAAACCAAAATTTTAATATAATTGTTTTTTTTTAATTGTAATTTAACATCTCTTTATTTCTTTTGCTCTTTTTTTAGGGTAAAAAGAAATTTAAGTTTTTTTTTTAATCTATTTGTTAAGTTTTTTTTTTCATTTTTTATTTGTTCAAGTATTGTATGATCTAAAGTTTTGGATATATTCAGAGAGAAACAAAAACTTGTTTTCAGGTCTAGTAAAACAGTAGAGACTGAACTTGAACAATTATTATATTTTACTAATTGACATTAACAAGCATTTTTCCGAATTTAAATTTAAAATCTTAAACACTGTCGAATATATATATATATATATATATATATATATATATAATATTTTAATCAGTCGATCCATTATGTTCAAACTAATAATTAATATTAATAGATTGTATCTTAGATCAATTGTCTTTTATGAGTTTTTCGATAAGAAAATCAACTTTGAGATTACCAGACCATATTAACTTTATTTCAATGATGCGATCTCATTTAATATTATAATTTCTTCCCTGCTGGATATTAATAATTATGGCTTTTGTAGATAGATCACTCAATACATAATATTTGTGTTCAAATTCTTTCCATTTGTGGTTCAAATTTTAAAAAAATATATAGTATAATATTAATACTACATCTCTAATTCAAAGCATTAATATTATTTTGAATAGGTATAGAGTTTGAGTAATATTATATATGGCCTAATAATTGAATTAATAAGTTTTTTAGGAATAGGTCAAATTGAAAAAGTATTTACAATACTAGTAAGAAAAAAAAATCAATCGTAATCAAACATACAGTATAATTAATACTCATCATACGATATTATTAATACATAATATTGTACTTATTGTATTAATACTATAAATTAAACTATATAACGAGTATTAACCATACTGTATGTTTGACTATGGATACAAATATTTTCAAAATTTACTTAGATTTACGATTATTTTATGAAATTAAACTATCCAACCCAATTTCCTGACATGAGTTAAATAAACATTATTATTAATATTATTGTTATTATTCTTTCATGAGAAGGTTCAAAGCATTACTTAATAATAATATACAGTTTTATAGATCATATTTTGTTTCACGAGTTCCCATAAGAAATTCAACTCTTAAAACTACAAGACCATTTTTTTAAAAAAATTAAAACCATTCATTAAAATAATGAGATATAGATACTCACTCCCACCCAATGAGAAGCAACTAAAAAATAAATAGAATCCTAGTATTATTTTAATTTGAATCTACAATTTAGACCAAGATCTAACCATAATTTATAGAGCTAAAAATCAAGTCACACTACCATTAACTTTGTTACATATGAGAATGAAAAATCTCCAACCTATCAATTGTATTTCACTAATCTGATCTCTTAATGGTCATATGTTCAAGTACATAAATAAATAATAATTAAAAAAGAAAAAAAAAACCCTGATTCAAAGCATTATTATTTGTCTTTAGAAAGTAAAAAAGGCATGATTTGATGAATAATTATTAATGGGGTTGAAATTTTTTTAAAAAAAAAAAAATGGGACAGGACAATGAGAAGAAAAACATCCTAGCCGTGCAATCCCTAAGGAACACGATAATGGGATGCACCCTGATGGCCACGACATCAATCCTGCTCAGCACGGGCCTAGCCGCGGTTCTAAGCAGCACATACAGCATCAAAAAGCCTCTAAACGACGCCGTTTACGGGGGCCACGGCGATTTCATGCTATCCCTCAAATACGTGACTTTGCTCATGCTGTTCCTCTTCTCCTTCTTCTGCCACTCTCTTTCCATCCGCTTCATCAACCAGGTCAACATTATGATCAACATCCCCCCGGGCGCCACCGCCGTCACTCCCGACTACATCTCCGATGTCCTCGACAAGGGCTTCCTCCTCAACACCGTCGGCAACCGCCTCTTCTACGTCGCCCTCCCGCTCCTCCTCTGGATTTTTGGCCCTGTTTTGGTCTTTCTTTGCTCTGCTTCCATGGTCCCCGTGCTTTATAATCTCGACGTTGTCTCCCCCGCTGCTGCCGGGAAACCGAAGGCGGTTCTCGCCACGGATGCTAATGGTGACCTTGATCACGTTTAGGATTTGGTTGATGGTTGATTTACTTGTGTGTGTGTGTGTATGGATGTGATGAATATGTATGGTTCTAAAATGTGGGGCTGTTTGGTTTTGTAATGGTCTATTGATGGGGGAATAATTGAACTGCCCAATTGTCTGATTTTATCCTCTTTTTTTTTGTTTATAGTAATTGAGGGTTTTATTATATAGGCAGGGGTGGCTCATGGTTTTCTATGGTTTGAAGGATGTTTTTTCTAAAAAAAAATATTTATGAGGATCTGAATTAATTATTCTTATGAGACCAAATATGCATTACAATGTCAATGAAACTCGCAATTAAAGACGTAAGGCCAAATAATTATATATAATATAATTAAGAAAAAAGTTATGTACAAATAATCAAAGGTTGAATTAACCTTAAGTACCCTATAAAATAAAATTAAGCAATGTGTTATTGTTAAATTTTTATCTTGGTTTGTGTAGTATTAAGGGTGTGGTGTTTGTTATTGTTAAATTTCTCTGCCACGTGGCACCCATCTAGCCATCGTTTCCCTTCCCCGTGTCACCCATCCATCCAGCCCAGCCATGTCTCCCTTCAACGCCGACGCACACCACCGGAAACAGCCCTCCCAACCGTGTTCCCTCACCGCCGATGCACGTTACCGGAAGGAGCACCCAGCGGCCGAACGAGCTGTCGTCGCCATTAGCGTCGGCGTTGCTTCCTCCTCACTGGTAGGTCCTTTCTTCAACTGTTCCCCTTCTTTCTCCATAGATTCCAGCGAGATTGCAAATATGCAACCCTCTTCTTCTTTTGCAGATTTTCGAGGCTAGTGAGCTCCGTTTCAAAATCCGAGACCAAATATGTGGCCTAGAAACCGAGACTTTCGAAATGAGGTATGATCCGCTTCGTTTCGCAGCCACGCGCCGCCGTGCTCCAACGAGGTTTTTCGGACAGTTTCTTCTCCTCGTTCCCGTGATCCTAGTCCCCTTTGTAGCTTGTTTAACGTGTCCTTAACGAACTCTCCATGTGGTTTTTTAGTTTAGATGACCCAGGTTTCAACCTTAGCTAGCAGAGTTGTTTTGGAGTTCGGTCAAGCCATCAGAGAGGTAAAGGGATTTCACTATGAGCTAGGAATGACAATTTCATAGCAAGTCCTGGCATGACTAGGGTATTTTGAACTTTAGCACGATGAAATGCATGTTCGGTGTTTGAATGTTTATGTCCTTCGTATTCAGTTGTGTGAGGCATGATAGGAATAACTCTGACCTAGATCCCCTGATGTGTGTTTTACGATATTATTCGATGGTGCAAACTGATTTCGTCAAAGTCAAAGACTAGACAATAACTTTTAGGCCACTATACATTTAGTTTTGGTTTTTACCATCTAGACTTGCAACCGTCGAAATAGCTTGTCCTAACTAACTAATGTGTCATTGCATTTGATGCCAAGTTCTATCTCTTGCTCTATTTCTCCTTAAATGTAAGTGTTTGAAGGTTGAGGAGAGTAATGAATGTAGTAAAAACAAAACCAGTGTGTTTATAAATTGGCATCATAAACTTGATTTTTTACATTCAAAAAAGTTTTGATGAGAAAGATTTAAATTCGTAAGCATTATTAAATTATACATCATGCTATTAAAGGTATATCGTTGATATTAAAGGTATATGTTAATGATTCCTTAATTTTTAAACAATTTATTTTTAATGCAAAAGAAAATAATAAAATTATAAATATAGAAAAAAAAAATTCACATTTTGTGTTTTAAGCTAAACTGTAACATGTTTTTTCTTCTTAAAATATAAAAATAGTCAATGTCAATAATTTTAAAATATATTACTTTATATATTTTATTTTTCTTTTAAAAATAAAGTGCTTTTGATTAAACTTGTAAGCAACCCATCATGGATAGAAACTTTATTTTTATTCCGAGTACGACCATGCATGGAATCTATCTGTTTGACGTTAAAGTTTGAAAATCAAATAAAGATTTTTTTTTTTTTTTTAAACCATAATTACATGTAGATCATTTAGATTTATAATCTCTTATAGTTATGAATGCACTTATTTCATTGTTTTTTTTGTTCTCGTTAGCATTAAAATATCAATTCGATCCACATGTGTCTGGGCGTTTAAATTTTTATTATATATTTAAATATCTAATTTTAAACAATGTATTTTGAATAAATTTTAGATTTGAATTATATGTGACAGTTTTTTTTTTTGGTAACTTTTTCTTGATAAAGTCATACTCAATCAATTTTATTTGTATAAATTTTAAAAATATATTCACATTATTTTTTCGTATTAAAATAAATATTAAAAAAACTTCAATAAAAAAAATTAATCTATCATATGAAATAATATTTAAAATTTAAAAATATAATAACTAAAATATAACAAATAAGAACTATATGGATCAAATTCAAATACATAGTTTAAAATGATGAACACATAAAATATATATTAGATTGAATATAATAATAAATTATAAATTATAAAATCAGAATGGCCCAGCTAAAGCATGGTAGGCTCATAACCCATAAGTCCCAGGATCAAAACCTGGCTCTGATATTTCGTATTATTTTTTCAACTCATTTTCTTTTTTTGCTTAAAAAAAAACTTTTTATTTGAACACCTCAATAATTGACACATGCATTCAAACAGAACATATGGTTGAATCTCAAACCTCATATATTATTGATATACTCAAAATAAAGAATCAATGTTATCTTAAAAGAAAGCATACATGGATGTGCCTTATCACTACCTAATCGCTTTCTCAGAAAGCATTTCAACTATTGGCTGACTAAATTTTCATTTTTTGTCTCATACAACAAACCATTACCTTAAAGCTGTGAGATTCCACCCATCTTTTTAGACCTCACCTTTTGACCATTCTGTTTCATGGCTTGTGGGAAGCAGAATATCACAATAATGACATTTTTGTATAATCATAAAAGCTACCAAGCTCGAGGTTTCTTCATAACTCCCGAAAATTTCTTCGTAGTGGATCCGTTTTATGCCTCGTTTTACGGAGAAAGCCAAAGTGGCTCTATTACATTATATTCGAACAGATAATTGTAAGATTTCTGAATTTCATCTCATATCTTATGGGCTAATCATGATCATGACATTGAGACCATTATATATACAATATTTTATAGTTTGATATGAAAATAGTTTGCTATAAGAACTTCAAGATTATGAAATGCTACAAATGTTACATCAAAGATTATGTGTATTGTATGACTATGGAAAATTTTGTTCTTTCATCGTGCCACAGGACCATGCCATCCATTCGAATCCCGACCAACGAAAATTCCACTGGTACCGGGATGTTCAGCTCAGAACAAACAAGCTGAATTATGTTGGCAGTCACACCCCCAAGAGACATTTTGTCGAGGGTAACCGATTGTCACATGTGAGTATCAAACTTGAGATCTTGAAGGAAACATACCCTCAAAGCTCAAATCTTCAACCACTATGCCACTCTTTGGGGACACTCAATAAACTGTTCTAGCCCTCCAAAAAAAGATGGATGTTGATTATGTTGATGCTGTCCCCAAACTGTTTTAGCCCTTCAGAAAAGGACGGAATGTTGATGCTGTGTATTCATATTTCTTGCTACAAGTACAACAATAAAACTTTTATCAATATGACAACAAATTACTCATCTTTATCCTCACGAATTCAAATTTCCGGGTGACTAAAAATCTTATACCGCTATTTTCAATTTAATGGGAGTTAAATACCGATTTCAATTATTGAACTTTACTACCAAACAATGAAACTATTACACTATCGATCATTTCGATATTCGAACACAATTTTACCGCCATACTATTGTCTTTATTGGGATATTAATGCTCACATATTTTTATTTTTCTTTTAAGAAATATCTACATATTTGGTAGTAAGAAAATCGACTTATTTAGTAAGGCAATATTTTGTCTTATGTTAGGACGACAGATGTGTATATATTTATATTACTAAATTTATACAAAAATTTACGATTTAATTTTGTGCATTAATAGCTCATCAAGCTTCTTCTCAAAAAAAAAAAATAGCTCATCAAGCTTCACATTAAAAAATATATGTTAAAATACCATTTTGGTCCCTCAACTTTGGGGTTTATTATTTTAATCCCTAGACTTTCAAATGTTCATTTTTAGTCCCTTGACTTTGTAGTTTGTTCAATTTTGGTCCCTTGACTTTGTTATTTGTCCAATTTTGGTTCCTCGACTTTCAAATGTACAAATTTAGTCCTTAGACTATAAAAAAAAGTTAAAAAATAGTCCTTTCGTCAATTAATTTTTTTTCTCACTCCTAAATTGTTTTCTCTCTCTTCCATCCTTCATCATTTCTCCTTCTAAAAGTTTTATCTCTCTTAAATTCACCTCTCTAATCCTCTTCTCTTCTTTTTTTTCTCTTATTCTCTCCTCAATCCATCTCATCAAATTATTTAACATGAGAATAATTTTTCTAAATAATAATTTTCCTACTTTGATTTATCACTTTTTGTTTACTAAAATTCATAGTCTACCATGGAACAAAAAAGAAAAAGAAAGAAAATAAAGAAGAAAAAAAGAAAAGAAAAGAGGGAAAGAGATGTGGATTAAAGAGAGGTAAAATTTATAGAGAGAGAAATTATGAAAGGTGAAAGAGAGAGAAAATAATTTATGAGTGATAAAAAATTCATTTGACCAAGAGACAATTTTTGAACTTTTTTTATAGTATGAGGACCAAATCTGAAAACATTTGAAAGTTGAGGGACCAAAATTGGACAAATAGCAAAGTTGAGGGACCAAAATTGGACAAATAACAAAGTTGAGGGACTAAAATTGGACATTTGAAAGTCGAGAGACTAAAATGGAACAAACCTCAAAGTCGAGGGACCAAAATGGTATTTTAACCAAAAATATATAAATAAAAAAGCTTCAAGCTATATATTTTGAAGGTTATTTCACGCGAAATAAACAGATATTAGATATTTAGTTTTTATTGTAATGATCTAATAATTAAAATGTTATGAATTTAAATCCTCTTACTTTGAATTAGGGGTAGAATTAAAAGAAAAAAAAAATTATATTTATTTATTCATTTATTTTATTATTTTCAATTTTGAACTAAAATAACAAAAAAACACACATTTTCCGAACGATATTTGCAAACTTTAACTCCCCTAAAATACAATCTATATTTAGTTCTCTTTTAAAATTAAAATAAAACTAGAGAATTTACCATCACCAGCACATTCTACCTATTGTATTATATTTACAGCATGATTTTTAAAATAATTTATCTATAGCATATTTATTTCTATCACTCAAGTAGTGATAGAACTCAATTTGAATTTTCATCACTCATAGAAAACTCAAGCAGTGATAGAATGAGTCTATCATTAATTGAATTCTATCACTAATAAAACTCAACAAGTGATAGAAGTCAATTTGGATTTTCTGCTATAAATGAATTACTTTTGATTTTGTGCTATAGATGGAAATATTTTACCATTTTTTGATATACATGCAAAATTCCCATAAAACTATACATGTACCAATCAACATTTTAAGATTCTCATGACAAAGTTAATAATGAGTATACTTAAATGTAAAAAGTCAAAGTAGACTGAGTCTAGGTATAAATAAAGTATATCCTCAATAAAAATGTTGCATATTTGAATCTCTTAATTTTATGTATTATTAATGTTGTGCTCAAAATAAAATCAAAGTTTAAATCTTAGTATTTTTTAAATTATTTTTTATAGTTTGATTAGCATCTTAATATATATATATATAACTAAATCTACGATTATTTTTTTTTTGAAACCTATACTAACCTATATACTAAATCAACCATTGGCAGTGAAAAATTCCAACCACAGTCAGACATACAGTTTTGTTGGGGGATTATTGCACTTGTTATCTTTTTCTTTCTTTTTTTTTGAATAAGGTAACCACCTTGTCCTTAGGCCAGACATCGGAGACATTGAAAGAATAGTTTCACAAGTACGTCTCGAACCTGGAACTTTGAGAGGAACATACCCTCAAAACTCAAGTCTTCAACCAGTGCGCCACCCCCTGGGGACTTGCACTTGTTATCTTAGTACCTAAAAAAAAATTTATATGGTTGAAATAAAAAGTTTACATTTTTAGTTAAATAACGTATAAAGGCAGAAATTTTATCATATATTTTTTTTTTTGTTGATTTTTTAAAAAATGAAATTTGGTGAAGTCAAGAGATTATATGCAATAATAAATGAACCCACTAATTTATCAATATATTACCGAAAAATGATCCATTCGAAACCTTCATCCAATAATTATTATAGTACTAAAAAAAGTTTGAAGATTAAATTTTATTTTATATTGAATATAATTATATGATGGAAAGTGAAAATTCCGAATTAAGTAACTATTTTTCTAAAATGGTTCGAAAACTATTCTTTCTAAAAACAAAAAATGGAAGATCATTTTAATTATAATTCATAACTTTTTTTCATAAATACGTATTTATATTTATATCAGTATATTATGACTTTTATTTTTTACTACAATAGTCAATAATAAATAGTTATTTAAGGAGGACTTTGCATGTATAACAAAAAATATAAGTATTTTCATCTATAACATAAAATCAAAATTTAATTCATTTGTAGTAGAAAATTTAAATTGAGTTTTATTAGTAATAAAATTTAATAAATTATAGACTCATTCTATCGCAGCTTAAATTTTCTATGAATGATAGAAATTTAATTGAATTTTATTACTAGTTTTTTTTCATTAGGTGTATATTAATGCCGCTTGAGTTACTGTTCTATTGGCGAATTTTATTACTAGTTGAGGGATATAAATTAATGTACTATACATGAATTATTTTAAAATTTTGACTATAAATAACTATGGTAAATTTTGTTATCTAAGTAGTCATATATTCTAGATTTTTCATTCAAATCTCCCTTTCCAGATTTTAATTAACCTAAAAAAACTCTTTTATGATGGTACAAAACCTAATCGTAAACTTTCAACATTATTATTATTATTATTTTGTGAGAATAGTAAACTTCCAAAAACATTCAAAACCATATAATAATTTAAATAGAATATACGAGTGGATGCAAAAAAGGAAATGCGTTTTCTTTTTTTTTATTTTTTGAAAAACAGTAAAACAAAATATCATTTCAATTAACAAATATATTGGGGAAGTAACAATGAAGACGACAAAATAAAAATCGATCGCAATGCAATAGCCTCAAGTTTCAGCTTTGAACTTTGGAAGAGTTTGTTCATCGTGCCGAGATCAGGGCTGCCATGGCGATCTCAAAGCTCGCCATTCTTTCGATTCTTCTTGCCCTAGTTTTCTCGCAGGTCATCGCCAATTCGTCGCTCGATGGAGAATCGGAACATATAGTTGAAGTCGTTGGATCCGATGATTCCCAGCTTTCCGATTTGCAGCTCGAATTGGACGAGCTTAAGTCCAAGATCCAGAAGCTTGGTTAGATGTTGATTATTCATCAGTTTTATTTATTTATTTTGTTTCATTTTGGAGGAATTATGAGCTAGAAAGGAAAAAAGAGGATTTAGACCAGTTCTTAGGAGTTTAGTTTTAATATGTTTGGGATCGATGATTTGATATTATCTGTTTCTGAAAGATAGATCTATTCTGAAGTTGTTTTTCAAGTTTTCAACAGTAAGGTATAGGAAATTGTAAGTTATGGTTTCTCAACTTTGTGGTGGTCTATTTTACCCAGAAGTTTGGGTTCAATTTCGTTTTAATTATCAGCCTGTTGGGAAGTTAGGGATACGAACATAATATCAAATTGTGGGTTCATTTTCATACTTGCTAGTATCAAGCATATACTGGGTTATGAATGAATATTGATGTTGAGTCTAATGAGAGATGATTACTCTTTAATATTTTTTTGAAGTTTTTGGGAAGAATTGTTCAAAATCTAAATTTTTCCTGTTGTTTCTTTTCTGGTTGTCAATGCTTGAATTTACTCTATGCTGAAGAATCCCACCTTGATGAAAAGAACCAAGAATTGAAAAGGAAGGATGAGGTATTAGCTCAGAAGGAAAAGATCATTAGTGCCAAGCTCGATAGCATTTCATTGCTTGAAAGCGAGATTGCTTCTTTTCAGGTTTGTGGCAGCAGCAGTTTAGACTTTTACTTTTTTTTTTGTTGTTGGTGAAATTATTATCTGCTTGATCTTGCTGGTCTAATTATCTCTAAAAACTGGTATGTGAAGCGATACTTCACTCAAATGCTAAGTTTTTTTAGTCTATTATTGTGCTCAGAAAAAAGAGAAACTAGATGCTGAAGAGCAGGTTGGGAGGGCATATGCACGTGCTCATGAATTAGAAAGACAGGCAAGAAATGAAAAGAGTACTTTTATATTTTTTATTTGTTTAAATCACTGCATTATTTTTTATTATCTACCACCCTCCCGCAGGTCGATGATCTCGAAAGGAAATTGGAGATACTGACTAGGGAGATAGAGTCCTGGGAAACCCTAGCAACTGAAACTGAGAAGAAAACACATGAAGCCAGTTTAAAATTAGAGAATGTAAGAAATCATTTCACTAGTTTTTCTTATATACTGTTGGGTTTTCATGTTGATGGTTTTTTTATTGCTTGAACGTGATAATAATTTTGTTTGGCATGTAATTACATTTTGCATGAAGTATGCATAATGTTATCATTTTTTTTCTTTACTACATCGTCAACTCTGTATCTCTAGGTTTTCCCTGGTGTTTGATGAATTCAACTCTTCCTTATGAGATATGCTTTACAGAACTGTACTCTATGTAGCTTTCATTCAAATGTTCTCAACTCTCACTCATTGTAGTTTCTTTTTATTAGATTTAGATTTTATAACTTTTCTGAATTTCATTTTTATTTTTGGATTGTTAAATATGATTTACAAGATCTTTGCTCCATTTAGATGCTTTTTCATTGCTGCTAGTCTGTTTGTAAAAGATATAACCAGTTCAGTGTATAAACTTCAGTTTCATAGAGCCAGAGTTTTTGCTATAAACTTCTAGGAAGGGTTATTTGTAAATAGGATGTAATTTTTTAAATATAATTTCTATGAGAGTATGGGTCCATCAAAGAAGGCGGTGGATTTCATAAAGGTTTTTGTTTTCAAAAAATAAATTTCACCTGATCAGACAATTTCATTAAATTTTAAATCTTGTGTTTTAGCAGTAATCTCTTTCTGTTATTTTCATTTAACCTGATAGTCTCGCATTTATTCTTTTTGACACCAACTTGTAAATGTGGAAGATGTTTTTCACTTTAACAGTTCCAGAAGATTCATGAAGAACAGAAGACTAGAATTCGTGTAACTGAACGGGCACTTGAAGTGTCTAAGGTATTTCACAATGCTTCTGAATCTTATTAATGCAGACTCCTGATAGTGATCCTTTGTTACATATTCTTGTTATTAATGAAAAAAAATCAGGAAGAGATGAGGAAGGCAAAGTTTGAGGCTGCGTCAAAAATTCAAGAGTTAACAGAGGTGATTTGTTTGAATAATCTAGAATGGTGAATGTTATTTTAGATAAAGTTTCAATCGTGAGGTTGATGCTAACTTTCTTCCATCAACAGGTTCACGGTGCGTGGCTCCCGCCTTGGCTTGCTTCACATTATAGCCATTTTCAGGTAATGCTCTGGTATTTTGTTCCCACACTCCAACTTTTATTTCCCTCTATTTTGAAGGTTCATCACTTTGCAGTTTTTTATCACAACACACTGGAAAGAACATGCAAAACCTGCAATTGATGTACTAATTCAGAAGGTACTATATATAAGCTTTACTTCCTACTCACTATTTTGGCAGGAAAAAAAAATGTTACAGCTGTCATGTTTTCTTTCCCTTCCACTTCCTTCTTTTGTTCTTCACATTCACTGGTTTCGGATGGCACCAAGTTTTAGAATTAGATTATGTCTTCTGGCCCCTGGAATCTTTATGCATTGAACTAGTTTAACTAGCGTGTTTTCAGACGAAAAAAAAAGTTGAATTTGTTTGTTGGTTAAGATCCTCCTATTTCTCTCTTTATATATATGTATATATAAAAAATTTTGTAAGCCTATATTTGTTTTTAGGCTGTGTAATTAATCATTACTCATGTTTTCAACTTGCTACAGGCTGCGGATAAGACAACACAAGCAGCAACATGGGCTGAACCCCATGTGAAAACAGTGAAAGCAGTAAGCTCAAAGTTTTTATTGTTTAACTCAAAAGAAGATCTCTTCAAGAACTTTGTTTTATAATTCTTTGGGGAATCTATCTTGAAAGGAATAAAATGGTTTTCCTGGGTTTAGATGATACACTTTGGACTAGTTTTGGACAAGCTCACTTCAAGACCTTCCTTTGGCTGTCCGCGAATAGGGAGTTGATTATAATTGATTTCTTGTTCATTAGTCAGTCAAATTTTCTTTCTGTAACTGAGCCGCCTTTGTTTTCTCTTCTTTCTTTATTTAGTTTTTAAATTGTAGAACTAAGAAAAAGTTTGAGTTGGTCAGTGCCCTGAGTATGGTCTCACGCGCACTAGAATTTAAGCAAAACTGAATGCATCTTTAAACTAATGAATAATGGTGAGCTGGACACCTAAAATTAAGGGGATTTTGCATGTATAACAAAAAATGGCAAAATATTTCCATCTATAGCACAAAATCTAAAATAATTTCATTTGTAGCAGAAAATTCAAATTGACTTCTATCACTTGTTAAGTTTTATTAGTGATAGAATTCAATCAATGATAGACTCATTCTATCACTGCTTAAGTTTTCTATCAGTGATAGAAATCTAAATTAAGTTCTATCACTAGGTGAGTGATAGACTATCACTAGGTGAATGATAGAAATAAATATGCTATAGATGAATTATTTTAAAAATTATGCTGCAAATATAATACAAGAGTTAGAATGTGTTGCTGATGGTAAATTCTCTAAAATTAACTAGCTCCAACAAGTAGAATGAGGGCATCTGTTATTTATTTATTATTTATTTTTAAGAAAAAAGTACTTTTGGATGATAAGAAACAAGAGGGAAACTGGAAGGAGATGGTAAAAGCCATCTTCAATTCTTAAGTGGTTAGAACAACTGTTTTACTTTTGGTGTAAACCACCTCTATTATTTCATAACTACAGTTATGACTCACTTTTATATAGTTGGAGATCTCTTTTGTAATCCACTCGAGGAGCTTTTGTAATTTCATTAAATTTGTTTCTTATCCAAAAAATAATCTTGAGAGTAGAATAACTATTGCTGAAAATAGTGGATTGCTTATATCAAGTAACCACCAAGAGACAATCGAATCAAAAAAGAGAATAAGTTGACTCTTTTCTTCTTCTTCTTATTATTATTATTTTGCTGTATGAAGTTTCTTCTGACGACATCTTCCAAAAGTGGATTGCTCTCTCATATTCCATGACGTTTGCTTGCAGAAATACATCCCTGCCGTGAAGGAAAGATTGTTGGTAGTAAAAACAAATGTTAAGCCACATGTCGAGACATTAACTACAAAAACTGTAAAATTTTACAAGAAGTCGAAGAGCACGATAACTCCTTATGCAATTAAATCTAAAGAAGCTATTGTTCCCTACTATCTGGTAGGTTGTGATACTTTATACCTTTTTTCCTGAATACAAATAGCTACTATTCACTGAAGAAAACATTTTGTGCTCTTTCTCGTTTTGGTGACAGGAAGTTAAGAAGTTCAGCAAGCCGTATATTGATCAGGTTGCTACTGTTACAAAACCTCATGTGGAAAAGGTTAGGGTGGGCTTGAAGCCCTATACGAAGAAAATAGTTCGTGCATATGGAAAATTTCTAAAATCTGCGGCTGTATATCATCAAAAGGTACATTGTCATCCCCACTTCTTTACAAATTTTAGAGGATATGGATGTATGGACTGTGGTAAGTGATTTGCTTGGCTTGTGAACTTTACAGTGCCTGTGTAGTCTTGTTTATATTCTAACCCAAAAATTTGAAATTCATTCTTCTTTTCCCCATCCACATCTCCGGAGTTTCTGAGTTGGATTTTCACTCCTAGCCCTCCCTCTTGTTTATTTATTTATATTTTTTTTATAACTGGAAATCAAAGTTTCGCCGCACTATATACTCGGGACACACCCACCCATCCCATCCAAGAGACAATAAGGAAAACAATTAAGCTCACTCATGGATTTCAAATCTGAGACTTCTAAGTTCCAAGGGAGCTTATCTTGGAGACCTCAAACCTCTACCAACGAGGCCACCCCTTTAAGAATTTCCCTCCTGTTAATTGTTGCTAAGTTGTTTTTTCCTTCGTTTGGTGAAGTTATAGAGCGAAACTGATATAGAATAAAAGGTTTCCCATATTTTCTAGACATTTACCTTTCCTTCCAGTTTCATTCTATCACCTAGAATAACTTTTTCTCCTGCACACCATGTTTACTCTCTCAAACAAGATGACTGACTAGTCCCCAAAGGGGTGGCGCGGTAGTTAAAGGCTTGTGTCTTGGATGTGTGATCTCCTCAAGGTTCTAGGTTTGAGACTCACCAGTAACGTTAATTTGTAGATACCTCCCGTATTTCTGTTCCTTTGATATCTCTTGGTGTCTGGCCTAGGGACGAACGTGGTTATCCTGAATAGCAAACCTCCTATTTCCCGGTTTCCAAAAGAAAAAACAAGATGATTGAGGAATTAATTTGGCAATTGGCTCTAATTTTATAATCCTTACAATTATCTGGCCACGTGGCTGACAGGGGATGTATCTTTTTAATCATCTGAAGTTGCTAAAAAGTGAGAAGGGTGATTATAGAACTATCATCAGTTTTTGAATTCCTCAAAATGTTCAGCTGGAAATGTAAATTTTTCAGTAGTTATTAATAATAGATTGTTGATTGTTTATTCAAATGAGACTGGGCAAGTTATGTATCATATTTATTTAAAATTTCCCAGAATCATATTTATCTTTTTCTGATGAAGAAATAAATTTTATTTTGAAGTAAGCAATTATCTTTTTTTTTTTTTTAGGTTAAAGGTGCTGTTAAAGAGAATCTTAATAAACACGAATTGACCAGGCCCCTCGCAGCTACAGAGTTGGAATGGTTTGCGGTATGCATTTTTTTGTTTTTTTTTTCTTTCCTTTTTTCCCCCTACTCCCTCATCTTTCTAACATTGAATTCCAATTAAAATACTGCAGGCTTCAGCTTTGTTGGCTCTTCCGATTGTTCTGCTGTTTAAAATATGCTCTGCCATTTTCTGGTCAGTACTATACATGTCGTCCTATGTCAATACATCTGCAACTGTTTGTTTTGTTTTTTTGTTTTTTTTAATATCCGTGATTATCTGGATCAGCTTGTGTGCACTTCGACTATTGTCACAGGGCATACTACCTGACCTTATAATATTTAGATATCAAAAAAATTCATAGGAAATTAATTCTTAGGTAGGTGGTCAGGCACCATGAATTGAACCCATCATGTCTTAGTTCCTCAATGCCCTCTTTACTACTAGATCACTCTAAGATGGTTCTGCAAGTGCTTTTTTATTTCGTTGAAAATCAGTTGTTTCTCACGTATATGGATATAATGCTCAATTTTCCTGATCACTTGCAGGAAGAAAACAAAGAAACCTGCTCGAAACACGAACGCTCACCATGCACGTCGTAAGGGTAAAAGGGGGCATCCTGAGAAGTAGAATATCATTGCGTTACCTGTCAAGCTCTCATGGGATCTTTTTGAGGTTCGATTCGATCAACTACTGAATCTTAGTAATATTCTTCTCCATGTAACAAAACCTCGTTCATCTGAACCTGTTTGTTACGGCCTTCCATTGTTTGTAGATGGGGCTTTGGTGGTTATTGAGGGCCTTCTTGGCCATAAACTATTAATTATTTTTTTGCATATTATTTGATCTTTTGTGATAGGCATTTTAGACCCCTTTGTTCTGTTACTCCTTTAGTTATCAGGAGATAGTCGGAGCCTATATAGCCCATACAAGTTAATGTAAAATAGTACGTTGCTTAATTTTAAGCCAGTCATTTGCATTTTTTATTCCCAACTACGAGCTGTTAGATTAAACACATGTAACATTATTTCTCTTTATTAAATTTCCACTTATTTGATTTGGTTTCCATTTGGGTTTATATGTATTTTATCTTTGAGGTTATTTTTCTTTTCTTTTTTGGATACAAGACCTAAGTTTCCATTAAGGAAAAAATGAAAGAGAATACAAATAGAAATACAAGGGACGTACAAAAAAAAAAGAAGAAAGAAACAGAGGAGCTAAAAAAATGGATAGACCTTATAAAAATGGTCTCTAATTAAAATAGATAATATCTAAAAAATAATTACCAAAAAGCTTAGGCATAGAATCGTAGAGAGAAATATAGAATTTAATAAGAAATTGGCGTGGTTACCCTTCTTTCAAAAAAAAAAAAGAAATCACACATCCGACTAAGATTTTTCAACCCCTCTAAAAATTCTATTGTTTTTCTTCTTCTAGAGCTCCCGCATAGTGGCATACACTTTGACCTACCACAAAAAACAATCATTTATCTGGAAGGGTAGGGTGAGACAACATCTCCTGCAACACAAACTCGAACCCAACAATGAATTAATTCCAAACATCAACTGTCATTGTTTGGCGCATAAACGAAAGCACTCTCTTCCGTCTCGATCTATGGTATTAATCTTCCAAAGAGAACTTGCCAAGTGAAAAAAATTAAACATTTGTTTTTGAGTTTTCCCCCTCTAAAAACCTCTCGAATAAGGGTAGAAGGTCACCAAGACACTGAAGAAAGAACGACAAAGAGAAGTCCATGGGCAGTTTAAGGGACCAACAAAGAACTGACCATATACACAATTTTAGTCTCCCAGCAGAAAAATCAATAAACACAGAAGTTTCCTTGTTTTTTTTTTTTTTTGAAACAAGGCAACCACTTTCGTCCTTAGGTCAGGTACCGGAGACATCGAAAGAGTAATGTCACAGTTGAGTCTCGAACCTAGGACCTTGAGGGGAGCATACCATCAAAGCCCAAGTCTTCCACCACTGCACCACCCCTTGGGGACAGAAGTTTCCTTGTTAGTGAGCAGGCGACTGAAACTCAAATGCAACGAAGAACGACTCTGAGACCAAGAGGCCGAGAACATCTATGACTTTACAATTTAGCATATTAGATAAATGGAAAAGACGATAAAACAACGAGCATAGGGGTCTATCTCCCAACCACCTATCTTCCCAAAAAAAACGTATCAAGTAATGTATTGCCAACTTAGACATCACTGATTAAAACATTATATCCTTGAAAAGGTTAAAGATTCAGATCCTATAGGTTTAGATATTCATCCTCACATGTAATATATTCTTTTTATCAAAATGTCACATTGTCTAACTACTGAGTATGAGTTGGAAGAGAAAGTCTGAATTTTATTGGAGTTATGCCTAAAAAAGAGGCTGTAAAACCTTTTATACAGAAATCCTAGTTTAACCTGTAAAAATACTTCTCTAATGAATAAAATTACTTACAAGAAAATCCAGGAATACCCAAATAAAAGTCTGAACATAGCAACGGATAACAAAAGTAAGATTTCTGATACATCAGCCACCCTATGAATTTAACAAGGTTCTACTGTAAGTTGTTGCATGATTGCATTATTATTGCATCACAAGGCTCCAATTTTCAGCTTTAATATTTCTTAACCCAAAATCAACTTCCTTCCTTTCCTTTTTTTCTTTTGCCCTTAAAGAATGGCGCAGTGGTTGAGCATCTGAATTTTGAGGATGTGCTCCTCTTAAAGTCTCAACTTCGAAGCCGTTTCCTATTTTATCTTCCGGTGTCTAGCCTTAAGACGGACGTGGTTGTTCCCTACTTTTGAAAAGTGAAGCTCCAAATTCTCGAGTCATAAAAGAAAAATGTATCAATTTCATTTTTTAAGAGGCTTTCTTCTTTCTTAAGATCATAAAAAGATCTTTAGAATCGATCAACCCTCGTGACCCAATTTGCAATTAGGAGTAGAGTAGCCTATGACATCTTATAAAAGTTAGTGAAATCTTCCATATGTCAAGACCGACCTTTTTATAACACATCTTTCAATTTTGATTTTATATTAGATAATACAAAATTTTATCTTAAAATCAATTAACAATGAGAATGATAGTTTATGCATCTTAAAAATGTTGTGAAGCCTTCTCGTCTTTCTCGTATGGGATTCTCAACCCAATTTTTTAACTTGCATATTTGTTTTGTTGAGATGCCTTTGAACGATGATGTCATACGATTATTTAGTCGAGGGTCTCATTGTTCAGTAGTCCCGGGGTAGAGCACCTAATGAGGACTTTGGGGCAACACCCCCAAAACCTCTACGTAATATGTAATTTGGTTTATGTTTTTGTATTGAGCATTTTTATGTATCCTATTATATGTTGTAATAGGATTTTTTTTTAGTACACTATATAAATTCTCTTAAAACTCTAACCCTAGTTTGATTGATATTTTGAATTTTTATCTCCTAAATGAAATAGTTCTCTCTTCTACTTGTGGACATAGTTAATACACCATTAATAAACCACGTAAATCACCATATTTTGTCTCACGTTTTATTATTTTTATCTTGATTGTTGATTCCGTTATCATAACTTTTTTTTTTGTTTTGTTGAAACCATGTTCTTGATTTAAAAATGATGGCTATGGTTAATTAAGGGCAATTTCATAGAAGAAAACATCTTGATCCAAAAGCTTGCACATTTGAAGTTGCTAGTTGTAGGTCTCCAATGGTGGCTATGGTTGATGGTCAAAAATGGCTAACATTTATTAAGTTCAAAGATTTTGTTTTCTAATTTTGTAATTTGTTTTGACTTTTATGGCATTGCCGACATCTCCAACTCTCAATCTCTCAATCTACAATAATAATACATAAGCTTGTTATATTATTTTGCCTTACGATTTTAAGATTTTTTTTTTTTTTGATTAAATTTAAACTGTTTGACTTGTAAGATAATTGTATATGGGCTCAGTTTTACTTCAATTATTCTCTAACCTCCAAGACAAACCAAACCAATCAAATCAAGTTCAAGAGATGTTTTCCTTTTGAAAAAGATGATCTTATTAAAAAATAATAATAAATAAATAAAGTTACATTAAAGTTAAATTATAGATTTATTTTGTGTAAAAAATTAGAATTTAATTTATATGATTTTAAAAGTTGAAATTTAATTCCTATAGTTAGAATCTAATAAATAGTCTTTGCCAATAACATTCTGAATTAAAAATGAAGTTAATTAGCTACCTATATGTAAAATTTAATTCCTATAGTTAGAATCTAATAAATAGTCTTTGCCAATAACATTCTGAATTAAAAATGAAGTTAATTAGCTACCTATATGTAAATAGAGTGGTGTCTTATGAGAATTATATAACAATTTAGGATCGAACTCGTGATCATGAAGTTGAATTAGAAAATAAGTCACTAATTTGTAAATAAGCTACAATTTCTAAATAAGCTACATTAAATGGTCAATTTTAATTTGTTACATAATTCACACTTCTAACACCATACAAAAAATACCTCAATAACACATATAGCTAAAAAAAACACAAAATTTAAAATATATACATTGTCTTTAAGTTTAACACATGGACATAGCAACAGTAGTTCAACAGTATTAATATACTTTCATTGACCATAAAATTATGGATTCGATTCCCTATCTTCAATTGTTGTAATCTCAAAAAAAAAAACATACATGGTCATAGCTTATATATTTATCCGGAATCTTTCTACGCATATATAGTTTTTTTTTTCACTGAATTCCTAAATATTTGAAGAAGAAAAAAAAAGGAGAGATTTTACGACAAATTCTAGGGAGAGCATATCACTTTAATTACAGCTAAAGCAATGAAGTAACTTTGGAAGCACACAAAATTTTGCAGCTAAGTGTTTCTTTTCTTCCTTTGAAAGAAAAACATATAAACTGATACAAAAACAGTCCCAACAAAACAAACACATAATAATCACAGTACTGTAGAATTAAACCAAAACTCCAAAGCACAAACAGATCATTGTCTGTATAAATTAACATATATCTTTGATCAAGAAATTACAAATTTGAATCTTCGTGTACTAAAAAAAAAGCACAAACAAGGCATTGAAATCTCGAAAAAGGGTCACAAAAATTACAGAAACCCCATCAAGAAACGCCATTGAAAATTTACAAGAACTTCAATCCAACAATCTCAAGCTCCGCGAAACGATCGACGGATCAGCAAAACGAGCGGAGAAAGATCTGGAGAGATCATCAAGCTCAGAGGAGCAGCTGAATCCTTGATCAAAATTCAACTCATAAGCATTTGAATTGTAAGAACGCAATTCAACAGAAGAAGAACAGAACATTTTCTTTTTCTCTTTCCTGATTTTTTGCCACAAAATCTGCCATCCAAAGCCTTTGCTTTCTCGTTCATTTGAATCGCAGCTCTTACCCAACCTGATGCTTTGGCTCCGTGAATTTCGCCATTTGATTCCCATTTGTTGATTTGAATCCAAAATTATGAAAATTAGAACAAAAAATCAAAAGGGTCAATGAATTAATGTACCAAACGTTGAGAGAGAAAAAAGAAATAGAAGATATCATTTGCCATTTGGCGAAGGCAGCTTAAAAGGGAATAGAGATTGATTTGGTTTCAATGTAAAGAGCCGCCGAAAGATTCTGAAAATAAATAAATAAATAATTATACTTTGTGTTTGTTTGAAATGGAAATAGTCAGAACTGACAGGCTTTGCCAATTGTAAAGTATAATTCCAATTTAGTACATAATTTCAAATGGAAAAATGATGGGAGTTGAGCAATTAGGATTAAAATATAAACGTGATGAGTGGATTATTATTTGACTTTAAGCCATCATTGTCAACGTCTTAAGAAATTGATGAACTTACAAAATTGATGGTATTAGAGATGTCCACTAAGCGAGATAGGAATAGGAAGGGATTGGTTTACTATCCTACTCCTACCACTCATTTTAATCCTCATCTTTGAAATATTTCCAGTTAAATTTTATGAAAAATAGGGTAGAGACCCAAGAGAATTTCTGAATTCCGAGGATTAATTTTTACCCACTTTTTTAATCTTAATTCAATTTAATAAATTTTAGATCATTTTTCCATCAGTTAAAATGTTATTAGTTTCTCGAAAATTTTAGATTATTAGTTTATTAGTCAATTCAATAAATTTTAGATTACTTTAAAATAATTTAACCTAAAATTATTTATTAAAAATTCAAATTTTCAAAATATTAAATTGTGAACAAATAGACCAATGATATTAATATATAGTCAATGATCAAAAGGTTCATAAGTTCAAATCCATTATCCTCGATTATAACAAGAAAAACTCTTTTTACCAATAAAATCTCCTTTTTTTATTTTTAATAGAAAAGAAAACAATTTCATTAATGAGTGAAAATATTTATGAACAAACTTATTAAAAAAATCTATGAGATAGAAGGTAGGGTGAGACGAAGTTGGGGAAAGACAAAGCTAACTTCATACGTGTCCTTCCCTTTTGTTACTTTCTTTTCACGTCAAACAACACTTGCAATGTCTTATGCACCATCACCCACGCCGAACACACCTTTTCATTCATGTCAGTGACGTCGTTGTCCACGGACGAAGTTGTGCACATCAGCCCAAAACATCGTAATTCACGTAAGCCTACTTCGAGTGAAGTCATGCTCCACGCTGCCATCATCTTAACACTCGAATCTAGCCACCTCTCAGCCAGATCTAAACATAAGAGGTCTGATCGAAATACCCCCAACCACATGCAAGTAGATCCAAGCTTGGGAGGCCAGTTCTAACCAGGTTCGTGAACCCCGACCTCAAATTCGTGAACTTGACCTCAAGCCTAGATTTGAGTAAACTGGGACCTTAACTCACAAATTCGAGCTCGACACATCACGCGCTGCCATCTTGTTTTCCATATAGTTTGACCATAATCTTCTACAACCAGAGCCCATTTTATGATCAACTACTATCCATGTGCGATTAGAACCCTGCCACACTTGTTTTTCACACCGAATTGATGTCATGTGTTAAAGAGGATGCCACACCACATGCCTTCATTGTTGTTATTAATTGTTGATAGAATGTCACATGCCTTCATTAAGTATCACACTGGATTGTTGACAAGTGTCGAGAGGATGTCACATACCTTCTTGTGTATCACACCTATTTGTTATTAGGTATTGAGAGATGTCACATACCCTCATTGTGTATCATCTCGAATTGTTGTCAGGCATTGAGAGGATGTCACATACCTTCATTGTTATCACACCAAATTGTTGTCATGAGAGGATGACACATACTCTCATTAGTTCTACATTGAATTATTGTCAAAGTGTTGAGCGGATGACAGATACCCTCATTCGTGTCATACTAGATTGTTTTCAGGTGTCTATATATCTCATATGGATATGCACAGGGAAAAACAACTCACTAATTCAAGTATCGATTGTCACAAATTCGTTGACCGTTGGCATATTAGACAATTAGGGCTAGTGTAGTCAATTGTACGCCTCATATTATAGTTTGATGACCCTAGTCACCCTATTAGGTTATTATATGCCTCGTAGGCCTTGCGATTACACTCTATGGTTTAGACTTAGTGATGTTGATGATGACAATTGGTTAGACCATAAGTCCTTTGTGATGATGCATTTTCTAGAATCATTAGGATGACGTGTAGAGAATCTAGATGAAAGCATTTTCAATTCATTAACCATTATAATTTTCCTTTAATTATTTTGAGGGTCTTGAATTTTTTATAGAACTATTTCAAAAGGGTGACGCATGGTTGAAGGTTTGAATTCTGAAGGTGTACTTACCTCAAGGTCTCAAGTTTAAGACTCACTCATGTCATTAATTTATAGACACTTTTCATGTCTCTATTCCTTATTGTTTCTCGGTGTCTGGCCTAGAGACGAGCATGATTACTCCAAGTATAGTGGAGCAAAGCTTGATTTCTCAATTTTCAAGGGAAAAATAGGGGAACCTCAGGCAGATTTTAATTTGATTTAATAATATTTATTTATGAGATTTTCTTAACATCCACTATTTATAATATGTCAAGTATTTATACATACATTAATACACCGACTTAGATTATTCTCGAAAGTTAGATCGATGTAGAGAAAACCTGATATGGACATGGACGTTGAATTAGAGAGACATCCTTGAGGGTTACATAATTGGTCGAATGCTTGGGGTTTGAAGATATACTCCCCTTGAGGGTCCCAGGTTTAAAACCTATTTGTGACATGAATTTGTACACTCTCAAATTGTGTCTACACTTCTTCAATAAATTTCAATGTCACAGTTTAAGTACTGACCGATGGTTTAGAGAGGTGAAGCTCCAAGTTTGACGACAACAAGGGACACTTCAAGAGGGAGTAGAGAGAGAATTGGGTTTAAACTAATGGATGTAGAAGGGAAGGAGAGAATCACTCCACCGAGCAAAACAAATGTCGAGAGAAAGCTGAAAAGATAGAATAAAAGCAAACAAAAAATACAAAGACACTTATAGAGAGACAGGACACGACAATGAAGGAGAGAAATCTTTCATAAGAGGAAGGATCAACCACACCCGTCCCTAGGCCAGGCACCGAGAGACATCAAAGGAGTAATATCACAGCTGAATTTCAAACCTGAAATCTTAAGGGGAGCATACCCTTAAAACCCATGTCTTCAACCACTATGTCACCCCTAGAGCACGGGCCAACTGGGATTTTATAGAAAGGAATTGTAGAGGTTATTATAGGGAGAGGGTGTACTTCACTATACTTGGTTAGAATATATTAAAACTGGAATTCATGTGGAAGTATTTTAGTATAAAAAATTTATTTTATATTTAACACAAATTTGATTTTTTTTTTATCATAAAAAAAAAATTAGTATCAAAATTTATGCCATTAAATTAAAGGAAGGCCTAATCATCATCATATGTCCCACCCATACACCCAAAAATACCTAAGTCCAACTTCTAAAACGACGAATTCCATCTTCCTAAATTACTAATAAAACTAAACCTTGATTAAAGGGTGGTCCGTATCCATCCTAATAATAATTTTGAGGTAGAAAGATTAGGTTTAGCTTGGATTTCCGGAGTATACTAAACAAAATTCCAAGTTAAACTTAAAACATTTGGATGCTAAAAAAATCTTTAAAAAATTAATTCCTAAATAAGTGGTCACCTATTATTTCACCAAGCCCTCTTGACCTCTAATTTAGGCATTAATTATCATCAAATCATGCAAAATTTTGATAGATTTTAGATGTATTAAATGATAAACGATAACATAACAACATAAATCTAAGTGTTAGAAATATTAGGACCTCCTCCCCTCTTGAAATCTCTCTCAACCCCAAAATCACTCACCATAATATTGCATGCTCTATTTATAACCAACAAGCATTACTACTTCTGCAACTAATTACTAATAGACTTCTAATATCCTAATAGTACTCTAATAACATTGTTACCAGATTTATGTACACTCACCCAAAATGGTGCACAATATCAACCATGTCTCCACATGCAGCTGTCTTTTGCTTCCAGGGCCTTAGAATATACCAAAAAAACATCATATTAATTTCCTCCAAACGTTTTGGCTGATCCTTGAAAAGCTAGGACCATCATCTAACCTCTGTCAGAAGAAATATCATATTAATTCACTCGTTCGATAAAAATTACATTATGAACAGATGCAACGAGCATGATGTATAGAAACAGAATGCTTGTTGGTTTAACGAAAACGGTGAGTTTTTCAGTCAACTGCTAGTCTGAAAAAATTAAACCAAGTCAGTACAGCAGAGAATGTAGTCATTGAATAAGATAGAGAAGTTTACCTATGTACAATTGCCAATTAATCCACTTTGATAATAGGAGTAAGAGGATTCAAGTCTATCACCTCTACTACTTGCAAGTGTGAGTAACTCCCATGATTCAAATGTGCTGGACCAAAAGTTATTCTCGCCCGATTAAGACTAGTTGCCAAATATAGCATCTGTGAGGCCAATGGAGCTCATCTAGATTTCAGCTTGCTCTTGAGTTTTTGTAACTCCTCTTCTTGTTGCTAGAAGCAAATAAAACAAATACGAGTTAAGAAAGATTGCAAAATCGACTATTACATTGCATCATTTAAGTTTAGTAGAATGAGGTTTGGACCTTGAACAACTTTTTGCAGACGACTTCGGACCTTTCTTGTAGTAAGCACCATTCCATGGCCATGTCGTATTCTATTGTATTTGGCTGAGAGCAATGCGAGGTTGATACAGCATCTTTCTGGGCAGTAACCAAAAAGGAATGAATAGATGAAAAACAGGGGAATAAACAGGCAGGAAGGAATTAAAGAGTCCAACTGGTGTAGTTCAGAGAAAGAAAGAGGCCCACATTACCATCCCACGTTGCATATGATGTCTTAGCTTATCTATACAGTAGTGCCCAAAAAAAGTTTGTTTCTTCGACGGGAGATGAGGAGCTGCAAAGCTTCCAACAAGAGCACTGAAAAATATTAAGATAAAAATTAGCTGAGAAAAGCTATTCAACCTGCATGGACCTTGCAAGTTGGCAGGGACTCAATTAGTGTGGGGTGGGGGTGAAACCTATTTTAAACCCCTTTCATCTGCCTGGAGGAAGGTGTTGGAGTTAATTTTATATGTGTATTGTGTAATTTATAGTATTTCTAGCCTTAGGCCCGTGTATCTCCTATATAAGGACATTACTGCTATGAATAAAGATACAACGACTATTCAATCTCAATAGAGTTTACATGGTATCAGAGCCATCTTAGAATCTTAGAGTTTTCAAGATTAGGGTTCGATGTATACTTCTCGTGGTTCTTTTTTTGAGTTGTGCGTCTGCAGTTGAATAGTAGTTAGAAGTCAGATCTACTGTCTGATAAAAATCTTATGTCATCTATCAGCTGTCAAAATCGTCCGTCAATCGTCAAAATTTTTGGAGCCTGTTTTTGACGAAACCTACATCAAAATACTCAGAAGGAGCTGATCTACACAGTCGTATAAGTTTCATCATTAAATGACAAACAATTAAAGCACTCTAGACAAAACAACTTTCTGTTGCCGAACACACGTGTCGCATGTGAGGGCACGCGACTGGCTTGTTTGGCCCATGCTCATTTGGTTTTCATCCTCGCCAACCTCTTTACGTGTCTGTCAAATTTATTTTTTGGTCTGAGCACCTGAATGCTCCAATTCTGACATTTATTGTTCTGTCCAATGTCGATTTTTGAGTACTTATCGGCCTGAGAACCCGGGTGCTCCAATTCTGACATTTACTGATCTGTCTAGTACCGATTTTTGTCTACTGTTTGTTTGGGCTCTGATACTAAAAAATTTATGTGGGTTTTGTGCGCGACGGAGATTGGTTCAAGTTCATATATTTTGTTTGTAGTTTACGACACTAAATAGTCTCAAGTTAGACGATAAGGGTTGTTGTCAGGTGTGCTTCTTTTTCATTTTGTTCGACTCTGTTTTTTTCTATATTATTACGATATTGGCTGCCTCATTTTATTTACATTAAGAAAGTACGGTCGAAACCAAGCAAACGAGTATTATCTCTCATTCGATGGGGATTACGAAAGGTCAAACTACCTTAATTGGAGTAGAACAATTAAGTTCCATATGTTGAGCAACGAAATGGAAGGGCATATCAAAGACGATCTGTTTGAAGAAGACGTTGAGAAAAAGGCGTGAAAACGACATGATGCACGGTTATACAACCAGATTACAAATTCCATGAATCATCACATAACACTCAAATAGTGCCCTCATTCGAAGAGATGTTTCGCGTGTTATGAAGAGTGTGAGTGCTCCTACATCTAAACCTGGATATGATCGACGCCAAGACACTAGTGGTAAGAACCAGCGTCCAAAATCTCGAGGAGATATTATCTATTATTATTGTTGTAAACCAGGCCATATGAAGAGACACTGCATTAAATTACAGTATCACAATTAAAGGCTTCAAACAGCCCATCTTGCATCCAATGACAATATCTCTATTGATGAGTTTCCTTAACTTCAGGTGCCAAACGCTTCTTCGCAGTCATCTTTTTCGCTTCCTCCTGCTGCAACTCCAGTTGAGTCAGGTAACAATCATTGTCTTCTTTCATCGTCCACAAAGTGGGTCTAGCCTCTGGTGCTATTGCTCATATGAAAGATATACAAACTTGTTTTCTACTTTGTTGTCATCTACATCTTTTCCTATTGTCACTTTAGCAATTGGGTCTTCGTCTCTCATTCAGGGGTCAAACTCGGTCATACTCACCCATACACTTTCGTTGTCATCTTATGTTTGCCTAAGTTTTCGAATAACCTGATTTCTGTGAGTCAACTTTCTCATGACCCTAAATGTTTTGTTTCGTTTTTCCCTGGTTATTACTTGTTTCGAGATCATTTAACAAAGACGATTATTGGTAGAGCGCATGAATTTGGGGGTCTCTACATCCTAGATCAACAATGAGATAAAGTTGTAGCTTGTGCAAGCACCAAGTCCCAATTTGAGATCCTTTGTCGGTTAGGCCACTCTTCGTTATCAGTTTTGAAGAAGTTACTTCCAATGTAGTAAGGCGTCATCTTTGAATTGTGAGTCGTGTCAATTTGCAAAATTTCATCGTCTTAGTTCCATTCCTAGGGTCAATAAAGAGTTGAAGCTCCATTTACTTTAATTCATTCAGATGTTTGGATTCCAAGTCCAGTTAAGCACAAAAGGGGTTTTTGGTATTTTGTTACATTTGTTGACGAATTTTCTCGTTTAAGATGGGTTTATCTAATGAAACATTGATCTTAATTGTTTTCACATTTTTGTGCCTTCAATATTGAAGTTCGTAATCAATTCAATGTGTCTATGAAAACTCTATTACTGAAAATTGCGGCATACATGTCTCTAATATCCTTGGTCGCCCCCTGCATAATAAAAAGAAGATATGGGAATCTATGGTCCAAGCTCTGTTATGGAACTTATGGAGAGAAAGAAATTATCGCATTTTCAAGGACAAATCGAACACATTTGGAAAATTTATGGAATCTACTTTGTACCTTGCTCTATTTTGGATTCATAGGGTTCCCCCTTTCTGTGATTATTCTTTGTCCATGCTTATCTCTCATTGGAAAAGTTTTTTGTAATTTTGTAATTGTTTCCGATAGGTTTCACCTATTCATCTATCAATGAAGTTTTGTTTCCTATAAAAAAAAACATCGTCTTACCTTGGTCTCCCTTTAAGTAATTTGCCTAAGTCTTCCTCTTTTGCAATCATGGAACCGCCTTGCTCTCATTCAAGTTGTTCTAGGCGGTCTTCCCATTAATTTCATGTCTCTTTTTAGGATGTTGATGAAAGTGGATAATAATCTTGTAAGGCTTACGAGGGACTTGCTATTGAAATGGAGTTGACGAAGGTAAAGAAGCGCACCTTGTCATATGGAAGGAGGTTTCTAAGAATTTGAGTCAAGGAGGATTAGGCACAAGAAATCTAAGAGCCCACAGCCACGCCTTGTTGGATAAGTGATTGTGGCATTTTCTTCACAAATCAGCTTTCCTTTGGCACAAAGTAATTTGAAGTAGCTATGGTTTCTTCCCTTTCGATTGGCATTAGTGGGGTCATTACATATCTAGGAATCTTTGGAAAGACATGAGGAACTCCGATTCTTTTCAAATCTACTTGATAGCTCAGTTAGGGATGGGAGAGACACTATTTTTCGGGAAGATACTTGGAAGGGAGATAGACATTTTTTTTATCCGTGAATGTCTGAACTAGTTTATGTGCACCTCGAGTTTTCTCATGGGACATACAGTTTGACCCTATAACATTTGGATGTCAAGAAAACTAGTAGGAAATTATTTACATAAGACACTCTTGCCACTAGGCCCCCTTGTCTTTCTCAGCTTTCTCATGAAAAACCCTAAGGTGCTTGATGTCTTATGAATTTTGGCATCCTCTCGTTGTTAGGGAGACATATGAGTTTGTCGCCTTACTTTCCTTTTAGGGGATTTTTCTTGTGTGTGGGAGGAGGGATCTGTGTCGTTGAGTTCCAAATCCTTCTTAGGCATTCACATATTATTCTTTCTACAGTTTTCTGGTTAATCTTTCTTTGGTTTCAACCAAAAGGTTGAATTTTTACTTAGCATATGCTCCATGTGGAAAGATTAACACCTTAGAAAGAGTAATGCGGAAGATTCCCTCCTTTTTAGGGCTCTTTCTTTTTGTACGTTTCAATGAAAGTTTGTTTTATCATATATATATATATATCAAGTTCTAAATTTGATGAATCAGAAAAACAATTTTTTTTTAATAATAAACCAAGTTTTCATTGAAAAAAAAAAAGTAAGAAAGAACACGAACAAAAAGGCATACAAAATAAACAAGCCTACAAAAGGGAGGCGGGCCTACCAGACCTACCAGAACTGCCTCGGAAAAATAAACTGGGCAAGATGGAACTATCAAAGTAGTTACTGCCACTATGGAATCAGAAACCAGACAACCGCCAACCACTCATCATATGGCACCTCAAGGCCCAAGAGCTGGCATCTTAAACTAGTCCAGAGGGCTAAATGCTTCGAGGTGAGAACTAACGGAATAAAATAGATGATAAACTACTGAATACGAACTTACCTCCCATTTTCAAGTAATAAGCAACCTTCAGCTAGTTTTCTAACTACTTTCTCTGCTGCTTCCTTAGATTTCAATACAACATAAGCTTGACCTACAAATTAATATGAGCAACAGGATTCTAAGGAACTCGGAATGCTAATAATATTTCTAAAGCCCTCGGTCGTTCTTGATAATATGAAACAAGATTTGAGAAAATGTTATAAACTCATACCTATGTGAGGCAGAGAAGTTGCAGAACGCTGAATCATCTTAGCTGTGCAGCTCTCGTTGAAGGCACGCCAGACTATATCCTAGAATGTTGTACAGGAAACTTTTTTGGATAAGAGAATGTTGTACAGTACAGGAAATAACAGAAAGGGATATCCTCACTTAGATATATGATTCCATATAGAATATTTTTATTTATGGCAAACGAACTTGTCTAGAAAATAAAATAAAATAATTATACGATACAGTAGAACATCACATCAAATAATATTTTTTGGAAAAAAAACATCACGTCAAATAATCAAAGCAAAGAATTTATGTTACCTCCACTTCGCCTGATGTGTAAGCAGGATCCAAATTCTGAATCAAAACAAGTGTTCCTTGCTCGTGTGCATTTTTAATTCTTTCTTCCCAAGGCTGACATAGAGATGATCAGTTTAAATGGTTAAGAAAATTTAAGAGCAAAAACAAGCGCATCTCTAGAACTGGACATGTAAATGGAATCTTTTTAGGTACAAAATACTAACTTCCCATCAATATATCGACACGAGATACAAAAACGAGAGAAAAACCTCAACCGAACTACTGAAAGATTACAAAAAGCACTATTAGGCAGAAACAATTAGGCATCAATAATTACAGAAAAGAGTGTGCAGTTTGCATCATCCACCGATAATGTTGTAGGGTCAGGCGGTATGCCCTGTGACATTAGTCGAGGTGAACGCAAGCTGGCCCAGATAGTCACGGATATCAAAAAGAAAAAAAAAAGATAACAGCTACAAAAATCTATCCATGATGACTTCTTTTTTGGATAGTAAGAAGGTCCGGTATTCTCTTTTTTCTGCATACCTATTGAGTTAAAGGACCTTGTTTCTTCCCTGTGTAAATATTTCAGCTTAACCATTTTAGCAGGAAAACCTTTTATGTTTTGGATATTTTTCCACCCATAACACATGGTCGATAGGTTTGATACTCTTCATATCTCAATAGAGTTTATGATTTAAGGAGAATGTTGATGAGAATAAAATATCACAGAGCAACTACCTAACCAAAAAAGGGTGATGCCTAATAAAGTGAACGTGAAAAGGTAACATCCTGTCTCATTTTGAGATCCTTGCTCTGATTGCTCCATATCTGGAAGTACTTCTATGAAGAGAATCTTACTTTCAATTTGAACAGAACTAGTCGTAGTTCTTTTCACCTTTTCACAACACAACCTTCAAATCACCTGTCTTCTCAAACTTCATTTTCCTTGTTTTTCCAAAATTCATTGTGAGCTTCTCAAAAAGGCAGTAGAAGCTTAGAACCAAGTGTTAGAGTTATAAGGGCAATTTAGTAGTTTATAATAAATTTATAGTTATGTCCTTTGTCGCAATTTCTTATTCGTAGTTAGGGTTTCCTTCAAGTCTATATTATATGTATTCTCCTTGATGAATAAAGGTGTGAGATTCTATTATGCTATATCACGTTTAACATGGTATCAGAGCTTAGTTGGAAAAGAAAAGGACAGTGAAAGCCTAAAGTTTTACATTCGTTGCTGTTTTGTCGGAGTTGTTCCGAGGGTTTTTTGTTCATGCAAGTGGGTTCTGCAATAAGAAAATTCAATTTCATATGTGGGTTTTATACACAATTGAGGCAACTTCCGATTGACTTGTTTTGAGTGGATAAGTGGATTTGCCGTCACAGGTTAATAGCTTTTGTTCGAGAGTGAATTTGCCGTCAAAGATTAATAGTTTTTTTTGTGAGTGGATTTGTGTCAGATGCTAGTGGCTTTGTGGGTGTAATTTTCCCTTCAATGCAAGTGGCTTGGTTTGTGGATTTTCCATCAATTGCTAGCTTGGATTGAATTTTCAATTGATTTTCCGTGAACAAATGAGATGTTTCTTCAAGTTGTGCTTGTGACAGTGCACACCTCATCAATTTGAATTCTCTCAACTCAATTGAAAATGGTTCAGATTAAGTACACCATCAAAATTACTACTACAGATTGTCTCCTAGTGAACATGAATTGTGTTTCTTCAAATGGTTTTGATTAAGGTGGTATTTGAATTAGCTCAGACGTGGGTGTCGGAGTTCCATTTTTCGTCCGGTCGACTGGGTTTTGCTTGCAAGGGTATTTCTGGCCAATTTGTGGAATTTTATCTACATCAAAGTACTTTGCTGTTTTTTTCGTAACTAATGGTTGAAACAAAGCAAATAATGAAATCTAATGAGTTTATCACAGAACACAAATTGAATTTTGATGTGTTAATGGGCAGTTCGGTTGATTTTTAGCTGCTGTTTTTTTTTTGCAAGAAAGTAATTTGGATGTTTTTTAGATTGGTTTGATTGGTCTTTGTTGTTTCCTATTAGTTGTGTTTTAGATCTAGTCCTCGAGGTTACTTGTGATTGATTTCACTGGGAAAATGCCTCATTTGGAGGAGTTTCTTACTAATGGTGACGACTCATACTGGCTGTTCAAAGACCCCATGTCCGTATCTGTTTGTGAGTATTCTATGGATGGATCAACACTGCAAGGCTGTCAAGTGGTTGTCTATGTTCTCGTGTGAAGAGCAACAAAGTTCAACAATATCATAAATCATCTAGAACAATATCTCCATCGTCCTCTACTACAACCATGGTTGACTCAGGTAACACGAACTATTGTCTTCTTTCATCGTCCACCAAATGGATTATCGATTCTGGCGCCACTGACCATATGACTGGTAATCCTAGCCTTTTTTCGACCAATTTGTCTGCTACATCAGTGGTGAATGTTACTCTAGTAGATGGATCCAAAGCTCACGTTCATGGGTCTGGCACCATTAACCTCATCTCGTCTCTCTCTTTGACATTTGTTCTTGATTTGTGTCTCATTCTATCTTGATTATTGTTTGTTTCAGGATCTGGCGATGAAGAAGATCATTGGGAAAGGACATGAATTTGGAGGGCTTTATCATTTTGAAAGTCAAGTACCAAAATCAATTGCTTGTTCGGGAGTTGGTTCTCCATTTGATATCCATTGTCGTCTAGGACAACCAACTCTTGGGACATTTAAGAAGCTTTATCCTCAGTTTAGTCATTTGTCCTCGTTGAATTATGTCTCGTGTTAGTATGCCAAGTTTCTTCATTCGAGCTCAACCCCTAGAGTTGGTAAATGAGTGAGTTCTCCATTCGGGTTAGTCCATTCTGATATCTGGGGCCCTTGTCTGGTTGTGTCCAAAACGGGATTTCGATATTTCATTTCTTTTGTTGATGATTACTCTCATAATGATGTGGTTGTATTTTATGAAAAGTCGTTCCCAGCTGCTTTCTCATCTTTGTTATTTTCATGTTGAAGTTCGAACTCAATTTGGTGTCCCCCTTAAAATTTTGAGAAGTGATAATGAGGGTGAGTATTTTTCGGAAACTTTCAAGTCACACCTCTGTAAACATCGAATTATTCATCATTCTGCATGTGCCGACACTCCATCCCAAAATGGAGTTGCCAAACGAAAAAATAGGCATCTTCTTAATACAGCAAGAGCATTATCCTTCCAAATGAATGTTTCTAAAATATTTTGGGTTGACACCATTTCATCAGCTTGCTTTCTAATTAATCGAATGCCATCTTCTGTTCTTCAGGGAAAAATTTCTTATAATGTTCTTGGTCCAGAGAAGCCTTAGTTTCCTATTGAGCCCAAAATATTCGGTTGTACTTGTTTTGTTCGAGATGTTCATCCCCATTTGAAAAAATTGGATCTGAAATCGTTGAGGTGCATTTTCCTAGGCTACTCACGTGTTTAGAAAGGATACCAAAGTTGTTGTCCTAGTTTGAATCGTTATATTGTTTCTCATGATGTTACTTTTTTGAGGATACACCTTTCACTCTTTCAGTGCTTCGTACGAGTCAGGAGGACGAAGATGATCTTTTTATATACACAATTATGAGCCATGTTGAGTCCCTTAATCCATTTCCATCTGAGTCTATCATTCCCCCTAATCCACCCACTCTTCAAGTCTACTCTAGACGCCAACAACTACCATGTGAATGTCCTGTCCAAGAAGATTCTTCGTCATAAGAGCAATTTAGTAGTGTATTATAGTTTTGTCCTTTATCGTAATTTCCAATTCGTGGTTAAGGATTTCCTTCAAGTCTATACATATATATTCTCCTTGATGAATAAAGGTGTGTGAAACTATTATGCTATATCACGTTTAACACCAAGGTTATTTAAACTCCAAAATTGAAAATTAATAGAATAACTAAGCGAATGTGCAGAAACAGTAGAAAAGACAAATGAACCCTCAAAGTGACTTGCAGTTTAATAAAGATTTATTAAAAAAAATAAAAGGACCCGATATTAAAAATATGAATAACCAAGACAAGATGGGACTAATCAGTGAAAGATTGACTTACAAGTCCCTTGAACCATCTGCTTCTATCCTGTAAAATTGTTGAATTTCATAAAAATCAGAACTTTAAAAACTATCTTAAATAGAATTAAACTAGACGACATATCAGACCATTGTAAAAAGGCCCATACTCCACCACAGTTTCCATATATATCTTGCTAAACAAACATGGAGCTTTTAAGAATATGGAATTGTATCGTGTAAGCCTTTAAAATGAGTTGGGCAAGGGAGACATGAGCATTAATTCCAGTAACACCCAACAATTAACATGACCAAAATGCAGTGCTTCAGTGTATGAATAAAATGCTATTTTATTTACACATGCAATCAAAAACTGAATGAGGTGAATATCAAGGGTTCTATAATATTACATCAGCTAATTCTAGAGGTCAAAAATCAAAAGACCAAATGGGTTAGACTATTTTATGTACCCACTTTTACTGAAAAACTGAGCTTCTTTCACAAGGGCATAAATATATAAATAAAAACTCCAATCGCAAGCTAAAGTAAAAAAGACTCGCAATCTAGAACTAGCAAATGAAAGTGAAATAACAATACTAGAAATACAACTTACAGCTTCTGGCCTTCTACTAACTTCCAGAATTTGACCATCTATTTTGCAGTCTGTAACTGAAAGGGAAGAGACCTTTAGCTTCTTGCCATTAGAAACCTTTGTTGGCTTCTCATCTAACTTGGGCTTCTTTATAAGGCTGTCTTTTGATCCATGAGAATCTTTTACATTTTTGGTTCTGGAAGCATCTTCAGAAATAAGAACCTTAGGTGAGGAGGCCGGTGAATCACCATTATTACGATTGAGGCCAGGCTTTTGAATGTCATTCTTGGTCTTTCCAAGAGATAATGGAACAGAACTATCTAGCTTTGCCTTCTTCGCTGGCCTATGTTCAACTTCAGCAGAGTCCCTGGGATTTTTAACTCTACCTTCAACATCCATAGCTAGCACATTAACATCTTTACCAGGTGTCTTGATAGAATCAATTTTACGCCTGGGAGAGGCCTTATCATCTAAGATGTTTTCTTGTTTGCTACTAGTATTAGCCAATATATTTCCTCCATCACTTGCACATGCACCAGACTTCTCTTCATTGGAGGATTTCTCTATAAACAGAGAAGCCTTCAAATCAACATTTCCCTTTGGGGACTTCACGACAGAGCTTTCATTAGTCTTCAAAATTAATTCTACATTGGACGTATTCTGTCCAGAAGGATCTTCTGATTCCGTATTTGCAATTGCAATGCCACTTTCATCTTTCCCATCCTTAACTTTTGGCGTATCTACTTTATTGAGTAAAAATTTAACTGCCATGAAAAAGGAAACAGGCAATTTTAAGATCAGATTATAACAAACCAACCAAGGATCAAACTATTGAAAAAACTTGTTCTGGAAAACTGAACTCAAACCTTCTACTCCAGCAATTTTTTCACATATCTCATTGCAGACCTCTAGTTTTCCAACATCAAATGTACGATTAAATACAAAATCAGCCTTTTTGAGTGCTTCCTCTGAAGGTTGTGGATTTCTTTTGTCATTTGAAATGCAGACCACGTTGCACTTTCCAGCAATTACTTCCTGGTTTGAGACACAATATATGGATACAAGTTATAGGAAAAAATAACAAACACTAACTCACCACAGAATCAGTTCCTTTCCTTCAACTAACTCATTGAGATAAAATCAGTATTAAGAGATGACAAAAAGGTGTTACCCAAGTGAAGTGAGCCGCACTATGCTAATAATATTTTAAAAGGCTAAGGCAGCCTCAAGACTTTTCCTCTTGAAGAGGCAAGGTGTAAGTCAAGGCTTGAGGCGTAAGCCTCAATTTTTAAAAAAAATCTAAATATGTGTAAACATGTATTAGCAAACAAGAAAACATCTCAGATGTTTTAAAGGTCTAAAAAATGTGGCAAAATAGGAGGAAGAGAGATTGGGGATGCTCATAAAAACCACTATGGTTTCCCAAAGGGAGAAGAAGGTTGCAAAAATATCACCCAGAAGAATGTCTAGGATGGAGGTGAAGAAAAACGACGAGGAAAGGTTAGGCAAGAAACATGGGTGGCAACGTCGAAGAGGAAAAGATGCACATCACGTCGTCAAAGGAGGAAATAAATTTTGAAAGAAGATGAAAGTGCAAGAGTGTTCGACATCAAATCAAAAGAGGAAGCAAAGATGAGTAATAGTTGCATCAATGGGGGAAGAAAGATTGGGTTGGTGAAAATGAAGACAAATTTATGCTAGAGGATAAACCTTTCCTCCTCCCTAGCGCTGGAGGAGCGCGGTGCCGAAGGGGGAAGGAAGATCGAGATTGTTAAAAGTGTGCGACACTAGGGGTTTTCTAGAGAGGTTTTTAGAGAGAAATAATAAAGGGATAAAGGTTCTCTCATAAGGAATCCTTATAATGAATGAAGAGTAAAGACAAGTACTCAGAAGGGCGACAAACATGGATGTGGAAAAGATGATTTGAGGGCTATCGAACAAGAAGAATATTAAGAAGTTGAATGAATTGTGTTTAGTATTAAATCTAAGTTGTGAGCATTGACAAAGTCCAACTCAAAGCCAAAAGACAAGGTTCAGGAGAATCAACCATACTCATACGCTTATTAACCATCACATAAATAAACTATAATTCTATCTTAACTTGGTTCATATAAGGTAAATGATCAAAAGAAAGAGTAAGACATATAAAGTAAATGAATCAAGAGAAAGAGTAGGTTGTCACGAAATAGTAAAGCTACAAGCAAAAAATTACCAGTGGATTAACATTGGCAAATGTACTATATATCAGGTAAATGAATGAAAAGAAAGAGTATGACATATAAGGTAAGTGAATCAAGAGAATGAGTAGGTTGCCATCCAAAAGTAAAGCTACAAGCAAAGAATCACCAGAGAATTAACATTGGCAAGGCCAACACCATCACCAGCTGCCAAAAGTAGTTCATTATCCCGTGTTTCTTCAGCTCCAAGATAATTAAGAATCTCACAAGGTCGAAAAAACCAAAGAATTTTTACTTTCTTTGTTTTATCAGCATTCTGCCAGACCTTAAGAATTTTTCCAATATAAGGCTCTGGTTCACCGTCCTTATAAAGATAGACAGAGTCATAAAGAAAATATTCTTCGCCGTCATAAGTAAACGATTCATAAAACGTCACGTCCTTCTTCTTCCCACCAACTCCTTTCTTTTTACCCCATTGAAATTCGACGTTCTCCTCTTTTTCTGTTTCTACCATAATACCAAACCAGGTCTTCTTCAAGAAGATATGCAGCTGGAGCCAAAGAACATAACACATTATTTTATCGCTTCACAAAATATAATAGGAAACACAATAAGATGTAATATTGATTGATTAACCATTTTTTGAGGAAATTAAAAAATTATGACTACAACATACTGCATACATTAAACAAAACAGATGCCATTTTGATTAGTAGAATAAAGAAAATATATCGACACTGACTAGGTTGCATGAGAAGAAAGAATGCAACCCAATTAACAAAACAACCCTAAAAATTTAAAAAACAAATAGCAAAACAAAACAACCGAATTATGTTTGAATTAGAGCGATCCAAAGACCTAGCAAACGAAAAACTGATATTCCAGTACTCAACCATGGCTCAAAATTACAGTAAAATTACGAACTCCAAATTCCACGGCCGGCATTCATCAAGCATTTCAAAACTAGTTTAGCCCTAACTTCAAAATCAATCAAGAATGGCAGAGCGATCATGTACGAAGATTTTACATACAGAAATAGAATCGTCTTGATACCTGAAAGCGAGTATGAAATGCGAAATGGAGTATCTGGAAATCACTGAGTATATGAAAATGAAGAGACCGAAACTTGAACGGAGATTAGTAACAATTGCGTAAATTCCATCAGAGGGTAGAACTCTACACAAAACCCTAATCGCAGACGCGAGGCGAGACTCCTCCACCGCTGGTTCCGCTAACATGCGTTTTGGAGCGTGGGACATTGGCCTGCAAAATTCCGCCCGTTGGAGGGAACTCCCAACATGGGTCTACAACTTTTGAAGGTGTTTGGATGAAAGGGTTTGGTAGAGGTATTAGGGGATTTTGCATGTATAACAAAAGAAAGGTAAAATATTTCCATCTATAGCATAAAATTTAAAATAATTTCATTTGAAGCAGAAAATACAAATTGACTTCTATCACTTGTTGAGTTCTATTAGTGATAGAATTCAATCAATGATAGACTCATTCTATCACTCCTTAAGTTTTCTATCAGTGATAGAAATCTAAATTGAGTTCTATCACTAGGTGAGTGATAGAAATAAATATGTTATAGATGAATTATTTTAAAAATTATGCTACAAATATAATACAAGAGGTAGAATGTGCTGTTGATGGTAAATTCTCGAGGTATTATAATAATAAAAACTTGTTTAGATGTTGGGGATTTTGGATGTATGTATATAAAAAAAACAATAATAATAAAATAATTTCATGTATAGCATAATTTCCAAAATTATTCATTTGCGATATAAAAATAATTTAAATCTATCGATTGGCATCGTTCAATCACTCAAAATCGATTGTTATCATTTGAAGTGATAGAAGTTTAACTCTGTCAGTTGAACTGTAGAAGTCTATCAGTTAAATTGATAAAAATCTAAAATCCATCAGTTGAACGAATATAAGTCTAATGACGTTAGAATAGTAATTTTGGACAAAATGTGCTATGGATAAAATTATTTAAAAAAATGTGCTCAATTGGAATGAAAAGCAAAAAAATATGTTATGGAGTACAAATTCTCTTGCATGTTTGTAGTGGAATTCTATGAAAGTTTTGTTATTTATGAATGATTTAACACTTATGAGTTTGTTTTAATAAAAATTATTTATTTTATTTATTTATTAATTTAAATCTCAAATATTACATTTATGTTCATAACTTTCTTGACTAATATTTTTTTAATTAGTATTTATAATATTTTTTTTATGATATGAATTTTACTTTAGATTTTAAATAATCATATAAAAATTTTACAAATTAACTAATTTGATGATAATTAGTCGATTAATAATGAATTAATGATATTACGACAAATGAATACAAATAAATAAAAGTTTAAAAATAAAATAAAATGAACTATAAAATTACTTATAATTTTAAATTATGAAACATATTTTAAAAATAAGATATTATGTGTTGAACAATAATTTTTCATTAATTAGCTCAAACTTAATTTTATCTTATCTTACTATTTAAAATGTGACTTAAGGCAGAGAATCAGTTTTTGACGATTTTGCTCTTAAGCCACGTTATATATTTACATATGTTATTTATTTTTTGGATTATAACATTTGGGGGGTGAAATTTGAACGGACTACTTTTTAGTCACTAGGTGACCTTTTAGTCATTTTCTCTTTTCAAAATAAAACCCACGTATTTGCAATTTCCATTTCATCTTCTTAAAACCACAAAAAACTCCTGCATTGATAAACCGTTACAAAAAAATATAACTAATTAATGCTAAAACTCACAAATATTGGATTAAAAAGGACTTTTCCACTCTAAATATATATACATTCCACAAATTAAATTTTTTCAGACTTGTTTTTTCTTAAATCATCCGAAAATGTTGAATAAGGGTAGTATGGTATGGAAACTATTAAATTATCTCACTTCCCTCGATTTTTATTTAAACATTAATTTAAATTCAAAAACAAAATAGACGCTCCCTTAATAAATAAAGAATGTTGCAATGGACAAAGGTTATAATTAATCCTTAAATTTTTAAATTTTATCTATCAGCTCTCATCAAATTTGTCATATAATTTTGAATGTCCATAGATTCGTTTCAACTGATCACTCGAACCCGATTTCGAATCATCTGCTTCTCAGGTTGATTCACGACCCAAATTCTTCTGTCAAATCAATGATTTTCTCTGTAGCTTCCAACTTTCCTGGAAATCCCTTGTTAGGCCTCTCGTGACTTCTTCATTGTTGTCTTGTCTGTATGGTTGAGTTTTTTTTCTTTCAAATCTGTCGCCATCCGAACCAGCTTGCGTAACTTGACTATCGTTTGAGACATATTGCCTAAAACTACAATATTTGGATGTCAAGGAAGGTAGAGGACCGCATAAATTGATCCTATTAGCTCTTAGCTTGGTTGTATAGTTGATTGTTGAATGAATCAATCTAGGGAAAGAAAAAACAATGGACTCTGTGATTCGGTAGGTAGCATCGGAAATGGAGGGATTATGTCAAGGATTAGGAGTTATTTGTAGTTTTCAACCGTAGAAATTTGTTGAGGATCTCACATGGGAAAAGTGAAAAGATATCACAGCACCTATAAGATACATGTGCTAGTTCACTCGTTGTCATTGATAATTGATTTTGAAATGAAATTCGTGTTTATCTAATATGGTACCAGACTAGAGTCTATCAAACGTAAATAAATATTTTGTTAAAGGCGAGACTCCTCTTAATAATAGACCACCATATTAGAGAGCAGGTTGAAGATCTTATTATAAGATATTTGGCTTTTATTTTTAAATATTTGAGTGTTCAGGTACGTTTACGCCCACCATGGCTATACTCATGGTACAAATTGCGCGATGTTGATTTCATGCAAGCATGGGATTCAGCGAAAAGAGCTTTTGGATTCTCTCCGGACCTTCAAACTTATGAAGCTCTTATACATGGCAGTGTGGAATCAAAATGTTTTGATTTTGCTGTTAGATGTTTTGAGGAAATGATGCTGTCTGGCATTGTGCCTAACACAATCATATTGGAGCATATGCTTGAAGGAGTCTGCAAGGGGAAAAAATTGGATGAAGTAAAAGAGTTATTGAATGTTGTGTTTGACAAAGGATGGGAGATCAATTTATCTGAGAAGGTGGAAGCAAAGAGTCAACCGAAAAATTGGAGTTTCGCTGCACCATAGTCAGGTGACGGTTTGTAAGGTTGTTTTAACCAAAGGGGGTATTATTTGGTGTTTTATTTGCACATCCTGTTTTAGTTAGTTTCTTTCGGTTATTCTTTGGTTCCAGCATAATAAGTTGGTTATATTGTTTTCATTTTAAAGTCATAAAGCTATATAAGGGCTATTGACTTCTTTGATCACATATTGATGAATTTATGACTCTTTTCTCTTTTTTTTGGTGGTCTTTCTTCTTTGTTAAAACTTTGTGATGATGGTATCATAGCTAAAAAAGTCTAACCGGTTGATTCAAGATCTGCAACATCGCGTGCACCATCTCAGTACTATCAAAACGAGATATTGTAACTACTTAAAACATTTTCTTATTTCTAACATTTCTAATTATTCTAAATAACTCCTCATTTCTCTAACTATCCAAAATAGTTTATTTTTAACCATTTGTTCTTAACTACTCATAATAACTCATAATTTCAAATTCACATAAAAACAAACTATTATCTCTAATTGTTCTATAAAAAAAAACCCGCATCCAAATACAACTCCTCCATAAAAATCTATATCAAAACAAGCTATTACAAAAAAACTCACAATTTGAATTCTTCAAAATAACTCATCATTCAAACATCTTATGAGAGCTTAGTTTGGACGTTTTTGAAAAATAGGCAAATCATATTACTCTTCGTAAACATTTTCAAAATGGTACAATATGGAAAAAGTAGTCTTATTCTACACACAACCGAAAATGATTGAAGTAAGGGTGTATTTGGGCCACAGAAAATAGGGTGAGAATGAGAATGAAGATGATGCTTGTGTTTGGGCCACCGGGATTCATTTCCCTTATAATCACGTTTTCAAAAAATCACATTTTTTCATTCTCCTCTTAACTACTTTTATTCTCTCTTCAACAACTTTTTATACATGACATCACTATTTTTTACTTTTGTTATTTTATGTTTCTCATAATCATTCCTTTCACTTCACACACATAATCATTCTCTCTATACTCATTCTCTTTACTCCAAACACAAATAATCATTTCCCTCATAATCATTATATTTTCTATTATTTTCTTCATTCTAGTTCCCCATAATTATTACCATTATCCTTCCCTCAAACACACCCTAAATAACTTTTCAATGGTACGACAATTAAGAGTGAGGGTTTCTATTCATACTCTCGATCGCATGCAAAGTTACTGCTTTTTATTGATATACTAACTCGTTCAAACGATGCTCTTAAAACTTTTATTCCCAAAACATTGTAGGGACAACACTTTTTTTTTTAATCATAGGTTTGTGACTTAGTTTTTATTTGGTCACTATACTTTAAAATGAAATATTCTATCTTTGACACTTCTATAATGCTCAACTTTAGTCGTGTATACTTTTATATATATTTTGTTAAAAATATTCGTGTCAAAATAAAATAATCATTATATTAATATAGTGTGAATTAAAGTTGGTCCAGTCAACCTTTCATTAATAATTTTATTGTGTAAAAAATATTTGATTTTAAAATACGGGGATCATTTCTAATCTTTCAAAATAATCACAAATTTTAATCAATCATTTCTAATTACTAAAAATCATTATTCAATTATAACCACTAATTCTTAATCATTTATGCCTAATTATTAGTTTCTAACTACTCATTTCTATCTTCTCAAAATAGTCACTTATTTTTAACTACATCAAAACTAGCGATTGTCTGCAATCCCTCTACAAAAACTATCATCCAAATGAGGTATTAATTGTAACTCATCTACAAATAACTACATTTAAACAAGCTATTTCAAAAATTAAAATTTATAATTATTCAAATACCTTCATTTTGAAAACAAATGTCACGTAATAGAGAATTGTAGCCTCAGAAAGGTCATGAATTCAAATCATACTCCTTCGATCGTTGTAAAAAAAAAAAAAAAAAAAAAAAAAAAAATCAGAATCTCATGCCCACCCTGTGTCCTAAAAGGAAATGACATGAAACCCAATATTTCCAGAGCCTCAATTTTAAGTCCCTCTTATCCAATTTTTCTTCTTTTGAATTCCGATGAACAAACAATGAAGCATTTCGGATAATCGTATAAATACCTTTCAACCACACACACTATTCATTTCTTCCATTCCTTTTCGCAGTAACCGCAGAACCAGGCCACAAACGCGTCTGCAACTCAAGCCAAAGCAGGTACTATTCATCATCTTCAATCTGTTCATACAAGCTTCGTTTCTTCTACACCAAGTTGGATTTCATTTTGTAGCGTTTTTTCCTTCACTGATTTCATAAGTATGTGAGATCTCGGATGTTCCTTTGAGTTTTCTTGCAGTTCTTGATTGCGATGTATGTACAGTGTGTGATTGTTATTTACTTGTTGGTGTGTGCGTGTGATGTGAGTTGCGATTCTAGCAAACACTCGTGTTTGGATTGTTTTTAGGTCTTTTTGGTTCATTGGAAATTGCTGTTGTTTGTTTCTATGAGTTAGTTTATTGTCTCTGAACAGTGAACTCTGTAACTGAATGCTAGTCTCTTGGACTTGAATTTGATGCATTTGTATAGTGTATGATTGTTATTTACTTGTTGGTGTGTGCGTGTGTGTGATGTGAGTTGCGATTGTAGCAAATACTCGTGTTTTGATTGTTTTTAGGTCTTTTTGGTTCATTGGAACTTGCTGTTGTTTGTTTCCATAACTTAGTTTATTGTCTCTGAACTCTGTAACTCAACGTTAATCTTTGGACTGCTGATGTTTTGGATGGAGAAAGAATTTGATGCATTTGTATAGTGGTTTAATATGGGGATAATTTTATGAGAAGGTTCGAAGGGGAAGTGGAATGAAATTTGAGGCTGGCCATTTAATGTGAATTGCAGCAAATGGGAGAGTCGGGTGAAGAGGAGGCTTTTTCTAGAGCCACGAGTAAACATCAAACGACCGCTGATACTGTCAAGAAAAGATGGACTCGATCAGTTCCCGGCAAGGTACTTATGCTTAGTCCCTGTTAATTTACTGAAGATGTTTAGAGAGCAGTAGTTCATATCCTAGCTTAAGTGTTTTTTGGCTTGGTTTTACTTCACTTCTGCTAGTAGGCTATTATGCAGTTTTTTCGTTGAGTGTTGGCAACTGATAATCTGCTAATGACCATTTAAATTGTGGTAATGATGCTAGTTTCAGGCAGTATCTTGTTTTCTTTCTGAGTGTGAGCTTAAAATTTTCATAATGTGCTTTATCAATTGTCTGCACTCTTTATATTTGATACCTGCTGTGATATACTTAGTAGTAGGACAGTAGCTTTAAACGTAACATCAAATAGGTATCTACATTATGTATTCACAAAGTAACAGAGAGCTTATAACCAAGAAATCTTGACAGTTTTCAGAGAATTAGGTTGTGGAAGAATTTCGACAATTTTATTCACAAAGTAAATAGCAATTAAACATGTAATGGCTAAAAAGGGCCAGAATTTTTTCCCACCTTACAGGTTTGGCTTGAAGGCCTGGAGTTTTCATTTCTTAAAGAAGACTGGTAAAATTATATTAAGCAACTGAGCGTGACCACAGATTTACTCTTAGTCATAAAATACATCCACTGAAGTATTTGACTCGAATTTCCAATTCTACTTTTGCATATTATTTTACGTTCATTTTGGGCTTGTCTATAGTTTTGAGTTTCTAACTGTTATAGGATGGCTCGTGTATTTAAGAGGCAACTGCTGCATCAAGCAAAGCACGGACAATTCCAAGTTCACTTGTCATAATTTTATTTGCCCTTAACTTGATTTAGCATGATATTACGGAATAAGGTGGTGTCTCCTAACGTGGTTTCCCAAATGAAGCCGATCTCTGTTCCTACATGAGTGTCAAATGTGAAAAAGCTTGCAAGTTCAGTAGAAAACGTTTATTAAAGTTTTCCATTATATTATGTTAATACAAAAAGGCTCTTTATTTGCTTTTCAATGCGTCAAGTAGATATAGAGATTCATCTAACCTGCCCAATCTCTTGCAGCTTCCTGAAAATTAGTTATCACCTAAATAAAGTGGTTAATTAGAAATATTTCTTTCTTTCATTTCATTGCTGAATCATTCGGTTGTTTTACTCATTCTGCTTTTTGGCCCTCTATATTTTTTCGTGCAGGATATTTCTCCATATAACAAAACGAAAACACATTCCACTCTAAGTTTCGAAGATGTCCAAAGTGAATCCGGCTGTTTAAACTGCACATCCAGCAAAAGTTGTGCGATAGTGCGCTCAAAAACAAAATTAATGAACATTTTGATACAAAGAGAGAAATATCAGGAAGTCCAGAACATTTTTGACAATTTGATTGCGGAGGGGCATAGGCCCTCTCTAGTAACATATACAACCCTGCTGTCTGCATTGACTGACCAGAAGCGCTTCAATCTTATCGATTCAGTTATACAAATGGTGGAAGAAAAAGGACTGATACCGGACGCGATATTTTGTAACGCTGTTATCAATGCTTTCTCTGAAGCAGGTAATGTTGAAGAAGCTATGATAGTTTTTAGAAAAATGAAGGCTGATGGACTAAAGCTCAGTACAAGCACTTTCAACACTTTGATAAAAGGATATGGCATTGCTGGTAGGCCTGAAGAAACTACAGAATTGCTGGACTTGATGTCTAAAGAGGGAAATTTAAAACCCAATCTGAGAACTTGTAATGTACTTGTTAGAGCCTGGTGTAACAAGAAGAAAATCCCAGAGGCATGGAATGTGGTACAAAATATGATAGACCTGGGAATCAAACCAGACGCTGTTACTTACAACACCATAGCGACTGCTCATGTTCAGAGTGGAGAAACAGATCGAGCTGAAGAGCTTATTCAACAGATGCTAGGTAACGGTATTCAACCGAATCAACGGACGTGCAGCATTGTAGCTTGTGGATATTGCAAAGAAGGTAAACTAAAAGAGGCCTTGAGGTTTGTATACAAGATGAAGGATCTTGACGTTCAGCCTAATTTGGTTCTTTTTAACTCACTGATCAAGGGATTTGCTGAGTCGATGGACAAAAATGGGTTTGACAAGGTGCAGTTTGACCCATTACATATTGCTTAATTAGTGATCATAGTTCTCATTGATTCATTCTATAAGGTAGTGAGATGTAGCCTTAATATTTGTTACATGTAGCATTAGATTTTCTTTATATTTCTTGATTACAGATGAATTATTAAGTTTCCTACTAAATAAAAAAAAATATATATAATAAAACCATCCTGAGTTGGCCTAAGAAGTTATTGAAAAACTGAAGGTGTGTCTATGGTAACCCTGGAGTTATTATAAATTGTAAGTTTATTATAACAGAGATTATAATAACCTGCATTTGAAGTCTAGGTCATTATAACATAGAGTTTTATTGTAACAAGGCTAGAAGGGTTAGTATTATAACATAGATTATCATTTTAACCTGGACTAGGTGTATTTATAGTATTGCTAAGTTACATCTTTGTTTTTCTTTTGCTACACTTATTGTTACTTTACGCGCAGGTTTTAATGATGATGGAAGAATTTGGGGTCAAGCCAGATGTGATCACTTATAGCACAGTCATGAATGCATGGAGCACGGCTGGATTCATGGGAAAATGCAGAGAAATTTTCGATGAGATGTTGAAGGCCGGTATCGAACCAGACGCACATGCGTACAGCATTCTTGCCAAAGGGTACGTGTGTTCACAAGAACCAGAAAAGGCTGAGGAATTATTAAATACCATGACTAAATGTGGAAAATGTCCAAACGTTGTTATTTTTACAACCATCATTAGTGGTTGGTGCAGTTCAGGAAGAATGGATAATGCCATAAAGATTTTACACACCATGAGTAAATATGGAGTTTCTCCTAATTTGACGACTTTTGAGACTATAATAGCGGGATATAGAGAGACAAAACAGCCATGGAAAGCAGAGGAAATGCTTCAAATAATGGAGAAATTTGAAGTGAAACCTAAGAAATCTACTCTCTTATTAGTTGCAGAAGCCTGGCGCTCTATTCGATTGACAAAAGAAGCAAACAGAATTCTGGGCATCATAAAAAAAACCGAGGCGAAGAATGAGAATCGAGCGGAGAGCTCGGAAAAGCTCTATCAGAAGCAGCCTTCGAGCCCCTCTCATACAAACATATTGCAGATTCCGAGCGCTACTGCTGTCGATCAAAAGGGGTCAACCATTGGAACCAAAAGAAACCGTGTAGTACTGATAAATGCTGATTTTTCGTCGGATAGTTCGTGGCTTACAACAAAATCCATTCATCAGTCTCGCACTTGCAAGTTTGGAAAAAGGTTGCCTATCATCTCTCGCAAACAGTCGTCAGCACAACTTGGTATGTACAGTCATTTCACTCATTCATGTATAGTCTTAACATTGATGTGATCATTTCATACATTCATGTATAGTCCTTACATTGGTGTAAAGGGAAATTAGATGATCTACACCCCTTTTTTGTCTATCACTTCGATTTCTCCTGACAGTTTCCCATGGTGTCCGAGTGTAGGGCGAGCATCCGAATTTGTACATACAGATTTCTTACTTAACTGAACTTTTTCGGTTATTGATAGATTGAAGAATGTGGTTTATGTTTTGCTTAAATGTACATGCTAGCTTATGTGCAACTTGACTATTCTTATGACATAACTATCTGACTTTAGTACATTTAATTCTATCAATGTAACTTATAGAAAAATAATTCTTGGGTAATTGATTATTATAAATATTAAAAGTGATTATTATAGGTGACTGCCAATTCACCTATAATAATTATTATAGCTTATTTAAGGGATTACTAAAAAAATACACCTATAAATATTAAAAGTGATTATTATAGGTGCCACAAAATTTTTACTTTTTACTTAAAATTGATTAAAAAGAAAATTTGTGGCACCAAATATTGTCACATATACCTTTAAGGAGGGAACCTGAAAGTATGTCTCTTTTCCTAAATTCCTAAATACACAAAATTACTTTCAAAACATATCATTTTGTCGATGGTAACTCGTACAAACTAAAAAAATACACAATATTAAAAGAGAGCAGTATTAAAATGAAAAAGGTAAAATGTTCCATTTTAAAATTTAAGAATTAAATTGAAATTAGATCATTAAAAGAGACTAAAAAGTAATTTTCCTCAAGTTTTTATGTTTTAAGAACTATTTTAAGAACAATATCTAATTGATTTTTCTGTTTTTTTTTAATTCTCACTGAATTTAGACCTTTGAAAAATTTAAGAATCAAAATGTAACTAATTCCAAATTACATTAACTAAAATGTTTTAACTATAAAAATATTTGTGAGAATTGAGTACACTTCAATTATTCTCACATGACAATTATTTGATCTTACAATATTTAGATTGAGCTCATAATCTTGTAATTTTTAAAAATCTTTTAAATGTGTTAAAGTTAAAATCTTTTAAATGTGTTAAGTCGGTCTATAATGATTACTATTATTAACTTTTAAAAATCCATAGATAAATAAATGCAACTTTTAAATTAAATTTTTTGGTATATAGAAGTTAGTTGACTTGAATCACATACCTCAACCTACTTTGAGAACTTTTAAGTTAGACCGAATATACTTGGTCTTTTTGTTTAAAAAAAACTCAGTCTTGAGAGTGAATAATGAAAAACATTAAAAAATGTCAACGAGTGTCTAATTCAACTCAAAATAATATTTGAGTTCTCACTAAGGATTTAAGTCATCTTTATCCATTTTTATGACCGTATGGCTCATATTTTTGTATCCAACTAATTTTATATATATATATATTCTTATTATATTTCAAATGACTATATTAAGTTATTTAAAATCAGTAGACAATGTATGGAGGAAAATAAATGCTACGCAGAAGCTATATAGTTAGGGAATTGGAAATTCAAGTTTTGTTTGTTCCTGTTTATATTTCTTTCCTTCATCCTTATAAATTAAATTCTAAAAACCTTGAAAAAGAAGGTTATAGGTCATATTAATAACAAAATATGGGTGGCTAGAACTTGCTGCTAATCATTAAATAGTATATTATGTGAAAATAAAATAAAATTATATACCTGATTTTAATAGCGGATTACATACCTCAATGGGCACCAGGGCAGTTTATTTGACATATTTAAGTAATTTTTGGGTTAATGAGTTATATTTGAGAGCTATATTGAGTAGTTAAAAATTGAGAGTTATGTCAAAAATTCATTTGAATGTAGTTTTTGTGTAGATGAGTTAAAATCAAAATCTTGTTTGAATGTAGATTTTAAAATGAGTAGTTATTTTTAATAGTTAAAAAAGAAATAATTAAAAATAAATTATTTTGATTGATTTGAAAGAAATAATTAAAATTTATGATTAAAAATAATTAAATCATTATAAATAAATAATTAAAAATAAGAATTATTTTTAAAAATAAAAATACATTCAGATATAAATTTTATAAGAAGAATTGATAAATTCTAATTATAATTCTTAACTAAATATGTCAAACAAACCGCCCCTAGTGTCAAAAGAAAGAGAGAAACGTTTACGGAGAAGTCACGCTTCTGAAATGACATGTCAAACGGGAGGAAAACAAATCCGACGTGTCGGATTGTTAATGGATAAAAATCAGAAAAATACGTGGCTTCATTTTCAGAACTCATTATCTGGCGTGTTGTCCAGTAACTTTTACTTTTATACGGATTTAAGTTTGATATCCGATTTTTTCCTAAAAAAGAAAGAAAAAAGAGTTTGATGATTTTAATTTAGTTATCATATTTTAAAATTGATTTTTTTAATTTGTTTTTTGAAAATCAAGAAATCAAAATTTCTCTCTCGCTACTGACCGATTTTTAAACTGTGACGTCGAGATATTTCGAAGGGTATTCTAACTTAAACATTTTTCAACAGACTCGAACTAGTGATTTCACAATAAAGTATACCTTGAAGTTCTTATTATCAACAGATAGGCTGTCTCATGATAAAGTATTTTTATAATTTTCATTTTCAATAATTGTGAGTTGTTTTTTTTGTTCATTTTTATGCTTATTTTATTTTTAAAATTAAATTTATGTAAAAAATAAAATAATTATTTTATTAGTATAATAAAATTTTAAAATTAATTTAATAATTTTAATATGAATTTATTATTTTATAAATTAAAAATGAGTATTATTAACATAGGATAAAATAAAATATTCAAAATTGAACATAAAAATCAAATTCCAAAGCTTACGACTAATATTTTTTCCATAATTTTTTATCTAATTTTAAACCATAAATTTATTATTTTTATTTTCAGTATGTGCTTTTTGCCTAAATACCATGTCCGATCACAAACAACCATTCGCGTCATTAACAATATATAAACCAATAAGGGAACGCCACGTGTCCAAAGAAACGCTTATCCGTCACGTCCCGATGAAAACCGTGAAGGTCAAAACGATTTAAAGTAACAGTCCGGAGGATCAACGTTATTTTTTAATTTCTAGATTTACCATTTTATTTTTCACATTCGTTCAGTTAAACCCTAAAATCTGAAAAATTGTGAAAAAAAAAATCCCTTCTCTTTCTTCGGCGAGCTCTCCGATCTGCGTGGTCAAATCCACTCGAAGTCTTCGAGCCGCCGATGATTGGTACCGTTGTTTGTTTCAATCTCCAATTCATCACTTTTCTTTGTTCTTCATTTCATTTCTGATTTTGTTTTCGTTTTGATTTATGGACTGTTTGATTACACGCCATTTTCAGAATGTTTGGTTTTCGGATCGTGTAATTGATGGTTTCTTTTTTATTTATGCATTTGTGTTGATTGATTGCAGAGGGAGCAATTGCGAGACAATTATCATAGTTATTTCGGTGAAAGGTGTTTAATTGAGAACTGTCCAAGATGAAGAACGCTGAGCGCATTGCGAATTTTGCTTTAGCAGGTGGGTATCCTATTTCTTGCATTGATTTTTAGTTGTTGTGGAATACGAATGATTTTGGCAGGTATGCGTTAATCTAGAGATGTTTCTGATAGGTAACCTGTCATTTTATATGCTGGACGTAATTTTGTTTGTTATATGGTATGATTTTGATCATAGATAATGTTGATTGATGATAATCTTCATGAATTGCCCAAGTAGTCCAGACAGATTTGGGGAATTAAGAGGTTATGAGTTCAATCCACAATGATTAATTGTCTTGGAATTTACTTACTCTACTGATTTCCTTCACAACCACATGTAGTAGGGCTAGTTGCTTGTTATGTGAAAATAGTCTAGGTGCGTGTAAGACTAAGTTGATGCACATATATTACGATGCCCATACCACCTGTGGTTTCTTGGACTCCTCAGCAAGATCTGTGTCACTGGTAGTATGAGACATAGATCAAGGTATTATAGTTTGTATTAGAGAATAGACGAATAAAGTTTGTTACTTTTCAGTTGGTACGCATGAGAATCGATGCCAGGAAATTGCATAAAATTATAATCTGCAAATGAGGATTAATTCCCAGTATTTTGAAAGCATCGTGTCATATTAAGACATCCATTCTTATTAAAAATCATTAGAGGGGATTGGCGTTACTGGGGAGACAGTAACAACTCACTTTGGAAGCACCACTAAGAATTGTTTGAATAATCGTTGATCTTGAAGGATCCGAATGAATTCGTATTGGTTTTTTATCAAATGGAACTAATGCAAAGATAAATTTGTGAGCATCATATTTTCTTCTTGCCACCTTAAACTATAACTGTTCATTATTGAGAATCGTGCACAATCTTATAAGTTTCAGTGTATGGCTAAGCCTCTTCAACTATGTGAATGCAGGGTTGACATTAGCTCCACTTGTAATGAAGGTTGATCCTAACGTGAATGTTGTTCTGACAGCCAGTCTAACTGTTTTTGTTGGTTGTTATCGATCTGTTAAACCAACTCCACCTTCGGTAAGTGCAATGAGGAAGTTCCTCAAAGTTGTTTATTGCTTCCACTTTCTTCATTCCTCAAATGATTACGAATCAATTTGCTTACATTGTCTGATTACCAAACATGCAGGAGACAATGTCCAGTGAACACGCCATGCGTTTTCCGTTTGTTGGGAGTGCAATGCTTTTATCTCTTTTCTTACTTTTCAAGTTTCTATCAAAGGACTTGGTTAATGCAGTCTTGACGAGCTACTTTTTTGTGCTTGGCATCCTTGCTCTTTCGTATGTATCCAAAAGTGTTTGTTCATAAGCACTTGTAATCAAAATTTTATTAATGATTATCCTTTTTCTTTCTGCCCAGAGCAACTTTGTTGCCTGCTATTAAGCGATATCTGCCTGATCATTGGAACCAAGATGCTATTGTATGGCGTTTTCCATATTTCCGTGGTATGTGGTGTTGTTCTAGCTTTATGTATCTTCCTGGAAAATGAGTTAATTTCCAATATCTGCAGTATGAGTAGATGGCTGTTGAATGCTGTTTTCCTTCAGTTCTATGTCTGTTGTATCTATTTGTTACTCTCTGCTTACATTTATTCTACGAGAATACCTAGTATTGTCCTTTTCTATTATTTTAGGTTATGATTCAAAGTTATCCTTGAAGTCTGGATTATATAAATTAAAATATGCCACTTTTCCTACGAAGGAAATTGAAATTTAATGGCTTTTATTCTACTGTTTGCCAGTATTACATAGACATATATAAAAACCCCTCTTTTTTGGTAGTTCCAGGGTTAAACACCATTTTTTTAAAACATGGAGAGTGACTTTTGTTGTTTTGAGACCACCCATATGGTTCTTCCAACCTTGTACAAACTTTCTTCTTTTCAGCTGATTCTTTTGCTTCTCCCTAAATTTCAGCTGATTTTATCTGGTTGACCTTGCATCCGTTCATCATGCAGAATGATATTTTTTGTTTCCTTTCATTTCTTACACAGCTTTAGTGATCGAGTTCACAAGGTCTCAGGTTGTTGCTGCAATTCCTGGAACGTGTTTTTGTGCATGGTATGCCCTGAAGAAACACTGGCTGGCTAACAATATCTTGGGCCTTGCCTTTTGTATCCAGGTACTTTGAAATCTCTTAAATAAATCATTGTATCCATTGGTTTCACAGATTCTTTATACTTTAATTCTTTAAAGTATGTGGTTGGGTCTTCTTTGCTCCCTGGCAAGACTTTTGTTGGGTTAATTCAAGAACTAAATCATCTATTTAATTATCGCTCAAATTTACATAATGGCTTTTTGTATGGATTTATCTACAAAAGAGAACATATATTGATATTCATTTATGCAGCACATATAAATATGGTTGAGCATACAATGGAGTCAATTAATTCTCTGTCTTTCGTTGCAGGGAATTGAAATGCTTTCTCTTGGTTCCTTCAAGACTGGTGCCATCCTTTTGGTAAGAATTGAAAATGAAAGTTAATGATAATTCAAAATTAACGTAGCATCTTATTATTCTATGTTGAATGTGTTCCGAAAGAGGCATGACCCAAATATTTCTTGTTATGGAATACCAACTTGGTGTCTTCTCTTTTCATAAATTAAAAAAAAAACTTGGTGTATTCTTTGTGTTGAGTGCAACGACCATGATGGATGTGCATGAATGAATTCAGGATTTTCTATTGCAAGGAAATCCAGTTTTCAATTATCAATAGTGACCTTCCTTTGAGAAAATTAGCTGTAAATTTGACTTTGTGTTCATGTTTTCTCTTTGATATGTTTTGGAATGCTATGTTGGTTCACACGTTTGCAAACATTTTTGCAATCATAGATTACATTCTTAGAATCCATGTGTTCTCATTTTAATTATGGAAAATGCTAAGGTTGCCATTTTCCCCTATTAATTCTTCCTTTTCCCCTTCTAATTTTCCCATAGGCCGGACTGTTTGTATATGATATCTTCTGGGTTTTCTTTACACCAGTGATGGTTAGTGTTGCAAAATCGTTTGATGCACCTATAAAGGTCTGTACTCTTGCTTAACTTGAATAATTAGTTGTTCCTGTCATTTTTATTTTCCATTTCACTTGTTGTTGACATTTCACTCTGAAATGTGATGTGTGCTAAGCTGACTGTCTGATTTTGGTTTTCTAAATTTTATCTGCAGCTTTTGTTCCCCACTGCAGATGCTGCTCGACCATTTTCCATGCTTGGACTTGGTGACATTGTCATTCCCGGTAAGTTTGCATGTCCATATATATGAAAGTTCATGTCGATCAATGGTGATGTACATAACTGAAAATTTACATGAAAGTTGGATTTGCGGTATGACCTATTTCTGGTGTGTTTATCAAAATGAAAGCTCACATTTTATTTTTGTATCCTAATACTCATCCTACTTCTGTCATCTAATCTTGATCCTAGGTTAGGTGTTGGGAGGAAATCAATATCTTATGTCAGTGTAGTGAGATTAATGGTGGTGTACATAATTGAAAACTTCTCCTAGCTAACTGTTCTATTTTTTACTATTTGTTTTTTCATATCACCTGTCAACTATGCTTTTCATTTTCGCACTACACTAATGCGATTAGGATCTTTATCACCCTCATTGTGTTTAAATTAATATTCATGGTCATTTAGTGTTTGGGAGTGATTGAACTAGTTAAAATCTCTTTTGTCATGTTCAAAATCACTCTCAAACACATCTTCAATCGAACCATAACATGGAAGTTGCATTTAGAAGTGTTAAACCAGACACTAAATTGATCTTGAATGGTTTTCTCAAAAAAAAAAAATTGATCTTGAATGGTTTGTCAAACATGCCTCCTTTGACCCTGTTTCCATAGATAATGCTGTATGTGTTTTTCTCAAAAGATAATCCTGTATATACTTGAAAATGAGTACATTGTCTGAAAATGAACCCTTAAGCTGCTTGATGATTAGCATAACTTGATTTTCACATATCATTAGCAGGTTGCTGTTTTTTGCTCATTTATGGATCTAATGCGTCTTAATTTTATTAGCATTTTTACCTTGCAATACATGGAAAATTTTGTTTCTCGAAGTAATTATGGTATCGTTTATTCTTCTCTAGGCATCTTTGTTGCACTGGCTCTTCGATTTGATGTAAGCAGGGGAAAAGACGGTCAATATTTCAAGAGTGCTTTTGTGGGATACACTGTTGGTTTGGTCCTCACAATAATAGTCATGAATTGGTTTCAAGCTGCTCAGGTGATTTTTTGCATTCCCATTGAACTCTGTTTTTTTTGTCCGATATCCGTGATTGTCCAGACATGCTTACATGCACCTCGACTATTCTCACAGAACATACCATCTGACCCTACAACATTTTGATGTCAAGAAAACCAGTAAAAGATTAATTTCTAGGTAGATGAGCACCAAGGACTAACCCACAGCCTTTTTGGCTATCAATGATGGTTTTCATGGAACTCTTTCGGTTGATACACATACACACACCTTTTTCTTTTTTGAAACAAGGGTAACCACGCCCGTCTCTAGGCCAGGCACCAGTGACATCGAAGAAGTAATGTCACAAGTGAGTCTCGAACCTGGACCTTGAGGGGAGCATACCCTCGAAGCCCAAGTCTTCAACCATTGTGCCACCCCTTGGGGACTACACACACCTTTGATCACAAGAATCTTCTTAATCTTGCAACTGTGTTGATAAATTTAATGTGCTACTGATTGGCTCAACTATGCATCAAGGAGTGGATGCCTTTATTTCTTGATTTTAAACTAATAAGTGAAACTATTTGGCCTGATCTCTGTCTGCTTCTTTATTTTACAGCCTGCACTGTTGTACATTGTACCTGCTGTCATTGGATTTTTGGCTGCTCATGTCATATGGAATGGGGATGTGAAACCGGTTTGTCTCGCACTTGTACACTTGTATATGTTTTGAACATCCCCCATCCCGTCCATCTCGACGTGCCTGTTCTACTTCTGACATTCAGATTTGTTTTGTTGGTATATTTATGTGCAGTTGTTAGAGTTTGATGAGTCGAAGAGTGGTGTTTCATCAGAAGATGGCAGTGAAGATGATAAAGGAAGCAAGAAGGAATAAATTTGGAGAAAGGTGGTGGGATATAGGCTTAATTTTTCCATGTGATAGAGCTGAGTTGTATGAGATCATCATCCATCCCCCATCTTTTGTAAGCTAAAGCTTTTTTCTTAACATAAATTTGGCTAATTTATGTGCAAAACTTTTTCTACAGTTATATCCAAACAAAACAGATTTTGAAATGAGGTAGCAACTCCTGCTCTTAGCTCCTTTAATTTTCACCTCAACAGAAGAAAGCTTTTATTGCAGCTGTGCCCCCATTTGGTTGGGGTTTCTATAGCAAATTTTAAAAATTATAAAAAAAAAAAAATGTAAGAAATTAACTTTTTGTTCCTAAATATCTTGACCATTAGGGTCAACCTGTGACGATCAAAGTTTTCATTCACTTTACTCTTTTCCCGTTAATTAGTTTTGGCACCCCATCCTCCCCAAACCCCATCCTCCCACGACTTGTTTTTTATTTATTCATGTTTTAAAAGCTTGACAGTTTTTGTTTTAGAATTTAATATGAGAATTTGAACGATTGTCATCTCATTTACTCTCTATCTTTATTCGTTTTGTTTTTGTTATTACTCCTTGAGTGTAATTTCAATTTAATCTTTATATTTCAATATTCAACACTTTTTTCATGTTTACTTTTACTTCATGAGATAATAAAATGTTAATTACATAAAATAATGCTAATCAAAACAATTATTAGACTAATTTAAAATTACATAAAAATTGAATGAAGAGTCGAAGACTATATAGATCCATAAAGAACAAAATGAAAAATCGGTAGCTGTGACAAACCGTAGAGCGCGCAAGAGACTGGGAAATCGAACTACGGATCAAGAAGAGAACTAATCAAATCAACCAGCTCTCAAAACAACAATTTCTCCATGGAATCCGCTGTGAACAAATAGTTCAAAAACTTTCGTTAGAAGACGATGACTACCAACTCCACTGTTACCGCCACCGCTGTCTCTTTCTTCTTCTTCTTCTTCTTTGATTCCTCTTAACCCAAACTCTGGCCACCGCCAATCCCGAATCCCCTTGCCCCCCAAAGCTCGATGAACCTTCGTTGTAATTGATGGATTGAGAAACAAAATTGAAAGTAAAGCAAACGAAATCAACGATCCTTCACTGATCTTGTCAAAGCTCGAAGAAGAAGAGAACAAAGATCGTAGAGAAGAGAAAAAAACAAAGAAGCGTGGGAACAAATTAGGGTAAAATAGGAATTGTGGAAAAATTTGAGTAGAATGTACTATGGATAAATTAATCTAGAAAATGTGTTATAATTGTAATGAAGAAGGACAAATTCTTTTTTTTTTTTTTTTTTTTACTTTTATAAATTTCTTAAAATAAAAATGAAAGGTCAATAGAGCAGTAGCTCAAGTGGTATCAATGCACACTTAATGATCTAGAGGTCTTAGGTTCGAGTCTCCCTCATCTCCAATTGTTGTAATCTAAAAAAAAAAACGAAAGAGTTATAAATAGAGTCATAAATAAACATTTTGGAATTTGTTAACATTTGTTTTTGAACAGACATAAGAAGAATGATATATATATATTAGAAAATTAAATAAAAAATTAATATTGACATAAAATAAGTGTTGAGAATTCAATAGTAAAAGCTAAACTTACAATCAAATGTCTAGAATTTTGTAACAACGTTTTAATATATTAAAAAAAAAGTTAATGACAAATATATGCTTTATTGTTTTATCTAAGGCGAATATATTTATGAATTATTTTTAAAATTTAAAGATATCTTTTAACCAAAATGTTAACCCTATCTATAAAAAATTTAATATTTATTAAAAAAAATTATAAAAAGTTTAAACATATTTTTGAACTCTTCATCATTTAAGAAGAGTCCTCTCAACATAAAGTTGGTTTTTATTTATTTATTTTATTGATAATAATTATAAAAAAGCTAAAGAAAACAACCTTCTGTGACGAAGGAGAGATTTGGAATATTGAAAATATAAAAGTCGAGATAATTCAGAACTCTGGTTTGGTGTGAGATATCTTGTGGCGATTTTCTTCTTCTCAAGGTCCCGGCGGCGCGTGTATCTTACGCCGGTTTGGATGGCGGAGTACGGCGGAGGAAAACGGAGGAGCAGCCGATCTCTGTTAATCGCTACGGCCATCTTTCTGGTAGATCTGGTCGTAGTCTCTGCAGAAAGAGGCCTGAACTCGCCGGACGGGGAACGGCGAAGATTTTCCGACGACCGGCGAGATTTCAAAAGTTTTCTCGAAATCGCGAGGGATTTTCTCTGGCGATCCGGCGGCTCTGATTATCAACACGTATGGCCTGTAAGTGATTCCAAGTCTCGCCCAAAACGTGGGAATTTACTTTTATTAAATTTTTTAAAAAAATGTCATTTCTTCCCCAAATTTGGGTTCCCTTCGTTTTGTCCACTTTACCAGACACCAATTTTAATTGAAAATGTTATAATATTTTTAGACTTTTTAGTCGGTAGATTTTGATTTGAGTTTCAATTTGAGCTCTATATGAACACTTTTAATTCTTATATTTGAATAATGTTTAATTTTAATTTTTAAATAATGTAGCTGTTAGTAACATAACTGAATGTTGATTAGGATGATGATTAGATAAATCCATAACTCAATAAATTAGGTCATATTTGATAACCATTTCGTTTTTTATTTTTTATTTTTAAAAATAAAAATTGTGTGGATTTGATAACTTATTTTAATTTCATATTTTTAAAAATGAAAAATAAAAAATATGTTTGATAATTATTATTTTTTTAATTATCATATTTTATTTGGATTTTTTACATTTTATTTTGTTCTTTTTTAAGAACAAAAACAAATTCTTATTTTTAGAAGTTACTATTTTTAGTTTTTAGAATTTCTTTAATATTTTAATATTAAAAAAAAAACTAAGATTAGTTATCAAATCTACCTATTTTTTAAAAAATAAAAATAAAAAATAAAATAAAAAATAAAATGATTTTAAACGGGCCTTAATGACGTGATTATATTAGAGTTTGTTTTTAAGAAAAACACATTCTTCGAAATTGGAATTAATGAACAACTGCCTACCCTCCGTCTTCTCCAACAACTCTGAGCAATGAAGAATGAAGAATTTAAATTTTGGATGTATTAATCAATTAGAGCAATGAAGAATTTAAATTTTGGATGTATTAATCAATTAGAGCAATGAAGAATTTAAACTTTATAAAAATAAAGAAAGAATCAAATCCAAATTTCTTCTCTGTATTTAAATTCACGAACAATGGATTCATTCTACAATTGCGCATATTTTACGAGTCGGTTTAACTTCTTCGTTCTTCATTGCTCAGAGTTGTTGGAGAATGTGTTTTGAATATTTCTATGTATTTTTCTCAAAAATAACTTTAATATAATCACATCATCAATTTATTGGGTTAAGAGTTTGATTAGTCACCATCCTAATCAACATTTTATTATATCACTAACATTCAGTTATTTCAATAATTAAAATGGAACATTATTTAAATGTGAAACATAAAAGTATTCATTTTTAAAACATAGGAATTAATTTGAAATTCAACCCAAAACCTAAAGACTAAATAGATAGTTTCCCCAATCTCTTAAGTAAATTGATTACAGTTTGAGACAAAATTAATATGTTTCTTAACTCTAAATATCATATATTCTTTTATATTAAATTGTTTAAAAATACTTAATATCTTTTTTTATTTATATGCTCAACATTATAATTTTATTTTATATTTTATTAAAGATTATCCAATAGTTTAATTTATAATATTTTCATGTAATTTTTTGAAATATAAAAAAAAAATCATAAAAAAATGTACAAAAGTACCAATAATCGAATAGGTCATGCATTGATTATTGATTAGTGTAAATCTATTTCGACTCTAAAAATTGGTAATTTGAAAAATTAGTACTTTTTAAGTAGTGTCTATAGTCTCCTTTCCAAATTAAAAAAAAAAAAAACTCTAACATAATTATAAAAAAATTTAAATTTTAAAAATAAAGGAGGTAATATCAGGAAAAAAAGTATCCAATATAAATAAATGGATTAAAAATAATAAAGAAATAAAATGACATTATTTTAGATTATAAAATTATAAATATTATGTTATTAAAAAAAAAAACAAATCCATTTACGAATTACCATATTCGATTATCCAAACAGGTTTTGGACCATTTTAGATTCTACTCCTATCACATTATTTGATGCCACGCATTTGTTTTAAAGTACTATTTTGTTTATAAAAAGTAATTTGTGTGGTACCAATGATTTCTCTTTGTTATTTTAAAGAAGTGATCTTTTTTATTTTATCTTTTCTTTTTTTGAGGAGATGCCTGTGGGCTATTTTTTCTTTTTATTGAAATAAGTTTAACACTATCATGAAAATGAGTGTTTAACTTTTATTTGTTTTAGAGAAATTGCATCCTCTATACATAGTTGTGGTCCCCTCCCCATTTTATACTTAAAAGAAACAAACAGTCCTAAGATTTTCTTTAATTTAAATTTGGGCCATTCTGTTTTTTCAGATCAAAATTTGGGCCATGCTGTTAACAGGAAGAAAACTTCAGTCGCTCTATCTTTTTTATTTTTAATAATTTTTTAATAAAAATTTCCCCCTAATTTTTAATATAAAATAGGAGAGGAGACCACAAATCCTATATAGAACGTACTTAATAAATGAGAGTCAAATACTAATTTTTGAATGGAACCTACGAATATAATAATGAATTGTTTCATTATTTGATAAAAATTTAGTTTAATATCATGATCATAAGTTAGAATTTGGTTCTCTGTCTATTTGAGAGTAAAAGTTTATCCTTTTATAGAATTTATGACCCTCCTTTTCAACTTGTACTAAATGACCAAATTTTAGTTTTTCAAAAATTCAAACACCAAAATTGATCAAAAGATCTTAACCTCAAAATTTAAAGATTAAAACTATATTTTAACGTAATATATTATAATATAGTAACCACTTTTTCTTTTTCCTCTTTTCTTTTTCTTTTTGAAGGAATTAGTAATAAAGATCATAATCTCAAAATTTAAAAGACGACTAAAACTATATTTTAACCTAATATATTATAATATCGTAACCTCTTTTTTCTTTTTGAAGGAATTAATAATAAATTAATGTATTATTTTAATTGGTTAAGAAGAATAGCTAGTAAATCTAAATTGACCAAGAATTCAGATTCAAATAGTTTAATAATTTTTTTTAACAGTGACTGTTAACGTGTGCACCTCCAATAATATAATGTCAAAAAAATTTGTAAGAAACTAATTCCTGAATAAGTGATCATTATAAATTGAACTTATCATCTAAACAATTTGACCATATACATTTTGTCTAAGAGCAATGAGCAATGATGATGTTATGAGTTTTAATGTTACTTTATTATTATTTTCTTTTTGAAAGAAATGTTACTTTAATTATTGTTGAATTAAAAATATAATTTATTTGATCAATTTTTTTTTTAATTTAAAATAACAGGGTGACTCAAACGACAACTTTGAGGGTTATTAAGGGTCGTTAACCAATCACTATATAATTAAAATATGCTTATTTTACAACTATTTTTAGCATTTCTTATAGTATATTACATTTTCTTTTGTCAAAAATGATATTTTTTAAATTATGCTCTTTTTTAAAAAAAAATTAAAACCATCATTTTATAACATCTACGTATAATAAAGGGGGATTTAAACCTGTAGACTCATGATTATTAGGTCATATAAAATGCCGGTAGAATTTTACTTTTGTTGGCAATGGATGACCTATTTTAACAACCCTATCATCATTAAAATTCATTCAATTCAATTCAATTCATCCTCAATGATTGATTATGTCATTTATTTCTGAAAGTATGTTAACATGAATTAAATTTATAGGACATCGAGTTTGGGTGGCGCATAATAGTAGGCACATTAATAGGGTTCATGGGAGGGGCTTTTGGGAGTATCGGTGGTATCGGAGGAGGAGGCTTTTTCCTTCCAATGCTTAATCTCATCATTGGGTTCGACCCCAAATCCTCCACCGCTATATCGAAATGTAAGAAGTTCATCGATAAATTATTCAAACCTATAATCTTATGATGACGCAGACAATAAAGAATATACAATATTCATGCTAATATACAATACCATTTGACATATATTTGTTTAAATTTATAGGTATGGTCATGGGTTCAACAGTGTCAACTGTGTACTATAACCTTAAATTGAAGCACCCAATGTTTGATGTGCCCATCATTGACTATGATTTGGTGCTTCTGGTTCAGCCCATGCTCATGCTTGGCATCAGCATTGGAGTCATCTTCAATGTCGTTTTTGCCGATTGGATGGTCACAACTTTCCTCATTATTCTCTTCTTATGTAATACAAAAATGCAAGTTCCTTATTTCTTTGTTTACGGTTAAAATACGATTTTGGTCTCCGTAATTTTTAGTTTCATTTTAGTTCGGTCTCTTAGTTAGAAAATCTTCCCTACAAATGAATATGTATCATTTGGTGTCACACAAATAATTTTTTTTATATAAAAAATTTGTGTGACACCAAATATTTCTAAAAATAATTCTCATACATATATTTATATGTATGGAAGCTTTTCTTGCTTTTAAAAATCCAAACTTTAATTATTATATTTCCAATAAATCTTAAAATAAGTTTTTATGGTAAGTTTGAAGTTAATTTTTATTGCTATTAATGAAATAATAATATATTTCTTTCAAGAAAAAGAATATATTTCCAAAATTAACCTTATGCAATGTTTATTGATAGTACAAGAATTAAACTAAGTCATTTGAAAGCTTAGGAATTAAACTGGAAGAATGACAACCAATACTGTTTTCTATTTGGTTTTGTTCTTTGCATCTAATTGTATTTTTATTGGTTAATTTGCTTGGAAGTCATATCTACTAAAGCATTTCTGAGAGGAGTTGAAACTTGGAAGAAGGAAACACTCCTCAAAAGGGTTTGGTTTCTCTTCTTAATTCTCTTTACTTTGTTTTAAATTTTCATTCTTTGTTTCTGATTTGACTTACTTTCTCATTCGCTAACTATTTGAATCGGGTCGGGTTTTCTTTGATTTAGGATGCTGCCAAGCTCCGGAGCGAGTCGGCAGGTAAGTTTAATCAATTAATTTTGTTCATATAGTAGGAAAATTTTAATATGTAACATACTTTTCTTCCTAGTTAACGATATTGTATTGTCTTTGATTTAGTATTTACTTAGCAAGCTATTAAATTATCAATCAAGATTGGTAAACCTATCTAAACATGTTCAAATGGATTATATTTATTCGTTCATACATTTACTGATCAATTAAGTGTTAATTAACACTGAGGGTCATGACGCAATTGATTATCTTGTCTGCTATTAATCCATTTCAACCCACGGTTACGAGTTTAAGTCTGAAAATCAGTATTTGGTTCTCATATTATTTGAGCCTAATTGTTGTGCCTTCTATATAAGATTTGTTGACTTAGAACTTCTCTTTTCTAGAGGGTACTTTCTTCACTCAACCGTTGGATACTCTCATTGCCCATACCCTCTATTTACAATCAAAATCACTATCAAACTTTTTAATCTTATTACTAATATACCCCAATTATAAATTCAATCTAATAGTTGACTTCCGACAATTTTTCTTTTCTCCATGCCTCGAATGCCCCCTTAATACCCCGTTTAGTTGTTAATTATTTACTATATCATGATTAACACTTCAATTATATGTGTGTATGTTAGATTTGCAATTTTACCCATTCATTATATGTAGATGTTATAAAATGAAGGTTTTAATTAGAGTCGCTAATCCATAATCAGTTTCTGAAAGTGGGGAGGAGTACAAAGCTCTTCCTGGTGGGCCCCAGCAGCAAACTGAGCAAACAAAGCCAGAAGTAAGGGTACAAATAGGCCTTATGTTACATAATGAAATTCCATAAGTGAAAAATGTGCATGGTTTTTTTGTTCAACCATTATTTTAAATGTACGAGAATTCAAATCTCTAATATGTTGGTCGAAGTACCACTTACTAATAAATTATAATCACAATCTAAAAAAAACAGAATTATAATCATTTTTTTTTAATTTAATAATATTTGAGGGAGGGATTTTAAATTCATAACTCTAAGTTTCTGTTTGATAATCATTTGTTTTTTATTTTTGATTTTTGAAATTTAAGCCTACAACAAGTATCTTATCATATATTTTTTCTTACTTGAATATTTATATTTCACCTACATTTGTAGAACCAAATCAAAATTTGGAAAAAAAAAAAAGTAACTTACAAAAGTTTGTTTTTATTTTTGAAAGTTCGTTATCATTCACATCATGTCTTAAGGAAAGATAGATACATGGTAAGAAAGATGAAATACATTGTAGAAAATTTGAGTAAGAATAAAGTTAAATTTCAAAAATAAAAAACAAAAAACCAAATGGTTATCAAACGGAATTTTAATTATTAAATTATACTTATAAGAGTAGTAGCTCTGCGACATTAATATATATTTAATAACTTAGGTCTTGTTCGTCCTGGTCCTCCCATCCTCTAATTGTTGTAATCTAAAAAAAAAAAACGTTTTGAGTCTTACATAACACCGACTGCAACTAATAAATTAGGCCTCTCGTTTGATAATCATTTTGTTTTTTGTTTATGAAATTAAGTCTATTTTTATTTAAATTTCCTACCATGTGCTCCATTTTTTCTACAATAAATCCATCTTTCCTTAATAAAGTAGGTGCATACTAACCAAATTTCAAAAACAAAAACAAGCTTTTGGAAGCTACTTTTTTTTGTTTACAAATTTTGATTTTGTTTATTAAAATATATGTAAGATGTAGATATCCAAATAAGAAAAAAATTATTGTTGTAGGCTTAAATTTTAAAAACAAAAAACAAAATGATTATCAAACGGAACCTTATTGATTTGTTTATTGAATTTCAGGTTTCGATTCTCAATAATGTATATTGGAAGGAATTGGGTCTTCTTTTCTTCGTTTGGATTGCCTTCCTTGTCATCCAGATTTTCAAGGTTCCTTTTCTTTCTCTTTTCTCCTTTGTCTCTTCAAAGAGGTTGGCGCTATTTTTTTTCAAGTGAACAAGCTTTCTTTTTAACTTTTAGCTTTGCAATTGTTCAAAGGATTTATTTTCTTAATCGAGTTTTTCAACTAAAGATGAAAACTTTTGATATGTTGAATTGTCCAACGGAGTAATCGAGAGATTACAGGTTCATATCCTCCACTTTCAAATATATTATGGTTGAATTAAAAAAAAGGCAATATATTAAATTGAAAGACATGTATAATGTCAATTATAATTACATTTAAATTATATAGAAGAGTAATATTATCGATATTCACTATTATGGTTGAGCTAGATGCTTTAGAGGTGTTAAAAGCTATTAGGGGGGACCTTTATGATCTGTCTGAGTTTAGCAATATTGTTGTTGACATTAAAGAGTTGATCTCTTCTATAGGAATTGTGAATATTGTGCATTGTAGTAGGTTTTGTAATAGTGTGGCCGATGTGTTGGCCAAGAAAACTCTTTCGATGCATCTTAGTAGGATTGGTAGTTCTTCTTCTGTGGAGGACATGGTCGATTTTTGGAGGGGGAATCTCCCCCTGCTGTTGCCTCCGCTATGGAGGTTGATTGTATGAGGCTGGTGGTTTGTTCTTAATGAACGTTCTTCTTTTTTCAAAAAAAAAAAAAAATTATCAGTACCATTCCTTTTGCCATAGAAATGTTGTTGACATCCCTTATAACAACATTCACATCATCAACTTTTCAATATTAGTTGCCAGATGTTTTTGTTGTTTTTTCTTTTCTTTTTTTAATTTTTGTATGCAAGTTCTTATCAAATGTAACATCATTAGTAAATGTATATATTTTTAATATTTTGTTTGTAAAATATAATTATGTGACTCTCATGATCCCACATAGATAAATTGTAGGACTCCTCTAAGTATCTATGAGTAATAAAGTTTTCCTAAAATGATATTATGCATGCTTATCGATTTCTATATATATATCGATTGTCACACCAATTTTCATCCACAAAAGCATAAAAGAAACAATTTTGAAGTTTTAAAGTTTTTTTAATTCAATAATAATTGAGACAAAGAAGAATGATCTCTTGATTACCGAATTATATATGATATCATTGAAGCGCTCTTCTTTTGACACAAAATTCTGAGGTTAAAAGGTAATTTTTCAAAAAAAATCCTAAATGAGATATTTTTGTATAATTTAACCGTTGTTTGTGAATGAGTCCTTTAAAACTCCTTTGCAAAAATTTGCATATTTCCATACTTTGATGGACTTTTTTACAGGTGAAAACAGTGTCATGTTCGTGGGAATATTGGACATTGACTTTTCTTCAGGTGCGTTTTACCGTTCACAAAAAACAACTACTGAGATTTCAATTTGCCTGTTTGACTAAATATACTAAATAACCTCTATTGTCTTTTATGTAAATTTCAATTTTTTTTTTGGAGGGTCTTAGGGTGCATAAGGTGATATGTTCAATTCATAGAGGTCATCTACCTAGAAATTAATTTTTTTACGGATTTCTTTGGCTTAATATTGTAAGTTCAGACGATATGCCCTATGACATTATTCGAGGTGTGCGAAAGTTGACCAAGACAATCATAGATATTAAAAAAATTTGAAATTCTCAATTGATTGTTTTTCTCATCAATTTTTTTTGTTAAATATATTGTTTAGTTAAAGTATTTTTACATATAATCATACCAAATAGGTATTGTCCTTTAGTACAATACTATTTAGGGTAAACATTCAAACATCTAACATCTTTATCGATGGTACATGTGAATTAAGTTTATATTTGTCATATGAAATTTAACCTACACGCATTAACAAATTTGACAAACTCATTAACATAATTGATTTTTGGCAATGTCTTATATAAATATCTGTGTCTACATATGTTAATAAAATAATAATTATTGGCATATTTAACGTATTATATATGGTAGATCCCTGTATCTATGGGCATATTTTTGTACGAGGCAATTAACTTGTACAAGGGGAGGAAAGTAATTACATCTTTAGGAGGACGTCAAACCGATTTTCGAGTTGGGCAGCTTGCAATCTATGGTTGCCTTAGCATGTCGGCTGGCATCGTTGGTGGTTTACTTGGCGTCGGCGGAGGATCCATCATGGGACCAATGTTTCTCGAGCTAGGCGTTCTACCTCAGGTTATACCATTTTTTTTTTCTATTCATCTCGGTTAAATTACAGTTTGGTGAATAATATTAGAGAATATGAGTTTCACCTCAAAATCAATTGGCAATGAAGGGAATAACTCATATATCTTTTATATTGATGTTGGACTCTCCCACTTTTCAATGTGGAATATTTGTGAGATCCTCACACATAAAGACGTTAAAGTTTAGATAAAAATATTATTTAAAAACACATTATAAAAATATTGTTAAACTTTTAGGGTTGTATCTAACAGCTAATTGTTCTTTTTTTTTAACCACACTAATCATTAGAAATCAAAGAGAACCATACAATACTGCTATCTTGAGTGGGAGTCCAAACAAGACAGTAAAATGACTTCGACCAATAATACATTGGTCCTCATCTACAAGTCGAATCAAGACCAACCAAACTCGAAAAAGCCCCCGAAAATGGAGCTCTAAACTTCATTTTGACTTTTAATTTATTCAATTTTGATATAATATTTAATTTTAGTTTCTAAACTTCATTCTTTAAAAGTAAAGCAATTTAAATTTATTATTTATTGGAAATTTTTTTGTAATGCTTTCTTACAATAATGATCATTTTTCTTTGTAAATTTAGAAATATGTTCACTTTGTTTTTTGCTTATAGTAAATATATCAACATTATTGTTTTTTGTTTTTTGCCAATAGAGCAGTAGCTCAAGCGACATCAATGTATACCTAATGACTTAGATCTCTTAGGTTTGAGTCTCCTCCACCTCCAATTGTTGTAATCTAAAAAAAAAAACATTATTGAACCAATTTTTAATAATATTACTTTAATTTTATTTATTTATTTTCAATTTTATCATATAAATTAATTTTAAACTTTTTTTAATTCAAAGATAAAAATTGAATAATTGAAAGTCCGTAAATTAAAATAGAATAAATTTAAAAGTCAAAATGATAAAATTTGACATTTAAAAATTTAGAAACCAAAATAATACTAAAAATTTATGTACAAAAACGTTATTCTAATCGAAAAAAAAACAAGCATAATATACGGTTTATTTTTATAGCACAACTTAATTTGGGCTACTTTTTTTTTAGGTGGCAAGTGCTTCGGCAACCTTTGCAATGATGTTTTCGTCATCAATGTCAGTCGTGGAATACTACCTACTAAACCAGTTTCCGGTGCCATACGGTAATTAATAATTGAGGAAAATTCAATTTTTATTATTGATGAAAAAAAAAACAAGTAATTCTACGAGAACAGTGGCTCAAGTGACATCAATATATACTTAATAACTTAGAGGTTTTGGTTCGAGTCTTCTCCACCTCGTAATCTCAAACAAAAAGAAGTAACCTTTTGTTTTACCATAATATTCAATTTATATTGAAACATTTTGTAAATTGAGGGTAATGTTGGAAATTATTGCAGCGGTTTATTTGGCGGGAGTGGCGATGATTGCAGCCTACTGTGGGCAGCATGTTGTGAGGAAGATGATTGCTTTGCTTGGAAGAGCTTCCATCATCATCTTTGTTCTTGCATTCACTATCTTCATAAGTTCTATCACACTTGGTAACTTCACTCACTTTTTATTTTATTTTATAAGATCTTTTTATAACATGTTTACATTAAAAAAATGTCAAATAAAACTAATCAAACACAAGATTGTATAAAAAACACACACACACAAGATTGAATGTTATGGACATTTTAGACCCAATAGAAAAGTTTGAAGACATATTTATTTACCCATTATACACATTAAGTGATAAAAGACTAAGTTTTTAATTTAACTGAACCACAAACTCTCCACATTGATATGATATTGTCCATTTGAGAATCACTCCACATGGTTTTGTTTTTGGCATCTTCCAAAAGATCTTATATCAATGGAAGTGTTATCCCTTTTTATATATTCAAGATCTTCTTTTAACTTACCAATATGTGATATTTTGTTTGACCAACAAAATTGTATTTAAAATTTACTTTTGAGATTAGAAGTGAGATTATAATTGTCAATGGTTTTGGGAAAGAAATTCAATGGTTTTCTATAATGAACTACTCGTAAACATAAACTAAAAATCAAACGTTATCTAAATAGTTAATTGAAAGATGTTTATTATAAACTTAGGTTTGAAAAACAAACATTTCTTTCCCTTGTGTGCCTCTGTGTTTTTTTATTCAACTTTTGGATCATTAACTAAAGTCTAAGACAAGAAAAAAGTTCGAAAAATTATCAAAATTTCATTTTCTGTTTTTAAAATTTAGCTAAAAGTTCAAATATATTTAAGAGAAACTAGATGTTAGGTCTTAGATGTTTTTATGTGTTTTTTTATAGAATAAATGCTAAACCTGTTTTCTTTTAATGACATTGTTTTTTCCTCCTCGTATTTGCAAGGTGGAGTGGGTATATCAAAGTCCATCGAACGGGTTCGACGGAATGAATACATGGGATTCATGGATTTGTGTCAAATCAGTGGTTAAATTAGATAAAATAAATTTTACTTCGTATTTTAATTTTCTAATTAGACATTAGTGTTATTATTATTGTTGTGGTGTTCTTTTAAAAAAAAAAAAAAAAAAATTCTACAAGAGTGTAGTTTTAAATCGATAATCTTTTAGTTATTGTATATAAACTAATGCTTCTCAACTATTCTCCTTATTGACATTATTATTGTGGTTAAATGTTGATGATTCATAGTTTAATATTTTTGTTGATTTATGACTCTCATATGGTTACTTTTAATGAGCTTTCTTTTAATCTCTTTTTTCTTCCTTCATTTGAGTTGTGTGAATTTGTATACAACGATAGGCTTGTAAATCCTTCTAGCTCTCTCGATTGTTGCTCTCTTTCGTTCAATAAATTTGGCTCTCAAATCTGTTGCCGAGTGAACGTAGGTTAATTCGCGAACTACTTAAGCGGGTGTTTGTTTGACGTTTTTAGCTAGGAGTTAGAATTAAGATTTATTAATTCCTCTTTGAAAATCTACATTCAAACAAGTTTTTATCAACTCTTCCTTAATTTTATTTTTGAAATAACTCTTATTTCTAATCATTCATTTTTAATCATTCATTTATAACTATTCAATCATTTCTAACCACACCCGTTTTTAATCATTTCTTTCAAATCAATCAAAATAACTTATTTTTAACCACTCATTTTTAATCATTTATTTTTTAACTACTAAAAATAACTACTCATTTTTAAATCAACATCTAAACAAGGTTTTGACTATAACTACTCCACACAAAAACTACATCCAAACGAGTTTTTGGCACAACTCCCAATTTTTAACTCATCAATATAACTTCTTAACCTAAAAACTACCTAAATATGTCAAACAAACACAGATTCATTCTCCTGTCTTCTTCTCCTCATTATCGATTGTCTTCCATGTTTGCGATTGTTTGACTACCTCTCATTAGTTTTTGATTATGTAATAAGACATGCAATGGTAGTTGTGACATCAATCCACAGTGATAGTTTTGGAGAAATGATGGTTTTTGGATGTTTCGAGTAGATTGTCGTGGCGAAATGATTCTAGAACGTTCGATACTAGGGTGCGATTCCTGGTCAACTGATGGATCAACAAGCTCTACAGAGGGCATAACAGATGTATTTGCTTGTTCAATTGATGGATCGACAAGCTCTATAGAGGGCATAACAGATGTATTTGCGTATTCTGAATAGACCATCTTTCTGAGAATATATCACGAGAACAACATATATGAGCAACTGCCTCAGAATCTAACACCCAACGAGTAGTAGTAGAAAAAAAAACCCATTGGATGACGTTTCTCCATTCGCATTTGTGGACAACTTCGTTTGAAGACGGTTCAAAAGAGAATAAAGGGTTGCAGACTCAGCACTAGATATGTCAGAAGCAAAATTATGAACTAGTGAGCTGGATACCTGATTTATGGAAGAGAAAACCCCTACTTGCTGCCTCGAAGTAGATAATAATGACTGTGAGGTCCATGTGGGCCAGTTGAAGGAAGGAGAACTGGATCAACCTACTCGGTGGTCTTGGTAGATTTTTCAGATTCCATTCAGAAAGAAAAAGAAAGCAAATATCTATTTTATTTTCTTTTTTGTGGAAAAATTTGCAAACACAAAAAACATGGAAAAAAATGTAGATTGACGATGCAGGCTGATGCAGACGCTGACGCAGGCAATGACGCAGCAAGTGATGCAAGTGCTGACATAGGCGGCTGAAAAAAGGTCCAGAAAAGGAAAGCTGCGGCACAAAGAGACGAAAAAAAACTGTAACTTTGCTTTGATAACATAAAAGAATTAGAGAATGAGAAATAATTTTTTTGTGAAATTTATTTCCTCACAGGGTAGTATATATACATTTTTCAGGAATATTTTAGAATTCACTAGAACATTTATAATAATAAAAAAATTTACAATAAAATAAATAGAGAGGATTCCAATTTATTTTCTTAAGGTTTTGTGGGTTTTTGGTCTTAGCAAATATTTTAACAACACTTCGAATATGTCAACAACACTTTGGTTTCCGCATGGATTCATTAAAAGCTTTGGAAGAGAATATCGATGAATTTAATAAAATTTGTGGGGATTTATTATAATTCTCCTTAATTTGTTATATGATAAGTTTAAAGAGATCAAATCTGTTAAAAATTATGGTAGGGATAACCTTATTTTAGATGTCGCTCTACATTCTTTGAAGTCTAAAGATTTGGAAAAGTTGAAAAACATCATATTGCTCTTTTGGTTAGAGGACAGTCAAGTAGTTCAAGTAAGTCTTATCACAAATACACTTCTAATAGAAATAAAACTATAAGGTTACTTGTTATTATTGTAAAATGGTAGGACATGTTAAGTATGATTGTTTTGTTCTGAAAAGTAAAGGCAAATTGCCTATCAAAAAAGACAATATGGAGTCAGCAATCATTTTGGAAAATTATGAATCTGTTGATGCCCTTATTGTCTGTGATTTGTTAACTATGATAGTTATTGGATTTTAGATTCTTGTTGCTCCTTCCATATGTCTTCCTTTAAAGAGTTGTTTGTTTATTTGGTTGAATGTGAGGGTAGTAAGGTAATTATGGGTAATGATCAATATAGTGAAGTTAAAGGGGTTGGTTTAGTTAAGCTGAAATTGGATGATGAGACCACCAAGATTCTATCATCAGTTAAAAATGTCTCAGGATTAAGAAGAAATTTGATATCTTTTGGTACTTTGGATAAGGAAGGTTGTAACTACGAGTCTAGTAATCGAACATTATTGGCCATTATGAATAGTTCTGTTAAATTGACTAGAAAATTGATGAATGGTTTGTATGTGCTTTTAGGTAGTGTTATTATTGGTGAGTTGAATATGAACCTTTGAGTATTTCATTTTCTGAGCATTGCATTATGAATAATTCTTCTATATTTAGTTTTCAGATGAAAAACATAAGTTTCATAGAGTTTTGCAGCACATCCATTCTAATTTGTTGGATCCATCTAGGATCCAAATTTGTGGTGGTTTTAAAAATTTGTTCTTGATATTTGATCATTTGGTTTCATGGAGATTATGCGTCTATTTTTTTTCTTCACAACTTTAGTCTTACCAACTGATTAGAGATAGACAAAAATTGGTTAGAAAACTACTGTCCAGTTTTTAGAAAATAAACTCATTGGGTAATGTCTTATATTATTATGAATTTGTATTTGACTATGGAATTTAGATTGAAGTTTTTTTTTTTTTTTTTCAATTGCAAGTGGCTTAAAAGTTTAGGTAAACCTCTTTATAAAGTTAGACGTTGGTATTTTTCACCTATTGTTCAATTGATTGTTACTACAAATTTCTTGCATGAAATTTTAAATGAGAATTTTGTACAGTTATTTGGTTCTGTTCAAGAGGGCAATCATTATTTAGTTTGACATTTGAAAATTTTGGTTTATGATGATTTGTTATGCCTCTCTTGTATTTGGATGATAGTTTGTTCACTTCAATCATTTGTTCAGAGATTAGAAATTTGGTACATCATCTGAGTTACTCAGTTGAAGACTAGAAATTTGAGACGAAAGATGCAGATAGTTTGTAGTATCTCATTTATTTACTCAAACTTGGAGTTGGCTAATTTGTTTGTGATTTGACACTACTACAAAAACAGTATAGTTGATGCTCAACTTTTTTAAATAGTTGACGTTTATAAAAAAAACGTCAAGTAATATACTTTAAATATGAAAAGCGTCAACTAATATTAAAAAGTGGGATAGGATTTGTAGCTCCCTTTTAGTTGACGTGTTATGTGTGTTAACTATTATGATATATGTGTTGACTTATAAAAAATGTCAATTAATACTTATTAAAAATTTAATTATTAAATCTAATTTAAATAAAAGATTTGGGTTTTATTTTTTTGAATAAAGGAAACCAGAAATATTTCATTTAAAGTCACTAATTTTAAAACATGGAAAAAAAAAGAAAAAAAAAGGATTTTAAGATAAAACAAATCTCATTTAGGGATTTTGAAATAAAGGAAAAAGTGGGCATTAAGAAAAAGGAAAAAAGAAAACTCATCCCCATCTCCATCTTCAAACCCTAACCCCCTCCTCTACTGTCGCCTCTCTTAATGTCGTCGTCCAACTGGTAACTACTTGAAACTGCCTAAAAGTTAATTACTATACGATGTGCACCCAATGCAGCAGCATTCAGCAGTTTACACGCAAGCATACGCAGTCATCATTAGCAAGTGATAAATCTACGTGTCATCTCCACAGGGACTGCTTTATCTCTAATTAAGTGTTATTCACAAAGTCAAGGCAGGAAAGTAAAGGAACTTGCTGGTAACCAGATTCGTGCTCAACACAATGTTAATTGACAATAAAATGCGACAAGACTGCTAACGACTCTAATAAACCAACTAGCGTACTACCGCAGGATAGATGCTAATGATTTCAACAATGATGTACTGGAAAAGAAATAAAACGGATAACGTGCTAGATTAAATGCAACAAGAAAATGCTGAAAACAGAAGATAAATACTCTGATAATGAAGTAGGCTCGGGTCAAGGGTTTATTGAGTGTGATTAACATGCATAAAGGGTGAGACTATGGTGAGAGTAGGCTCCGCACAACATGTGATCAAATGCTCTTTCTCAAGATGCATTCATTCTCTTCGAGCTTGAGCTCTCACATCTAAACTCGAAGCTAACAACAATGAACTGTGCACTAGCGAGGTGACTATCTCTAGCCTACCTCTTTAACAAGCAGGAGCTTCTAGCGTTGTAACTAATGGACATGCATAGTATTTCTCTAAACTTTCTCTCTCTCTCGAGATGAAATGAAAAGCAAACATGAATGGATGGCCAATCGAAACATGCTTTTAGTTAATAAATCTATCATGTCTTAGCCTAACATCCCCCTACTCACCCCAGACACATGCATCACACACTCATCCCCTCAACCCTCACCTATACAAGTCTAGCTCATAGTTGTGCAGAAAAGTATCAAATCAGAAAGTAAGAATGATGTAGCCATCATGAAATCAGAACTCAAACGACAAAATGAATGATTGTGAACAGTGAATCAATGGAGCAACAACACTTAGAATGGTGAGAAAAAGGTATAGACCATGGAAAACACAAGAAAGCAAGAGAAGAAACTTCGAAATACGATTAAGTTCAAACGTCTAAGCAATCTCATGCGGAAATATAACTACAACCAAAGTGTGAACAATAACATCAAAATACAGAAGATAAGAGAAAGAAAAACTTAGGAAGAAAACTGCAGAAATGATGTAGAAATGCTCCGAACAACGAAGACTCCTCTCCCAGGTGCTCTGAAATCAAGACCGAACAAAAAATGAACAAAAAAAATTAGAGCTCATTTTCTCTTCCCAAAATGATCTATATATATTCCCATCTTAGCCAAGATCAACGGTCCAGATTCTAGGGAAAATGGCCCTTGCTTTTGATCCCCAGTTGGCAAAATTTGCCTTTTCCAGCTTTTCTGACGCAGGTGCAGAGTTGGCAGTCTTTTTGCAGAAGCTGTCTCCCTTGGATCGAGTGCTTACAACATTGGCTTGCTCCCGAATGACTCATCTTTTCTCTCCTCAGATTTCACCAATTGAGGCCTGAATTCAATGCTTCTAGAACGTTAAAGCCCTGCAATGATAAAAACATTTAGCGAAAATGGGGATTCCATAAATGCTATCCATAATGCTGCAAAATTTAGCTTCTTAGCACAACAAACACTTAATTTATTTGATTTCCTAATCTCTGCCTCATTTCTAACATGCATAGCATTTTCAATATAATTTTCTATCTTAAAATTATTTTATGCATTAGACTATGATGAAAGTGCATGATTTCTTCAATAAATGCATCTTAAAGAGGACTAAATAACTCTCTAATTGAGAGTTATCACCAACGCTCGCCGGATTCGTTCTGCCCAACACAGACCCACACGACCATCGACCACTTTCCGCTCAAAGCCACTCCTCTATTCAACATTGTCGTCTGTGCCCACTGTCGTCCGCGCTCAGCGCTTGCCTTTGGTCAGCCTAGAGAAATGGTGGGTTATCTTCATGGATATGGAGGTTTGTGAAGATTTATCTTTTCTTTTTTTTGTGGGTAATGGAATGTTTTGAAATTTATGGATTTGTGAATGAGGGTTTGGGTTGAAAACTTGAAATCAATGTTTTTTAGTTGAAAAATATGCATATTTTAATGTCAACCACCTACTTATTTTGAAACTTGAGGTTTTTAAAAAAATTATCATTCTTAGGCTCATTCACCAGTGCTTCCTTTTCCCTAAGTCCATGGTAATTTTGATGCCCTTTTTTTTTTTACTTCCACATTTCATCGAACAAATGGTGGACAATTTGTAAAATTCAAGTTTGCTTGAATCCCTTTGTATCTCTTGTGTGTGAAATGAATGTAATGCATGAAACAAATGCATGATCTTCAATAGTCTTACATTTTTTTGCTAATGCATTTCATTGAACGGTTCATGTGTTGTTTATAATATTTGGGTGTGCTTGTATGATAGTGTATTTCGTGTGGGAAAAAGTGTTGTATGAAATAGAGCACATATTCTTCAATAGTCTTACTTTTTTGTTGTTGAATTTCATCGAACGGTTGATGTGTAGTTTATAATATTTCTCGAGAACATTGAGAGAGAGCTTGGTATTTAAAGTGGCAAAGCATTTGAACTAATTTGAGGTTTTTTTTAGTGAAGTCAAGTTTAGAGTCATGATTTTTTTTGTTTGAGGATTGAGATACAATTTTTTTCATTGAAAATTTGGTCGTATCTTTGCAGGAAACAATTACTTTTGCACACAAGGGGTGTTTATTTACCATATTTAGTAAGGATTTAGTTTGAAGAGTTATATTGAGAAATTATTTTGAGTAGTTAAAAATTGAGAGTTGTAGTAAAAAACTCATTTTGATGTGATTTTTGGGTAAGAAGTTAGAGTCAAAACTTTGTTTGGATGTAGATTTAAAATGAGTAGTTAAAAAAACAATGATTAAAAATGAATTATTTTGACTGATTTGAAATGAGTGATTAAAAATGAGTATTAGAAATGATTGAGTAATTATAAATGAATTGTTAGAAACAAAGAGTTATTTTTAAAAGTAAAAAGAAGGGAGAGTTGGTAAAAACTCGTTTGGATGTAGGTTTTCGAGAAAAAGTTTGTTCATTCTCGAACTAAATCCTCCTTAAATATGGCAAACAAATAGTCCCTAAGTGTTTCATCTTTTTTCTGATTTTCATATTTACTAAAATAAGATAAGAAGTTGTTTTTTGTATGTTATTTATTCTTGATGTCTTGTTGAATTTTAATGATCTTTATCTAATTTTCAGCTTTTCTTCTTTGAAAAACTCTAATTTAGCTTGCTTGGAAGAGATTATTCCAATAAATTTTCCAGTGTTCAAGAAGTATGTTCATTGCTACATGAAGACTCTAACCAGGTGGTGTTTTTCATTGCTCCATATACTCGTCAAGAGGGTGATTGTTGGGATCTTGCGACTCACATTTTTATTAGGAAATTTTATGTATTTAGCCTTTTCCCATATGCTAAATATTGTTATCTTGAAGTAATTTTGTATTCATTTGTGAGTTAGGGTTTTTTGTGACTTAATTTTTAACACCATTTTAAACACCCTTATCGGTGAGATTTTTTTAAGAGAGGCAATAGATTGAGAGCATTTAATGAGGTTAATATTTTGGGCTTTATTCTTCCTTCTCCAATTTAATTATTTGATTAATAAAAATTGACTCGTTGATTCTACAATAGATGTAGGGAAAACTTTTCTGAATCACTTTATATTTTCTCTCTTCTTCTTCCATTTACTTAATTATGTTTTGCCTACATTGTTTTCTTATCTGGCATATAAAGAGATAACATCGGTGTGAGAAAATTTGAGTAAAACCGGCCAAAACAATGCCTCTAAGACTTATTCTCAAATTAGACAATATGATCTCTAATCCTCCAAGGTTGCCCTTTTTTAACATAAACTAAAGAGAAAATAGAGATATTAAGCCTATATTAATGAGAAATGAGGCATTTTACATGTGGTTGAGATTACAAGTCTTCATAACGTCAACAAATGTGGTTGAGATTACAAGTCTTCATTGACAAGTAAACTGTTTTTCCACGGTCAACAAATTTGGCCGACTGGCAGAAATATTTCAATGCCATCTTATTTTATGAGAAAGAATGGTTGAGAAGAGCTATTTCATGTACTAAAAAAAAGCTATTTCAATCGAAATTGAGATATTAAAGACAAGAATTTAGATCAAGAATTTTATTAATTTTATTTTTTTAATTAAAATAAAATAGAATATGATCATTTTAAGACATATTTTTTACCATTTCAATTTTAAATTATGGTTGAGATTATTATACCTTTATAATAAAATAAAGTACTTTTCCACAGTTCACAGCTTTTCAACGACAGAAATATTTAGTGTCATTTTATTTCTGACTGAATTATTGAAAAGAGATGTTTCAATGAGAAAATGTTATATTTCTCTAATATATATATATATTTGAAAATATATACTTTAACAAACAACCAGCACAAATACTTGCCGATCAATTATTGAAAAGAGTTGTTTTATTGGAATATAAATATGTTGAAGTAAATTTAATTATATTGACGTCGTAAAATTAATTAGTGAGGATATGTAGAGTAACTTCATATGATTGAGGATAAACGTGAAGGTTATTGTTGGTGATTTGGAGATTTTGTCCACTCTTTTTTTTTTCGGAAGGTATTTTCTTCGGTCTTTTTCTTTTTTTTGAGACGATATTTTCTTCAGTTTTTTAAACAGCTTAAGGGCAAGTAAATAATAAGATAAATTATAAATTTCTCCCGCGGTACGTAAGTTTCAAAATTTAGTCTTTATAAATTTTAAAAACTAAAAATATAGTCTTATGATTTTTTTTTTTTTTTTTGAGACATATAGTCTTATGATTTTGATAAAACCTAAAACATAACTTTTTATCATTCACACTCGTTGGCCAATTAAATCTTTAAAAGTTTGTTATTAAACAAAAAATAACATTTGTTACCTATACAAAGTTACCTACGTGCATTTAATTTATCAACAATTACATACGATAAAAACTACTTATTATTATTTTTAATCAAATTATGGACTAAATTTAATTTTCATTAAATCATAAAAATTAAATATATAATTTACTCTAAATAATATTATCCAATTGAAAAGAAAAGTGGACCGTTAGATGCCAAATCGAGATTCTAAAATCTTAAGAGACGGTTGGATAACTATTCATTTATAATTTTTTTTTACTTGAATAGGTAAATCTTATCTAGATTTTTAAAAGCCAAACAAAATTTGAAAAAAATAAAATAAAATAAAATAACAAAGCTTGTTTTTATTTTTAAAAGTTAATTAGTTTTCGCATAAACAACTTGGTAGGAAATTTAAAAGCAAAGAATAAAAATCCAAATAGAAAAGGTTAATATGATTCAGCCACCAAACTTGACGTTGACTTGAACAACTTAAAACATTATATATTAAGTATCCTTAAAACAAATCTGCCACTCTCTAAATAGCAAATGGAAGAGAAACACAAAGATCATACATCACTTTTCAGTTCTTCAATGGCAAGAAGCAATGAAATTACTATAGCCATGTCGTCGACCGAAGAAGATATAAGAAAGCTCTATGATGCATCAAAGATGGGATCTATACAAATTTTAAAAAGCTTTATAAAAGAAAGTTCTTTGAAGACCATATTGAAAAAGTGGGAAAGGAATTGTTTGTGTTTTGTAGATGGTGGGTTATTTGGTCTCGATTCCAGAAGTAAAAACCGGAACAAGGTTTTCTAATTCCAAAAGACACAAACAAGAACATGCATCGTTGCTGTCGCCGTCCTCCAAAGAGACAAGATCATGGTATTGGAACATTCTACAAAAGAAACTGAAATATAAAGGAGATTGGGTGGAAGAAGTGCAAGGGACAATGATGTTAGTGGCTACGGTTATCGCAACCGTGACTTTCCAAGGTGGACACAACCCTCCAGGCGGTCTTTGGCAACAAGACACTCAACTAAATTGTTCAAGTATTAAGAATATGCAATTAGGATTTTCGAGGTTAAAGATATATACCCATTTATGCTTCAATGAAAATTCGACGGTCATTTTCCCAGCTGGAACTCCAATAATGAGATACCAACAATCCGATACGTATTGGCCTTACGTGGTGGTTAACTCGTTGTCGTTGATGGCATCAATGAGTGTGATTTTGTAGCTTGATATTGGCCTTAGCCATGTGTGCGGCTGTGGTGTTCTTAGCAATTGGGTATTTCCTTGGAACTCAAATGGTTAACCAAGTGAGAGTATTTTCTCGAGATTTGAGCTATGGGGCATTTTATTTTTTATTTATGTCTTGGCTCGGGTTGGTCGGAATGGTTGCTTTGTGGCACATAATTCGATTTCTTGTTTGGCTGTTCAAAAAGCTAGCTTACGCGCTTTCACATCTCAAAAGCCTTTAGTTCTACATCTTTCCGAGGTTTGATCACACATGTATAATTCTTGGAGACAAGTTTACCTGCTACCCACCCACATGACATCTTTTCAGTGAATCAATAATTTTCTTTTTAAAATAAAGTTATTGGTCTAATAAAAAGATGCCACGGGGCTGGATAGCAACAAATATTTACTACCTAGCTAGCACCCAAACTTCCCTCTAGTTCTTGAGCTTTGGTTGTTAATCACATTTGGGCTTCTCAACAGTAACTTACGGCTTGTACTTTGTTATCCTTAAGCCCAACTCTGTTTTTCATTTTTATATTTATTTATCGTTAAAAATGGATTGAAAATTATATTTGAATGGATTGGAAACTAGCCTTATCTTCGCGACAGAAACTCAAACAGATATCTATAATCCAGAACAAGTTGTTAAATATGATATTTAAATACATTTTAAACAAAGAACCTTTACCAAAGATTTGATATTTAACCGAATTTAAATGGATTGGAAACTAATTTTATTTAGGGGCCGTTTGTTTGACATATTTAGCTAGTTTTTGGAATTAAGAAGTTATATTGAGGAGTTATATTGAGTAGTTAAAAATTGAGAGTTGTGTCAAAAACTCGTTTGGATGTAGTTTTTTTTGTAGAGGAGTTAGAATCAAAATCTTGTTTGGATGTAGATTTAAAAATAAGTAGTTATTTTTAGTAGTTAAAAAGAAATGATTAAAAGTGAAAGGTAAAATGAGTTATTTTGATTGATTTGAAAAGAATGATTAAAAATAAGTGGTTAAAAATGATTGAGTAGTTATAAATGAATGATTAAAAATGAACGGTTAGAAATGAGAGTTATTTTTAAAAGTAACAATGATGAGGAGTTAATAAAAACTCGTTTGGATGTAGGTTTTTTACGAGGAGTTAATAAAACCTAAAAATAACTCCTACCTAAATATGTCAAACAAACAGCCCCTAGGGAATTTGCACAACTTTTTTATCGCAGTTTACAATTATAACAACTTTTTAAAAATAATTCGTTTACGACAAATTTTGCCTTTTTTTTTAAATATCTATTTACATTGAAGACCTTATAAAGTCTAATGATGGAAGTCTATTAATTTTATCAGTAGAATCTAATGAAAGTCTAACAATTTACTTTATTTTTTAGTAATTGATTCTATCAGCCTCTATTGATAGAGGTTATCAATTTACATTTTTTGCTATGTATGCAAATATTTTCATTATTGTACTATTCATAGAATATTTTAACCTTTTTATAATATACTTGCAAAAGTCCCATAAAAAGTATTTGATTTTTTTTTCTTAAAAAAACTAGATTTAAAATTTAAAAGACTAAATATGTAATTTTGAAAAAAAAGTATACGAGTCGCCGGTTTAAAAATATTATTCTACGCTATCCTGGAATATCACAGTGCCTGATCAAAATCGCACATAGATAGAAGGACGGTCTCTCCCGTTTTCCCCAAATTGAAAACCCTAATTCGTTGTGTTCTCTCCATTTTCGTTCTCTTGAGGGTTGAGGAATTCGAAATCGAAGCACCATGGTTTTCTATTTCAAAGCCCGGCCCGACGTCGGCGACTACACAATTTTCATGGGGCTCGACAAGTACGAGAACGAGGAGCTCATCAAATACGGCTTCCCCGAGGATATTTGGTAATCCATCGTCTATGGTTTCTTTAGTTTTTATGTATCTATCACGGGTTGTTGTTTGATGTCAATTTCAAACGATTTCTCATAATGAATCCAGTTGGGTAAAAGGGCTGATGTTTGCGTTATTGCTTGATTTGTTTCGTAATTTAGCGCGGTTTCTGTTGGTTCTGAATTATGTAAAAAGGGTAGTTATGGCCATCCTTTGGCTTTATCTACAGAGCTCTTTGAAACTGAATGGAAGGATGTATAGTTGATTATTAAGAGAATTCAAAAGGACAACAAGAAACCAGAAGGTTGTGGGTTCAATCTACGGTGGCCACCTGCCTAGCAATTAATTTCCTACGTGTTTCCTTGATTTCCTAAGTGTTTCCTTATGACCCGTGAAAATAGTTGAGGTGCACACTTGCTTTCTCAGACACTCAGGGATGTAAAAAAAAAAGTATTGAGAGAATGGGTTTATTATCTACATTGATATCTTGAATTTTGTTTGTATAATCCTTATCCAGTGATGCATAACTTGGATTCCTTTCTTGAATGTTTTGTGGCATGAAAGAACTAGAGGGTCATATTTTGGGTCTTAATTTTCATTTTAGGGACTACATGGCTTAAGGTTTCTTCTCTGAACAAATGTTGTTTTATGCAGGTTCCATGTGGACAAGATGTCATCTGCCCATGTTTATGTGAGACTGCTAAAAGGGCAGACTATTGATGATATAAGTGAAGGGTTGCTGGAGGATTGTGTTCAGCTTGTCAAAGCTAATTCCATTCAAGGTAGTGAACAGTCTATTTGTAGAAAACAGAAAAATGATAGACATTTTCATGGGGATAAACTTTGATGAACTAGGTTCGTCTATATGTTCGTTCATAAATCAAAACTTTATAATGCCTTTGTGTGTTTCTAAAGATGACTGTGGAAATGTGTCATGAGTTGGGAGCCTTTAACTATTTCCCCTTTTATTTGTCAGGAAACAAAGTTAACAACATTGATGTTGTGTATACGCCTTGGGCCAATTTGAAGAAAACTGCTTCCATGGATGTTGGTCAAGTTGGCTTTCATAACCCTAAGATGGTAAGTTTCATTGTTTTAGTTTGGCAAGTAAATATATCCCTCATGATATTTTTTCTGTATTTTTTCGATAGTATCTATTTATCTTTTGTGATATTCAAGGTGATTCATGAAAATTGTCTTTTTACACACAATTCAGGTCCGAACTGTAAGGATAGAAAAAAGGATCAATGACATCGTCAATAGATTGAACAAGACTAAAGTTGAAAGGAAGCCTGATTTGAAAGGTAAATTGGAAATGGTATTTTAGTTGTTAGGGTAAAATATAAAGTTACACTTGCAACCAATGTTTCCTTCAGGATGATCTTAGCTTTTCTGTACAATTGAAGTGTGTATTCACTTTTTCATTATTTTCTTTAAACAAAAGCATGTTGTTGCTATTCCTAGAACGTTTATGCACCTCCCAAGTATGAACTTCACTATTTTGTTGTGATTAAGGGTATGGAATAATTTTCCAGTGCCATACGTCTAATATATTATCGTTGTCTTGTCTCATCCTCACATGCATCTGTACATGCAAAACATTTAACGAGCACTTTGTTTATTAATTGTACAGCCGAGCGTGAGGCTGTGAATGCAGCAGAGAGAGCAGAGAGAAAGCAACACCTGAGAGATAAGGTTGGTGATAATCTTTTGTCCCGTCTCTAAAATAACTAAATATGTCTACATCTTGGCTTGGACTTTCATATATATATACACATTTTTTTTTCTAAAATTACCTGATTAATTGTTTGCCTATGACTTGTATAAATTACTCTCTCCCCTGATAAAGGAAATTCCTTTTGTTTGAATCTCTTGGGTTTTCTTGTAGATGTTATGTATGGCTCAGAGCCCTGTCATGAATTAGTCATCTCTGTTTTGTATGTTAACTATCAACCTATGTGTACATTGATAAATGACTGGTTGAAACATTTTGGTCTTTGATTGTCGATACATTAACAAACACAAACAATAAAGATCTGTATGTTCTCATGATAGTTGTAGCTTTTCCTTTAGGTAAAAAGTAAAGCAACGAGAGCATAGTTCAACTGACATAAATTCTATACATATGATCAAGAGGCGTTGATCATATATTCGAATTCCCCTATCTCCAATTGTTGTTGAACCAAAAAAAAAAAAAAGAAGCTAGCGCCTCATAAAAGTTCATATTGTGTTTAGACATCCTTGCTCTAGCGTGTGATACGGCACTTATTCTTGCTCTAGCAATATACTTCAAGTTCAGAAGTGTTTGTCATCAACTATTATAATTTTAGGTATTTTTCCAGTGACTGTGATCACTTGTTTTTAAAATATGTGAGTGTTCGGCAACACAGACCTCAACTATTCTCATGAGATAATTACTTGACTCTACTACATTTGGTTATCAAAGAAATCCATACAAAATTGATTCACAAGGTTTTTATACGACTGCTAAACCAATCCATGTGGGTTCGATAATTTTTTTGTTTTAGTAGTGTTATGTGCTCTTCAAATCTATAACGTCAGACCTGGTTTTAATTCAGCGGTTGTGAAGCATTGTGATTCTTTTCATGTCTTGTGCCAGTGACTATGATCATTTTGATTATTCTGTACTCTTGTGTTTGTTCTCTTCAAATTTATATGTCAGACCTTGTTTTGCTAGGGGGTTTTCTTGAAGTATTGTAATTCTTTTCATTGTTTTATTCATTTATTTATTATCTGTGAGCGGTGTTCAAGTCAACTTAGGTGCATCAATTTTGCAGAAACGGCGTGAGGAAATGGACAGGTTAGAAAAAGACAGGCAAGCAGAGCTAAGGAGCTACAAGGGTTTGATGGTCTCTGAGAAGATGACATCGAACAAACAGATCGCCGGAACGAGCAAATCGCTACAAGAGCTGGAGGACGATTTCATGTGATCGAATTGATCAGAACAAACGCTGCATAAAGTAGTAGCAGCCAAATTTACTCTTCTTAGAGAAAGTCATCCGCCCATTCAGTTTTTGGTTCTTGGCCCCTTCAACTGGTCGTGTCTACTTGGTGATGACTATACAACTAGAAATTTGTTGTGCCTCTCAAGAGAGCCGAGAAATGGTGTTCTGTAAGTTGTAATTATACTGTTACTCTTGTTTTTATGATGATATGTCTCATTTTGGCCTACTTTTTTTTATTATACGGTAAGAAAAAACAAGCTACTTTTTGGATATGTGTTTTTTTTCTCTAGTTTTATAATGATTGATTTTCTTTTTTGGTCTTTTGGTTGTTTAGAAAGGGCTATCTTTTGAAATTTGAAAGTCTGGCGTGTTTACTTTTTTCAAAAGTAAATCGTACTGATTAAACCTTTGTTTCACCTTTTCTCTATGTTTCTCTTGTATCTATCATTTTTTCTTAATTCAATACCATGTGAGGAATTTGAACTTTGAACTTAGTAACTTGTTGACTTTCTTGAATTATCATCTAAGTATGCATGTGCTATCATAATTTGGTTCTTGATCACTGCTAGAGATGTCCACGGGGACGGGGATGGCTTTACCACCGTCCCCATCCCTGCTACTCATTTCAATCTCCGTCTCCGCGAAATTCACCATAAAATTTTGTGGGGAACGGGGCGGGGATTCACCACGGGTAAATTACGGGGATTGAGTTCCCCACGGGGAATTATTCGTCATTTAACTCTTCTTATTTTCTTTTTTTATTTTTAACTTTTTACAAACTCTTCCTATTGGTAACTCAATTCACTAAATCTTAGATAATTTTTTCAATATTTAAAAAATGTTTATTGATTATTAATTAAATAATTAATTAGGTAAGGAAAATATTAATCCAAATAAGTATTTTTACTACTTTATATATATTAATGTATTTAGAAAAATTAAATAATACATATATAAAATATGAACGGGGCGGGGAATGGGGAAACGGGGATGGGGAATACATTCCCCATCTCCATTCCCATTTAGCTTGCGGGGAATTTTTCATCTCCATTCACTCCTTCATTCATCGCCTTTTTCATTTCCACTCACTCTTCCATTCATCGCCTATTTGGGGATTCACTGCCTCTATAGGGGCGGGTCCCCATGGGGCCTCGGCCCCATGGAGAAAATGTACATCTCTATTCACTGCTCTACAGTGATCAGTTTGGATACCGAATTAATTATGAGAAATTGTGGTAGATAGTCCAATTTCACAAATAATTGCAAATCTAGATAAATTTTGATAAATTTTGTAAGTATTTGTATCCATGATCAAATATATGGTATGATATAATTAATATTCATCATAATTTAAGGTATTAATATAGTATTTTGTATTATTAATGTAATATTACAATATTATGTATTAATTATACTGTCTAATTTGTGTAAGGTATGATTATGATTGCTATTTTTTTTTTTGCTTAGTAATTTAAATATTTTTTCAATTTGGTCTACTCCTAAAAATACCTCATTAATTAATTATCTTTATTAACTTTTTTTAGTTCAATAATGAGAGAATTCATTCATGATTGTATTTACTTGTATTAATTGAGTTATTGCACTTGCTCTTGTTGGTTTTTTCCTGCTACGATGAAAATTAATTATCTTTGTTAATCAGTCTTTAACCAAACTGATCCGTTTTGTTTTGTGCATATTCGATTTGTATGGTTTGGATTTGTTAGGTGTAATTTTCAGCAGTTAACCAATATTGTAATATAGTGTTTGGTCTTTTTTTTTTCTTTCTTTTTTTTTCCTCCTGATGAAGGAGGAACCCCTCTTACATTCTCGAAAAGAAAAAAACCCTCTTATATTTTCATCCATTTTATTATTATTATTATTTTTTTTTTTGGTCAATTATAAAGTTTTGAGTTATAACAATTGGGGGTGGGGGATTGGAACCAACCTTTTAGTCATTGCGTCTACATTGATGTCTTTGAGTTAGATTTGGAGAAAAAATAGATGTCATAACTATTTTGTATTGGACTTTAAATTGATGACTAAAAAAAACATTTAATATTCTCTAAAATTTGTTATATTATTCTAACTTTTCTTAAACATTTTAAGGAGATTTTGCATGTATAATAAAAAAAAGGAAAAATATTTCTATCTATAACACAAAATTAAAATTAATTCATTTGTAGTAGGAAATCCAAATTGAATTCTATCATGCATAGATTTCAATAGGTGATAAAAGTTTTACTATTACTGGTTGAGTTAAATCATACTCATTCCTATCACTAATTAAGTTTTATCATTAAAAGAAAAACATGTGCTATAGATAAATTATTTTAGAAATTGTACTGCAAATATAATATAAGAGATAGAATGTGCAAATATAATATAAGAGATAGAATGTGTTGTTCAGGATAAATTTTCATATTTTAAACTCATGCAAATAATATAAAGTGATTAAGTATCGGATAAAAGTTGAATTACATTTATACATGTGGATTGATTTTCTACTTTATTTGAAACATTGATTGTTAAATTGATATTGAAATTGTTGATAAGACATGTAGTTTATAAAATAAGGACCGCAATTTAGGTGTTGATTTATTATTAATATCATTATTTTTTTTAATTTTGCCTCTTTTTTTAGTTGATATAAATATTTATTTCAATCAAGCTAATGGCTAAATAGCACGTACAATTCTCTCTGCTAAGATTATCATTAATATCTGAAATGTATAAGGTATTTATTTATTATCAAGTAAGATACGAGACTTATTACAAATAAGATATTTATTACACAATGTAATTAAAAAGAAATAAAATAAATGACGCGGAAACTATTATATTCCCGTTAAGCTGTCAATGACTAGAACCATACACGTCATTACTGTCGGTAGTAGGACAGCCACAGTTCACACGTGTCATAATCCTCTCCGTTCGAATTTCTAACGTGCTATGATCTTAGCCGCTGGTTTTGAATATCTTAAGTCCGCCTCTTTATGTTTGAATAGAGCTCCGAACCGTTTAAATTATCGTTCTCTTAAGTAAAAAAAACCCATTTCGTTGTCGCTATTTTTGCTCTTCTTTCTCCTTCCGTTCCCTAAACCTTCTGATCGAATCTCTAAATCTCGATTTCTCCATTGAATCCTCTTCCGTTCTCTTCCGATCGCTGCATTGAGTTTCGCTCATCGATTTGTTTGTTCTTCGCCGCTCGACGCTGAGTTCGGTGAGTTTTTTAGGGTTTTGTTGGTTGATTTTGTTCATTTTGTTCATTTCCTTCGGTTTTATGATCTTCGTGTCGGTTTTGGTTTTAATCGGTTTGTTTTCGAAGTTCTTGAAGCATTTCTGTTCAAGTTTTTGCTCTGTGAACTGCTTTCTATGTTTATTCTGGTTGTGGTTTCGATTTGTGCGAACTTAGGTGATTTGGCGTTTTCCGTTTCTGGAGTTTGATTGTGCAATTAATCAATTATCTGATCGTTTTCAGTTTTCAAAGTTGTTTTTTCTCTGATGTTTGCTGCATACATTCTGAATTGGCGCTTGTTAGTCATTTTCGTCATTTGTAGATTTGGAGTATGGATAATATGTTTAGATGCTAGTATTTTTCATTGCGCAAGTTTTAATCAAAGGAAGATTGATAGCGTATGTTTTTTCTTGGAGTTGGATTCAGTTTACCTTTCGGTTTCTTTTCTTGACCTGTTTTAGCAATTAACTTTGCATGATGAGGCTGTTTTCTCTCTTAGGGAGAATTTTGGTAACATATCGATATACATTCATTTTGTTCCCTGAGGAATATCTAATTTCAATGTTTCACATCAGTTCTTGTAATAAGACTGTCTAAAGAAGTCCTCAAGGGGTGGCGCAGTGGTTGAAGACTTGAGGGTATGCTCCCCTTAAGGTTCCATGTTCGAGACTCACCTGTCGATGTCTTTCGGTGCCTGGCCTAGGGACGGGTCACCCTTGTTTCAAAAATAAGACTGTCTAAAGAAACTTAAACCAAATTTACACCGACAGTTTGTTTTAACTGCTAATTTTTCGATATTGTTTACCCGAAGATCATGTTGAGCTCAGGGTTATACAGCTTTAAAATGCAGGATTTAATTCACTGGAACTAATGTTTTTTGGTTTGTTTCTACTTTTGAATAATGATTGTCCACTATATATTACAGCAAGCTGTATAATTTTTTTTGTTCTACTGCCTGCAAATTTTGGCTTATTATCTTTCTTGTTCAGGAGTTTTCAGATGAAATGGTAATGGTCTGGATAGCATTCTTTAGAACAAGCCATTGCCGAGTAGGGATTGGGATATTATGCTTTTTCCCCTATTTGGCAAGGAGTTATGGAAGGTGATAAGACCATCTCAACACCTTCAGACAATCATGAGGTTGGTGATCAGAGGATACGTGCTCTTCATGGGTAATTTCATCAATCTATCTAATACGTGTTCTCCATGGCCACAAATTTTCTTATACTGCAAGTTTTATAGTCTCTCTGTAGGCACCTTAGTACGTTCCTTTACTGTTCCCTTGTAAGTTTTACAAGTCTTCTAAACCAAATTTGCCACAATAACTCATAAGCACTCATAAGCACTCATAAGCATTGTTTTTCTTGAATCCTGTACATCATTTTTCTTCAATTTTTTCTTTGACTTTATGTATTACTGGAGTGGAATATCTGTAACTAGCTTTCTGTCATTTTCTAATCTTTCTTTTTCATTTCCCTCGATAAGTGGTTTTAATTTAATTTCCTTTGGTTCAACGCTAATTCTTTTTTACAGATGTGGTTTTGTGTATAAATTGACATTATGTCCTGTGCCACATATTCCTATACTATTGATTGACGTTAGAAGTTTTCGCCTTATTAGTTTGTTGGAAAACAAAAACTGAATCTCTGCTAAACTCTGATGTATGTTTTTGGGGGTTGTTTAGGAGAACCACTGGCCCTACAAGACGTTCAACCAAGGGACAGTGGACACCTGAAGAGGTAAGTTTATCATTTATCATAGTGAGATGTCAATATTTTTCTCACGTTGATACATCTTATTGTGAACTATTTTTGTTGTTCCAATAGTTATATGCTTGAGTGTGTTGCATTATCTATTTTGCTCACGTACAGGATGAAGTTTTGCGACAAGCAGTTGATCATTTCAAAGGCAAGAACTGGAAGAAAATAGGTACAATTAGCATGTTGAGATATTTTAGATGTCAATGATGGGTGTTGGTTGATATAATTGAATTTACCTTCACCTATGAGTTTAAGCTTTTGGGTTGATTGGTGATTTAGCATGATTCAACAATAGGGTTTAACATCTTCATTTTGGGTATCCTTAACACAATGGAAGTTTCTGCCGCGATTGTGATCTAGGAACATAATTCTTGTTTGCTTTAGCCTTTATTTTAAGCCCCCTTTATTACATTTGATTTCTTTTCTACCAAAAAAAATATGTGCTCGAAAATAAATACATATATTTTTATTTTATTTTTGAACATGGGTTCTTTTTTAGTTCAAGTGTATCTTGTTTTTACTATGAATTATTTTCTGCTGAACAATAGTTGTAGTTTTTCGAGTTTATTACTTAAATGTTTAGTATATTTTACAATATCTAATTGACTCAGTTTGCGATAATTAGATATCATAATAAGTTCTGCATTGTCTAAGGAGGCCATATTCCAAGATGAATAATAGTTTGCATGGACTAATATTTTTTTACTGCATCACTGGCTCATTTTTTATGATCGTTGTCATTTGTAGCCGGATTTTTCAAGGATCGGACAGATGTACAATGTCTGCATAGGTGGCAAAAGGTTTTAAATCCCGAACTTGTCAAAGGTCCATGGTCTAAAGAGGTGATCCACTTGTGAAAGTTAGTTCTTAAGTTTATTCCATACCAGTTATTGCTATATTTAATCAATCATATACCCTTTCAAGATTCAATTTAGTTTACTCTTTTTATGTAATCATACTTGAAACTTACCTGTTTGCCTTGTGAATTGTATAAAGGAGGATGACATTATTATAGAACTGGTGGATAAACATGGACCAAAAAAGTGGTCCACAATTGCAAAACATCTACCTGGGCGTATTGGTAAGCAATGCCGAGAAAGGTATGAAAATGAGTTATTTGTTGCTGATTTGTTGGGCTTTGATTTTCCTAATTTTCTTATAGTAAACCCCATCTGCTGCAATTTTTTGGTCGAAGGCATTCTGATTTTTTGATGCATCAATTTCAACTTTCCCTCTTCTATTGGATTTTCAGCTGTCCTTCCCATATCTTTTACATAAATTATATCTTTTTTGTCAGGTGGCACAATCACCTTAATCCAAACATAAACAAAGAAGCATGGACCCAAGAAGAGGAGTTAGCATTAATCCGTGCTCATCAAATTTATGGGAACAGATGGGCAGAGCTAACGAAGTTCTTACGTGGAAGGTATGTCCCCTTTTGTAGCTTAAAGTTGTGGCATTATATGGGGATTGCTCAGTATGTGCATTTTAAATTTAATTTTTTTAGATCTTTACAGATCAAAGTTGTTATCATCTAATTTTTTTTAGATCTTTATAGAACTGCATTTCGTTTCAGTTTCTTTAAATGGAAATTTTCAATTGATCATGAAAGATGGTATATTTGTGCTTTTATAATCAACAGGTCGGACAATGCTATAAAAAATCATTGGAACAGTTCAGTAAAAAAGAAATTGGATTCTTACTTGGCCTCAGGCTTGCTCGCACAATTTCAAGATCCAGTTTCTGTTGGACAACCAAACCAACTCCCAGCTTCATCTTCAAAGGTGTTTGGTGGTGGAAATGACAGTGGCCTGTATGGAGTGGAAACAGAAGAGGTTTCAGAGTGTAGTCAAGATGCAACAGTTGTCGATAGCTTTTTGAGCGATTCGGCATGTGCAACTCTAAATATGAAAGAGGAATTTCAGTTCAATAATAATTTGAGGTTGGACAAGGAGCAAAGTTCCAGCCCAGTATCCAATTCTGAACCATACTACCACCGCCCTGCTACGGAAGAAATTACCTTTCCCATTGCTGAGTTTGCTCTAGAAGTGGGTCACTGTTTGACAGCTTCAGGGCAGAATCTCTCGCATGATTGTAGAACAACTTCAAATGGGGAATACCAATGTGATTTGAATGAATTCCCGAATATCTCTTCTTTACAATTGGGCAAAGAAGCATTGCAGTCTGAAGCCATTGGTACTGGGATGGGTGTAAGTTATGGAGTTGGTGATTCTGCTCAACATTCTACATTGGTAAAAGAAGCTTCAGCTTCTATCCAAGCTGACCGTATGTTTATATCTGACGATGAGTGTTGTAGGGTCCTATTCTCAGATGCAAACAGTGATCGATGTGATTACGAAGCTCCAGTTCAATCTTCGGGCACTCCAAAAGCGGAAAATAACTATACTTCAGTTTCCCAAATATATAATCATCCTTCAGGATCTGATGTGCAGGAAAAAAATTTGTTGCCTCAGTCCTACATGCTGATTCCATCTGTGGTTTCTGTTAATAATGACATGATTTTATTTGATGGTACTGGATCCAACGCACCCTTTGTAGGAGCCCTAGAACACGAATGTGTGACTAGCCAACAGAATGGGTTTGCCTATAGTGGTGGAACATCCAAGCCGCCCGAAATGCTAGAACATCCTGGTGGATCAGAAGACCAGCCAGAACTAATTCATGTAAATACGTTGGCAACAGCAGCAGATAGCACAGAGACTTGTACTCGTTCCGATGAAATACCTAAACAACATAATGAACATCCAGACTCGGGAGTACTTTGCTATGAGCCTCCTCGTTTTCCAAGTTTGGATGTTCCCTTTTTCAGTTGTGATCTCATACAGTCTGGAAACGAAATGCAGGAGTACAGCCCACTCGGCATACGCCAGTTGATGATGTCTTCTCTTAACTGTGTTACTCCATTCCGATTATGGGATTCGCCATCTCGTGATACTAGTCCAGATGCTGTACTGAAAAGTGCTGCCAAAACTTTTGCAAGTACTCCATCCATTTTGAAGAAACGGCACCGGGATTTAATGTCGCCTCTTTCTGAGAGAAGAATCGAGAAAAAGCTTGAAACCGATGTGACATCCAGATTGACAGAAAACTTTTCACGTTTGGATGTTGTGTTCAAAGATGGGTCTCATAAAGCTTGTATATTATCTCCATCTAACCTTAAAAGGAGTCATGATGATTCTGCTGAAGATAAAGAAAATATATATTGTACCTTCGAAGATGGAATAGAGAAGAAAGGTGATGGCACTAAATCTCTAGACGTTACAGTTTCAGAGAATGGCTTCACAAAAAGTTGTTACCAAGAGACTGCCGATATCGAGATGATATGCGTTGAATCTGCAGCTGAAAATGTGAGTCATTTTTCAGCAATAATCTTGGGAGATGAACCTTTATTATTGAGTAACTACTGATCTTATATTATATTGAGCAATCAAGTTCACTGGTCTCTGTTATTCAATTAGAGTCAAATTTCATTTTCTTTCTTGTATTGATGAACACTAGTTGATTCTTAATATTACTTTTGACAGGTGCCTTCTGGAATCCTGGCTGAACATGATGCCAATGACTTGTTACTCCACTCTGGAGATAACAGAACTCTCGGTTTAAGTAGAGGAATTGAGAAACGACACTGTCGAAGTAAACATGAAGCAGCATTAAATGAAGACGGTATTTCGGTAGTGTCTGCTGGGAATTCATATGGACATAGAAGCCCTCTTATGAATGGCAAGAATCAGCCAGAAAGTCATTCGGCTGCCACGGTGACAACATGCGAACTCCCCGTCTCTTCATCTACTTCCTCCCTTAAGATGATCGATGATAATCGCCCACAGATTTCAGTTTCTGGAATTTTTCCAATGTAAGACTATCTATCTCGAATGCGTTGTTCTTTTTCGCTTTCCGTTGGTCTAAGTACATCTTTGTTATTATGTCCTAGACCCGGTGAAACTCCATTCAAGAGAAGTATTGATTCCCCTTCGGCATGGATGTCTCCTTGGTTCTTCAATTCTTTCCTACCAGGCCCGAGAATCGATACAGAAATATCGATTGAGGTAGTTACCTCAGTTTTCTGAGAAATAAATGTACGGTAAATATGTTGTTTTATAATTTGCATATGATTGTTGGATTTTGTGTGAGGGACTTCAGGACATTGGATATTTTTCGAGCCCGAAGGAAAGAAGGCTCGACGCAATTGGGCTGATGAAACAAGTAAGCGAGCGAACGGCGGCTGCATGTGCCAGCGCCCAGGAGGTGCTGGGAAATGAAACACCAGAGACGCTACTCAAGGGAGGAACTCGCATGAAGCATCTCCAATGTGATGAAACTCTTCTGGTATGATTTCTAAATTTTAATTTAACATGGGAGCAAATTCAAATGAATATTTGAGAAATACCAGAAAGGGATTATATTCAAACCAATTTTTATAGTCTTAGTGGGTCATTTTTTGTTAGTAGCTCAGCCCGTCATATGAGTCGAGTTTATATGGAGCAAACCAAATTCAGTTACATTTTAAACCATTTTTATGTCAGTCTTTCAATTCTAAAAATTATAGTTGCAAATTAATCCTTGAAGCCTTGTTTTGTTGATTTATTTATCAGGTATTTTTGTTTTTGAAAATAAGGCGGGCACGTACATACTTTTTTTTTTCTTTGTTATCTATTTGACTCAAAATTTGAACGGTTTCATAAAAAAAAGAGAGTAGAAATCCATCATTGAGAAGAAACACCATTTGTAAAAATGAAAAATTAAATTGTTATCAAATGATAACATACTTTTTTTGTTCAAAAAAAAAAATCTAATGGTTATCTGATTCTTAATTTGTCTTTTAAAATTCACTACCTCTTGATGGGTTTCTTTATTTTGTTTCTTATCTTTTATTTTTTAATTCTGGTTGGAAAAATAGTTGTAACCCAATGACAAACTAATGACTTATTATGAGTTCGAATCTCCCATTTCAAAACCTAAAAATTAAAAATACATCTTAAATCTAAGGTATAACTTTTGAAAATTTTTATTTTTTTGAAAAAATAAAAACCCGTCAAACAAAAGCATAAAAATTGGATTTCTTATAATTAAAATATATATGTTCTAAGAAACCCGAAGGTGAAATATTGATTGGCTAATTAATTGATGCGAAAGTGAAATTGGGCCCGACCGTGAAAGTGAAATATTGAAATTGTAAGGTTTGTGAAATTTCTTTTTCAGGCAGAGCGTCGAGTGTTGGATTTCAGCGAATGTGGGTCTCCAGGGAAAATGGGGACAGAGAATTCGAAAACTACAGCTGCGACCACTCTATCAAGTAGTCCACATTCTTATCTTCTCAAAGGCTGCAGATAAAAAAAAGCATTTTATAATTGGTACCGCCACTAAAACACTCTCTCTCTCATCCTTCTGTAATGTGTTGTAATATCAATGCCATTTTTAACAAAAAAAAAATCACTATCTATTCCTTCCATATTAAAAAAAGAAAACAAAAAAAAAATGTTTGAGTGATTTGATCTGATTGATTATTGATGCGAAATGTCTATTGCCCCACTAGTTCTAGATTAAAATTCTGAACTGGTGCTTATAATCTCAACTTGAAAAAGCCTTTTTTCTAAGGCATTACAAAACTGGTTTTTTAGGGTTTCGATGAAATCGATTCGCTTCCAGTGAGAAGCAAGAATTTTATTTAAATGGTAAAAAGAAAATAACCGATGATGATGTGGGTGGCGACAAAATTAGAGGGCAGGAGGAGTTGTTACAGCTGCATGGATTGCATCTGCAAGGTGTGGGACGGTCTTCGAGCTTAAACCTGCCATGCTGATTCTCCTGCATAGAGGTGAAATTACATTTTAACAAAAGGTTTATTATAATATTTGTAAAAAAACGCCTATATTCGTTCGATTTTTTTTAACATTTGTAGCTATGTTGTATTACTTTTTTGACTTATCATTTAAAAAAAAAAACTATTTTAACTTATCAAACAGCACTACACTACATATTTAAAAAAAAAAACTATTTTAACTTATCAAATAGCTAATAGAGTAGTAGCTCAAACGACATCAATGTACATTTAATGACTTAGAGGTCTTAAGTTCAAGTCTCCCCACCTCCAATTGTTGTAATCTCAAAAAAAAAAAAAACTACATATTTAATAATTATGTATAGGTTAAGTCTAACTTGTTTTTTTTCTTTTGAATCTAATAAATAAATACAAAAACTTCTGAACCATTATTGGTTGCATGTTTGATAAAATGCCACAGAACCTATGGACTGTCTAAAAATTTATAAAAAATTGACAATTACCATAAATTGAACCTATCATCGCCTGGCCTAACCTAACCTATTTAGTTAACAAAATTCCAACCTATTAAAAAACATTGAATATTAACTAATAAAGCTTATGCCTATTTTTAACACTTTGATTACAAATAGTTTTTTTTTTTCTTCACGAGTTTAAATCGATATTTGATTCTCATTTATTTGAAGAATTTATTAAAAAAAGTGAAAATAATTTTTTTTTTTGTAATTTCTTTAGAAAGCATAAATAGTTGGTATTTTGGCAGAGAAATAAAAGCGAAAGTTGATACCCATCAGAAGTCATGTAAATGTGATATTGTTTGGTCATGAAGCTAACTTGGTCGGAGTTCAATCCAGTGAACGTAAACATTCCAATCTGCTTAATGATGTGACTCCACTCACCAGGTGTACCTGCCCACACACGATTCCTAACTCAATCTCTACCACAAATGTCTAACACAATACAATTTAATTGCTCCAAAAAACCTCAAATATTACCCTTTAGTGATCATGGACTTAGAACTTCGAAATTAAGTAATTCCTCTTGTATTTTGTATGACATATTTAGGTAGGATTTAGTTTTATGATTTACTTAACTCCTCCTCGAAAACCTATATCCAAACGAGTTTTTACCAACTCCTCTTCATTTTTACTTTTAAAAATAATTCTCATTTCTAACAATTTATTTTTAATCAAAATAATTCTTTTTTTAACTACTAAAATTAATTACTTACTTTACATTTACATCCAAACAAACTTTTAACTTCAACTCCTTAATCTAAATCCTACTTTAAATATGTCAAACAAACAGCTCCCAAATGTTGTAGAATTCAAAAAAAAAAAAACTCAATAGTCATTTTCAATTCAGTGCGACATATTTTTTTACGAACAATAGTTATAGAGAATAAATACCAGCTAGATATACTAAATTTCAACTTCCTTTAAACCACAAAAAGTGCCGGTAATTTAACCCTAAAGAAATCAGGGTCAAATTATTTGTGACTGTCTAACCAACTTACATGCATCCTGCCCAGAATATTATTACGGGACCCGCCTAACCCTAAAGCATTTGATTGTCAAGGAAATCTGTAAAAAATTAATTCCTAAGTAGGTAATCATCATGTGTTGAACTCATCACTTCTTCTCCAATACTCTCTCGACCACTAAGTCGTTCTATGATGGTTTATGTTTCAATTTTATAATAAATGAGACCCAACCTTGTTGAACTACTACTGTCACCTTTTTAACTAAACTGACTAATTGATTCTGTTTTTTTTTTTGCAATGGTAGTAAAGATGATGAGAAGTCTACGTTTTTTCCAAGTGACATCCTCAACATAATGTCTCTTTGGATTCAACAGATTCCAATTTCATTTTATTGAATTGAATATTCGTTTGAACTCTGATACCATAACCTATTAATATGGAATTCTATCTCAAAACCATTGAAAATGAAATAAGTAGCCTAGATTTTTTTATATAAAGGTTGTGAGGCCTAACTTGGAATCCCCAACATCCTTTCATCCCTGCCTCCAAATGTTCTATTCCCTCACTTCTGGTAGAGCTTACTCTTATCGTCCTAATATTATCCTTTAACCAAGATTATTTAATTTCCAATGGAACTCATACAATGAAGGCTAGTAAGCACTCAAAACGAGAACATAAATACCGGCAGACATATGAGGAGAATGAATACTAAGAACAAGAAAATGCTAACCTCTAGCGCGCAAGGCATCGAAAAGTTGCTGGCGCATGCTAATGATACGGTCTGCCATGGCCTTCAATTCAATAGTCCACTCATCGAACAAATTCCTAAATTTGAAGCAAAGAAATTGATTTCATAATCCATACAAAATGTAATTAAAGAAAAGTTTATACAAGCATCTTGGATATTTGTTCACCTCCCCAATCAGAGTTGCATATGAAAAGTTCTTATTATTACCTGTCCTTGAGGATTGTAGCAACAATAGATGCACCATGAATGGGTGGGTTTGAGTACATGGGCCTTATCACCAGTTTTAGCTGGCTCTCTACCCTGCTCGCAACATCGGCATTCTTGCACACCTGTTCAACAGCTACAAAGTGTAAGATCAAAGCAATAAAATACCATTCATCTTCATGCTTAAAAGATAAAGAAAAAAAAAATCGGTACTAATAATACGCTACAATATTAGCCCATATATCAGAAGAAAAAAAAGCCCGGATAATAATGATCACTATACTGCAGTTCAGAAAATTGTAATTTACCAATTAGACAACTTTTTTGTCAATACTAACACAAAAGATGATACTACAGCGGTTTTATATAAGAATTCAAGTCAAATGAGATGGTAGCTTTTGATTTCTCCCTTGCAACGCTAACTTTTTCATTGGTACTACATTTTGTTATTTTATTTCTGTAATATTCATAAGGGTCTGAACGGCTTGACCCTACTATATTTGATAGTCAAGAAAAATGGTAAGAAAATCATTTTTAAATATGTGAACACCAATGATTGAATTTATAGGCCTTATTTGACCACTAGTTTTCAAGGTGGAAGGATGACTTTTATAGTTTACTCATCTCAATTTATAACAGAATCTTCATTTGTAATTGCCAAACAAACTCCATTAACCAATGATTTCAATCAATGAAGACGTGATATGATACATGACATCCCAATGAATCACAAGTAAGAACATTCTTCAAGAAACTTGTGAGAGCTTAACCAATAGAAGATAGGACAGAAGGGCATTGCGGTAATTGTTACAGTTGCCGGTGAGTGTCGGGACCTTTTGGGTACTCGGTCATATAAATAGTAAGGTTTATGGAAAAAGAAGGGTGGCTTTTTGATGTGTGATGTGAATTATAGAGAGAGAATAGGGAAGACCACCAGCTTCTCGAAGTGCTAGGCTATCTTTCATTTGATTGGATTTATGCTTATCTGTTTAGTTAGGCTGTGGTGGATTGTATTGTAATCAATGCCGGGTTTTTATCAATATATCATGTTAGTCTTTTGTGCCATTTGATTATGCATTTGTGTTTGATTAAGGGTAAATTCCAGGGAAGTGCAAGAATCCTAACAAAACCTTACAATGCTTAAAGCGCCAACACGTTCGCCATAGAGCCCCAAATTCTTAGCGTAACTTTGGGCTATAAAACATTCACCTCCATCAGCAACAAATAAGCGCACAGGTTGTGCATCCGAATCCAAACTCCCACTGGCAAAACCCTGGATCATTGAAAGCAAAAATATTAGAACACTTATAAGTACATGTATGAAGCTGACGAGCATCGCCATTTTTCATTTGATACTATGTAGAACTCTACCTGATAAGCACTGTCAAAGAATGGTAAAAGCTGTTTTGATCTCATCAACTTCCTGATCTGATCCCATTGTTCAAGAGTTGAATCGACACCAGTTGGGTTATGAGCACATGCATGAAGGAGAACTATAGCTCCAGATGGAGCAGAACCAAGATCTTCCAAAAGACCTGCAACACATTAAAGTTTTCCAACCAAATGGTGTAAGGAACTGACATACTCAACATCAAAGTTTCAATAACAAATCATCTTAAATCACTCCCATATGGAAACAGTAGTGTTGAAGTTTGTACACAAGTAGAGCCTAATTTAATTGCGCCAAAACTATAATAACAGACCAAACACATGGGAAGTCAATATGGAGATAGAGCTAAAAAACGTTTCGAATGTCATAACAGAGTTCGAGTTTGAACCTTGGAAATTCAACCCCCTTGTTGAGGGATCATAATAACGGTAAGTTTTTACGGACAACCCAGCCAGAGTAAAAATTTTGGGATGGTTTCCCCATGTTGGTAGGGGAATGTATATTACCCGCTGGAAAACAAGAAAAAAGGCAATGTTAAGATAACTTTATTACCATGTACAAGTAAAGCATAAGAAGTTCGATAATGGAACACCTACCTCATGATAATGTTTTGCCAAAAATTCACCACCAACCCTCAATGATCCAGTACCAGAAAGGCATTGAACAGTTGTGACACGGTTTTCAAGAATAGCAGGGCTATATAAAAGTAAGAATTAGAAACAAGATCCAACAGAAAACTATTGAACCAAGGATGCTGATCTAAGTATGAGCAACCCAAAATATAAAAGGAAAGAACTAACTAACTGTAAGAAAAATATAGTACAGATTACCTATCAGCGCCCAAAATAAGCTTAGCACTCTGTTTATTAAACTCTGCCAATCCCACAATCGGAAGATACTCCTTAACTCGTGAACTGTAGAGTGTAGATCATTAAAATCAGAACCAAAGCATATGATATATCTATGTCAAGTAAGATTCAAACGAGAATGATCAAGGAAAATACCTATCATTAACAAGCTGATGCTCTGCTTTTCTGACAACGTTCAAGACAAGAGGTTTTCCTTCCTATCATATCAAAATACCACAAGATCAAAAAGTTGGGACATGCATGAATAGGGGGAAGTTGGGGGAAGAAACATGGAGTAAAATTTATCCATATTTGTTTTAGGGTAGAAAATACTTTCCCAAACCCCTCATCCAAACAACTTTATCCAAACAAAGTTTTTCTACCACCACTTCCAAAATAACATTCTTTTTTTTCCTAGACCCATTCTCGAAACAACCTTATCCAAATAAGGTTTTTCTGCCAATCCTCCTACAAACAACCTTATTTAAATAAAGTTTTCTCACAACCATTCCTACAAATAACCTTATTCGAACAAGGGTTTCCTACAACCACTCATTCAAACACTACTCAATTCTTCCACATTCACTCAAATTCCCCAAAACTAAACATGCCCCAACAGATTAGACACATCTTAATCACGATTTAAAGCCACAAAAACGAACCTCCGTCCTGTAAGCACCAACGCCCAAATTCAACTTGTTCGGGCTCGAATCTTTGTTATACGCAACAGTCACCTATCCATTCAAAGTTCCGCACAGTAATTGATATATATTAGTAAAACTTGCAAAACATCGGATAGATAGATGCAAAATTTTCAAATAATGCAAAAAAAAAAAAAAAAAAAAAAAGTAGTCGAGCAGATTTTTGTCCGTTAGTCATTTCTAATCCCTAAAATAATTGTTCAGCGTTTCTAAATCAATAATAAACCAGCAGATAAGCAAAAAAAACTTCCAAAAACACGCTAGAATTCGACATCAGAAACAACAGCCAATTAAATTTCAGGGAAACGTAAATCAACGATCACGACTCATAAACAGGCAACAAAAAATTCCCGATCACAAGAATTCAAAAGCTCGACGTAATTCATTTCCATAGCATACCAGAAAAGTCAAAATCAGACGTAGAAAACACCAAAACCTAAACAAAAACAACCACCGCAAAAACTAAGAGCAAAACGAAACGAAAACGAAATCCTCAGAGCTCGTCCACAACCAAACAAATCTAATGAAACTCGAAAGAAACAGATTGATGAGCACAAGAATGAAAGAAAAACCTAAAGCGATTGATCGAAAGAGAAAGCGAAAGAGATGATTACCCCGAGAATAGGATCTTCAGGAGCACGAAGAACATGAGCGAAAACAGAATCGCAGTTCAGTGAAGAAGTGGAAGAAGCAGAGACTGAATCGGCCATGGCGGATGAAGAGGATTCAACCAGATGTCGAGCGAGAGCGTTGATTCTACGATCGGTTGGATCGCTATAAGAAGTGGAGCTGTGAGAAATAGCAGTTTGTTCAATGCTAAACAACGGCCGCATCGCGTTTTCTCGGATTTTACTTTTCATTTTTTTTTTCTTTCTTGAATTACTTTTTCGTTTTCGGGTTTTTTTTCGTACTTCGGCGCTGTTTTTTTCAGCGATCGATTTCGTCTGTTTTACGGAGTCGGAGCCGAAGCTTCCGGCTAACCGGTATATTAAATTAAATTAATGTAATAAATTATATATATATTTTTAATTATAATAATTGGAAGGAGGAATTTGAACCCTAACTTTATAGTAGTTGGGTTTATACTGATACCACTGAGTTACAGTTATTATTGATAAAATTAGATATATATCAATTTAGCATTTTAATTTGATCAATTTATTAGTAAAAAAGAATGATATGAATCAATTGTTTCGTTAAAAGAAAAAAATCACATTATTTAGAAATGGTTGGTATCAACTCAAAAACAAATGATAGTTACCTCAAAATAATTCATTAATCAACAATTACAAATCATGTGATTTTTTTTTAATTTGATTAAATTATAAAAATTAAACTTTAATTTTTAAATTATAAACTCTAAGTTATAACTTTTTTTCTAAATGAACCATATTTATAAAATAAGGGGATTTTGAAAGAATTAAAAAACGAAAAAAAAATATTTATAAATGTAAAAAATATAAAAGAAATGGTAGGAATGACAAAGGATGGTTATGGTAAAATTACAAAAGTACTCCATAATTAATTAGTGTTAGTGAACGATACTAATTGAAGCTAATCAATAACAAGTTAATAGATTGTCAATTAATTAAACTAATATTACATTTGTTAAATTTGCAATCACTTTTACCGATTAAAATCATGGCATTGATTGAAACTAATTATTGCTACTAATTGAAGTTATTGGTGTTATTGAGTGAAGTTAATCAAGAATACTCAGTAAAGCCAATAGGGGCGAGATCAATTAAACTAACCTCATATCATTTCAAAATAAGAAAATAAACTAATCTTATGGTTACCATTTGATAACTATTTTATTTTTTAAATTTAAGCCTACAATAACTACTTTATCGTATGTTTTTTCTTACTCCAATATCTATATTTTTAGAAACCAAACTAAAATTTAGAAAGACAAAAAAAGTCCCGCTTGATAATCATTTAGTTTTTTGTTTTTGATTTTTGAAATTCAAGCTTACAACAAATATCTTATCATATATTTTTTCTTACTTCCATATATACATCTCACCTATATTTATAGAAACTAAAGAAAAATTTGGAAACAAAAAAAGTAGCTTCCAAAAACAAAAAACAAAAAATCATTTGGTTATCAAATAAGGTTGTAACTTTCAAAAGTTTGTTTTTGTTTTTGAAATTTGGTTAGCATTCACCTACTTACTTGAGGAAAGATGAATACATTAATAAGATGAAATACATTATAAAAAATTGGGATAGGAATAAGCTTAAATTTCAAAAACTAAAAATAAAAAAGATCAAATAGTTATCAAACGTGGGGTGTATAAAAAAACCGGCAACCCAAGCAACTCGGACTACCCAACCCAAACCGTAAGGGTTGGGTTATAATTATTTTGAGTTTGATTGGATTATGATTTTATAGTTTTTATTGGGTTGGGTTGCTTCTTGAGTTTTGTAATTTTTTGCTCATTCAACCCAACCCAACTCGAACTAAAAATATTATATATAATATGTGTATGTATGTAAGACAAATTAATAAAATAGATTTTTAGCATACTTGTAAGCATTCTAAAAAAAGAATATGTACTAATAAGATCAGTAATAAGTTGAAATAGTATCATACATTTTTTGTAAAACATATTTGTGAGTTTATGAGTTGAATCTAGATATATATAAATAAAAAAAGAGAGAGAGAACATAACCCGAGAATCCAACCCAACCCAAAAATTTAGACTTCGGTTAGATTAGGTTGTGCTTATACATAGAGTTGGACGGGTCGACGAATTGACCAACTCGAAAAGTTGGATTGGCAAAAAAAAATCATTCAACCCTACCCAATCCAGACCACGTACACCCCTACGAGCCATATTTATCAAATTTGTCATTAGTATTATTGGTTGGACCCGATTGATGCATGGTCAATTAAGTTAATCTCATCTTTGTCATACTTACGATAAGTGACACTAGTTAAAACCAAGAAATGACAATGATTAAAATCATTTGATGTATGATTGATTGATCAAATCCATATCTCTCATATTTGAAATCAATGTTGACACTATTAAAGTAAATTAACAACACATATTTAGTCCACCCATATCATTGGTTGAACTAAATTAATAACACTAATTTAAGATTATTATTTGAATTCAGATATTAATACTAAATGAATTTATTCAATACTAATAATAATTGTTTTTCCTAAATTTTTATCAAATAATTTACTCCAAACAAATTGTCAACGAAAATAATGTGTACCCACTCTGCCACCTAAATTTATATTTGTTAAATATTCATATAAATTCATTTAAATAACATATCTACTTTAATAATAGACAAACCAGAAAAATTGTTTGAAGTTTTCAACAAATTTAAAATTTGTTAACTTCAATTTATTCATTGACTTCCATCAACATCACTGATTAAATAATGTGGCATTCGAACTTTTGCCTTAATTAAATAATGTCACTAATTTGCTTAATTGGCTTAATTTTTTCATTTCAAATTCTCATAAAATAATGTAATTGAGACGTGGCAAGCTAAGGTGGAAATGTCGGCACGTACTACGAGGAAGAAAGTGACTTCGCACGTGACTTTCAGGTGCCAAAAGGAGATCACGAGCACTCCCACATGGCTCACGGCATGGGCGCTTGCGATTGCTCCGGATAATTTGGATAATTTATCATCCTGTTTATTTTTTCTGTCTCTGCTCTAAGACTACAATTCTTGTATATAATAAAATATTAATATTTTTTTTTTTTTTTTAATTTATTCAGAATCAAATAACATTTTTGGTTAGACAAAAAGAGCTCTACTGCTGGTAACCAAAAGATATAATTGGATGTAAATTATCTTAAGCTGTTCTAATAATTAAGAGAATTTTAAAATTTTAAAATTTTAAATTTCAATCTATAATAATTATATATTTAAGAATGATTTTTCTCCAAATTTCTTTTGATGTTGACTATACTCTTTGTAACAAATATTCTACATAAAAAAGGTGGGAATTTTTCGATATTAGAGATATGAGCTATATCCTTCGTTGTCAATTGGGTTTGAGAAAATTTATATTATTTAATATAATATTAGAGCTTAAATTGAGCAATGACCCTCAAATTCTAATTCAACCCAAAATGCTTAGAATTCTATAATCCGTTCTACATTTGTGTTTAAAGTCCAATTATAAAACAATGTCCTTTGGGCCAATGAAATGCGGGGTCCCTTTTGTCCAAGCCTCGGAATCAGTACTTAGGAACAACTCTACATCTTCCTCAAATTTCGAGAAACGTGAATTCCTTATTGTGATGTTGCATCCCCAGTGGCTCACTATAGTAATCCTCAACGTGGGAGGCTAATTGACCCAGCGTTGTTTGGCTGGCCTCACCCATGCACATCAAATGGCGCTTTCATAAAGTAGGAGTTCACAACCCAATCAAGATTAAGATAACATCAACATTCAATCATCCTTAGTGAAGTAGTTGATACGATTCTATAACAGAATTACTAGATTGATCATAAAACTTCTAGTCTCGTCCTATGCAAAAACTCATTTTTGCATAGGCACCCCCACTCGCATGTCTCCACATGAACAACCAGGATCAGGTTGTTTGCAACATTTGCAAAGTAGGTCGTACCAATAGTGTCACCAAGACTTAGGCGCCCAACCTTAGTCCATTATTAGTAGAAGTTTTAGGTTATTAACTTGGAACTAGATCCATTTGTATGTCTTACGTACTTGTCCAAGTGTACATTCAAATAACTATGGAAATATCAATATTAATCCAATTAATGCGATAAAGTTGAACGAAGTTTGTATATTAAATGCAAAATTATTGAAACTAATAACATTTATTAGTAACTGAAATATAACATTAAATGTCTAACATTAACTGTTTGTTCTTTAATTACAAACTATTAGGTATTTATGGCATAATCCCTATCAGACTAATCCTGGCCCTTGAGAGAGAGACAAGGATCCATCGGCCAAAGTGACAGTAGGGAAGCATACAGATGACAACGAAGTAGAAAATAAGTTAATAATACCTGTCATATGAATAGTGGCTCTAGAGTCTACGACCCACTTCATAGAATACGAAAGAAGACAATGATTGTTACCTGATTCAGCCAGGGTAGCAGCATGCGGAGGTTTTGAAGATGATGACTGCGATGACATGTTGGAAACCTGGAGTTTAGCAAACTCACCAGTCATAACTGTGTCATTGGATGCAAGTTGGGTTGTCTGAAGCCTTTGATTATGATACTATAACTTCTTGCAATCTTTCTTGATATGCCCTGGTTATTTATGGCAATAATAACAGGTCACTTCTCCTCGAGTTTCTAGACGTCGACTTTGACCACCTGGATCTCGACGTCGATCACAACCAGATTTCAAGAAGTATTCATATTCCTCCCACCCCGTGAGTTATTCCTTCCAATCAGGGTACTATTCGACAATATGTCTGACACTTCTGTAGAAGTCCTTTTGGTGCGTTGAAGTCTTTTGAACACATCATCCAAGGTTGGAAGCTCAGTTCTAGATAAGATCTGAGACTTGCAACTTCATATTCTGGTCCAAGACCCTTCAAAAAGTTAATAACCCACATCTTTTCTCTCTGAGCCTATTGTACTGCAATATCAACGCTAAAGAGCATTAGAGAGTTCTAGCGCCATTCTTTTTGTGCCTAGTGTAATAAGTCATCAGGGACTCCCCATTACGATCTGCATGGAAATAAGATGTGCACACGTCGTAAGTCTTCGTGACTTGTTCCTTTCTAAAATACAAAAATTTCACGAACTTCATGAGTTCTTTTACAATAGAATAATGGCTCACCAGGTCCACGATCTCATCATTCATGGAGTTCGTGATCTGGTAGTATAGACGTGCATCATCATGATCCCAACGCTTCTTTTCTGCCTTATCCATAGGTGGCTTTCTGTCACTATAACTTTCAATCTCATTACTCAGTAAATGATTCCTAATCGTCCTACTCCAATCTAGGTAATTCAAACCATTCAACTTGTGCTTCATAATTTTCACAAAATAAAAGATTACACTGGTATGCTTATTTTCAGCCATATCTTGATTTAATTAAAATGGGCAACAAGTAATGTGATATTTCACAAAAAAAGCATAACAGTATCATGCAGTTGTAGAGACGATACTAACAATAATCGTAAATGTCAAATCCGAAGAACCCTGATGTCCAAAGCCTAAAAAAAAAAACTTGACACACGTGGAGTACCCTTCGACGAGCACAAAACCTAAGAAGACCCATCCGGGTCGGAGGCGGAAAGCACCGCCACGCACAGCGAAAGATGGCGACTGGCAGACCCTTGCGACGGTGCGTGCAGGAAGTCTCGACTTGAACGACTGGATAGATCGGGGGCTAGGCTTCATAATCTTTAGGTGGTGACACCCAACTCATACAATGACGACGGCGACGACTCCTAACAATTCCCAAAAACCCGAACTTTGGTTGTATGGTTTTAGCTCTAATATCATGTAATCGAGAATTATGACTAAAGCAGTCATTGCAATATCTTATTAGAAGAGGCATTGCCTTTATATAGAGTACATAATAACCCTAATGAACCTAAATCTTGGAAAGTAGTAAACTATTCAAGATACATATTATACATATAACTCTAACAATAACAATCGACCTTATGACCAGTATAGCTAACACCATACTATGCCACAAGAGATAAGTATTCTTGTCCAACTTGACAGAGAGAAAAATAGTGAGTGGGTGGGTGTCCAAACGATGAATTGATGACCCTGGTATTGGACAAAGGAGAAACCTGGGAAGCAATCATAGAGGCAGACGACAAACTATTCCTAGCAAATTATTGAGCCTTCTTTGTCATACGGTTTGCCAAACAATGCTATGATACAAACTTTAATAGAGATAGCAGAGAGGATACTCATAGTTGAAAGAATAGGAAAACCAAAATACAAGTTTTTCAAGTGTCATAGAACAGTGCGCAAAGATTTATTATAAAAAAATAAAAAAAGAGAATGTTTTTACTCATAAATTTTTAAAATTAAGGCTGCATCCACTACTCATATAATTTTCTACTTATGTTTTAAAGGTGGTGTTTGAAATTAGTGAAGATCCGCATTCTTCTCTAAACGAAGGTGAAATCTTTTGATAGAAAAATAAAGTGAAAAATAAATTTAAATTTCAAAAATAAAAAATTAGTTATCAAACTCGATCTTAGTTTGGCTCATTCACTGCCTACAAGGAGAAAAATATCTACCAAAACTCATAATTTCAATAGTAAATGAGTTTTTTTCCTAACCGAAAATGAGTTTTGATAAACTGAATCAAAATTTTGTAAGTATTAAATTTTCAAATCCTTTTAAACAAAGATTATCAGATCGAAAAAATGATAATAACTTTTCTACTTATACAGCACTTATACAATTTTGAGTTTCAGTAGGATGAAATTGAAAGTTGAAATCCAGCGACCACATTTGAAGAGAAGGATTTAGCTAGAAACGAATTTCCACCACTTGTACAGAGCAACACTATAAACTGTGGCGTACAAAACCACTCTGATTGGATAAATCCTAAACCTGCAAAAGTTTCCAAAAACACAAAATCAAAATTTCGAGAACTCCATTTTAATAAACAAACAGTATTTAATTCGTTTTTTTTTAATTAATTTATTTTTTATGGTGAAGCATAGCTCGCATATAGCCGTCTATAATTTGTGAGACTAATTTGTGATTTGTGACACTAAGAATACATTAGAGTAATGAAAACACAACACAAATAAGTTTCGAATTTAAGACTTTAGAGAGTTTTTGTTTGATGTAATTAACAACCTATTACAAATGAATTTGTATAATTCTTCAAACAATCATATCCATACAAGCTATAATAATCACTTATTTCCGATCACTCATTTTAAATCAAATCTTTTTTTTAACCACTTAAAATAATCAACTCGTTTCTAACACTTAAAATAAAAATTATTTTTTTTATACTACTATTAACAAGATTTTGCATGTATAATAAAAAATGGTAAAGTATTTGCATATTTAGTACAAAATCAAAACTAATTCATGAGTAATGTAACAGTAAATTCAAATATCATCGATAGAATCCAATAAGCGATAAAGTTCAATTAGTAATAGACTAAGTTCAATTAGTAATAGACTAGACTAAATCTATCACCGTCTAAGTTCTAACACTGATAAAAATTATATACTATATATGAATTATTTTTAAACTACGTACCCAACAAAAAGAGAGAGAGTTCTATCTAAAAAAAGAGACTTGAAAGAGTTCTTACAAAAAGTTCTTCCACTTCAAAGATATGATAGATACATCATAATACTGTATAAAGGCAATTTAGAACACTCATTTCATTTCTAGATCTTCAAAATGATAATTAATTTCTATCTAATTACTCATTCTAATAATTCGTCTAATTAAATGCTATTTCTAAATCTTCAAAATAATCACTTATATCTATCTAACCACAAAGTATGCAAACAAAAACTATCATCGCAACATATCCCCCTCTACAAATAATCATATAGAAACAATATGTTACTAACATTCAAATTTCTAATAATTTAAAACAACCTTTCATTAATAATCAATCTACAATTCCACATCTAAACACAAAGCATACCTTCCGGGGGCAGAGTATTTCAAATTTTCAATTAACAGGATTACCAAATTAATTAAATAAAAGAAGCTAATAATTATCTGGCCCAATTTTTCCTGTGGCATCAATCAAACAAGAGAAACAGAGCAGGTAGAGAATAAACAAAAAGTAACCGACCTTGAAAACCGAGACCCAGTCGAGATCCGATACGATTCCCTTTCCTCTCCGGTGACCGGAGAAGTCCACCGGGAGAACTCGCGGTCGAAGAAGCACCAGTCCGGCAGGAGGACGCCGGCGATTGCCAAAGCGCCGACGAGATAGGTCACGGCCATCTTTTTGAAGGAATGCGTGGAGATTCCGACGAGAACGACGGCGGCGGCAAGGAAAAGCAGAGAGAATTTGAGGGCGGCGTCTTCAGCCATGGATCTGGAGATGAAAATAACTGAAGAAATGAGAGGATAATCGAAGTGACCGCCATTGGAGAGAAGAGGGGAGATCGCGTGGGGCGGGGTCTAGGGTTTGCTGGTGGTGGCTGCTTAGTTATTGTTGCATTTATTTTACACCTTTCTAGACTTCTCTCATCTGTTTTCTTTAAATGCTCAGCCATTTTGTTATTGTGCTTTTTTTTTTTTTTTTTTAATTTAGAGTAAATTAATTTAATATTTAGTTCTATGGGATAATCATTATATATATTTTTTTTTCTAATGTTTAAAATTTAAATTATAACAAATATTTTATCGCGCTGTTTTTTTATTTAAATGTTTATATTTTTTCTATATTTTTAGAAATTAAACTAAAATTTTGAAAATAAAAAAAATGTTTCTATAAATTTGTTTTGTTTTTAAAATTTGGTTAGAATTCACATCTTAAGAGAGATAGATACATGATAGAAAATATGGAATATAAATTTGAATAAAAATAAGTTTAAATTTCAAAAACAAAAAATCAAATAGTTATAAAAAAAAGATTTATCTGTTTTGAAACAAGGGTAATCATATTTGTCCCTAGACTAGACACTGAGAGACATCAAAGGAGTAATATCATAGCTGAGTCTCGAACTTGGGATCTCGAAGGAAACATAACTTTAAAGCCCAAATTTTAAAAAGGACTTAGTTGTTGATTTTGTTTTATGTTTATTTGTTTTTTTTTTCATATAACAATATTCGGTATTGAAGGATTTATACTTGAAACATTTCAGTTGATAACACATACCTATTAGTGTTGATATTATAAAGTGACATAGTGGTCGAGAAGAACTTAGAAAATTAAGAAATAATAAGTTCAATTCATGATAGCCACTTACTTAAAAAATTATTTGATTTTATTGACATTTAATTGTTGTAGGATCTAGTTAATGTCTTGACATTAGTCGAGATTCACACAAATTGCAAATATATATACAAAAAAAAATCTAAAAGCACTAACTAGCTAGACCATGTGTGTTCGCCGAACGGTACTAAATTCTTTTTGACATATGCATCACTAGTGAGGTTAGTCTCAAGGTCGTTTCCATTGCCATGTATAATTGGGATACATATCTCAACACAGGGAAACAAAGCTGTTGTTTGAAAATGTTATGAGGAAGGAAATGAGTTTGAAGTTCTTTATAATTCTCATTCAATTATGGTATTAACATTAATTTATATCTCTTATATATTATTATGAGGTATTCACTCTTTTCAACATGAAATTCTTATCACTTTTCATTTATTTTATTTCAAATTACTATTAGTTAACCAACGGCTAACTTTCAGTTAGCTTTCTCTAACAACTTAGTTTATTAACTCAAATATGAGTCTCTTGTAATTCCTCTATTTGAGTATGGTTCGTTTATCAATTGAAGCAGAAGGATTTGTTAATGAGTCATAATTAATTATATTTATTGAGTCTAGTTTCCTATAATTTTTTTTTTATTTCATTACCAAACACATCGAACCCGCAACGTGTGAATATTGAGCTTGTGCCCGATTAATCACTAGGCCAACGTGCTACAACTTGTTTTGGTAAAATATGTCATTTGTGCTTAATTTAATGTGTTAATTGATGTTGTGCTTAATTGTGAAATTTGTACTTTCCAAAGAAAAATCCAGTTAAAATAATAATAATAATAATAATAATAATAATAATGGTGAGATTTTTGCATTTATTTATGAGAGTTTACCTCAGCGGTACATTTTACCTCTAGTATTATATTTGCAACATAATTTCTAAAAGGGTTTAGGGTTTAAAATCGACCATATTTGTAATTATTTTTTTAATTTGACTAATCTTATAAGTTTTCAAAAAAATAATAATAAACGTAGTGATTACTCTCAAATAGAGTCAATAGTTAGGACACTTTAGAATCATTATCTTGCTTTAATTTTGAAACTTAATGCGAAGAAGAGGAATATAATTGCAAAATGAGGCTTAACAATAACAACTACTAAAATGTAACTACAAAAACAAAGAAACACTAAAACTAGTGGCAGAATGATGTGGTTGATGTCGTGGTGTCAGCACTTCGTCTTCGCATAGAGCCTTCCAAACCTTCTCGCCTTCTCTACTCGACTTTGATCTTCTTTTATAGGCTCATCTAGGTTTTCAAATCTCATTATGAATTATCTCGATGGCTAGGGTTTTGACTTTGATCGGCGGATCTCCTTTTGATTGGCTTGATAATCATGCCTTCACGGTTAAGGAAAAGAATCCTACGATTATCATAGTTTATTTAAATGACGATCTATTTGCTAGCTGGCGATCGCTCCGTGTCCAATTCATCCCTTTCTTTCCAATATTTGGCTTCGCATCTACATTGCTCAGTTTTTCAGCATTCACTGCTTCCCTTTTTGCTCCACATTCAAGACTCTTATTCCACATTGCAATATTATTCTTGCAAAAATTATTCATTAGTGTGCAACTATCCTTTGTTAAGCATTTTTCAATAAAAGTTAACTCTTTTTCGCATTATAATTCTTTTCTTCACTCATACCTCTAATGCATAAGTATTAGCCTTTTACACACTGTTTACTTATTATTTTAACCTTTTTTGCGTTAGATTTAAGAATTAAAGTAAAATAATGATTCTAAAATATGTTAAATATATATATATATAAGTGTCGGCATGTCTGCAAATTTGTCGAAATCGTTGATGATATGAATGTCATTCTTGCGACTATGCCTTTTGGGGGGGACCGATGGATCAAGTATAATTTCATTTTTTTTTTCTCATTCACACTTTTATTGATTTCTAACATTCAATCACATGCAAGTAGTACATCTAGACCTCGACACAGTAGAAGTATTACGAAGGGAGTCGAATTGGAAAGAAACGTATCTCGACACAACCTGTTCAATATAAAGTTTATTGAGGAGTATGGAAAGGTTGTGTGCTACAGGAGTATGGGAGGCGTTTCTTGTGACTCTTAATACGTGGAAAGAGGTCACCCAGGAACTTAAAGATTAGTGAAACGACGACTCCTAGTATGTTCAAAAATTCATAGTGACTATTTTAGCTATTATTTCTTAGTGTTAATCTTGTATTCATATTTATTTTCAGGCGCATTTCAAGCTCGACCTGACTAATCGTCTAGTTAACAAGAATATAGAAGACGTGATGAAATCCACATTCAAGGAGTATAGATTCATATTGCACAAGTATTACAAGCAAGTAAGATATTAATTATTTTTTATGTTTTTTAAGTATATTAATGCATTATAACTAAAATATAATCTTTAAAGGAGTCTCGATCATGCGGTTCGATGGTCGAAGCCAACTTCTACCATAACGAACCAGCTGATTGGGAGTATTTGTGCAACAAATGGGAGGATCCTAACTACAAGTCAAAATCAAAGAAGACCAAGGAGAGTAGAGCTCAGGTGCGTATTTTATTATTATAAATATTGAATTAAATCTGACAAAATCAATAATACAAAGATTATTATACGTATAAAAACTCATTAATACAAGAGTTATAATAAATACTAGTATTATAAATTAAAAATATATATATATATATATACACTTTTATAGAACATCGATTATTATATATAAATTGGGTATGTTTTTTTTTTGAAAAAAAACAAACATAACCTTTCATTCTAAAAAACCGAATCATGGAGCGTACACTCCTCAACAATCACAGAGGCAACCTGCGGGGGGAGATTCCCCCGCTTCAAAAAACCAACCAGTCCCGAAAAGTCGCAAAGTTCAAGAAAAACAAAACAACAAATCCAGAGGAGGACCGAGCTTTGCTAACAAATCAGCAGCTCTATTGCACTCCCTACGACAAAAAGAAAAGGATATACTCCTAAACCGAGGGATCATCTCCCTAATATCAGCTACGATATTGCTGATTTCAGTAACATCTTGAGAAACCCCATTTAATAAACAAATGATCGCGCTTGAATCTGATTCCACCAAGATCTCGTTGGGAAGATCAACGCCACAATCCAGAATGTGTCTAAGCCCATCTCGAATGACCAAACACTCCATCACATTTGCGCATTTGCGCCTTAATTCCCCCATTTGCATCCCCTAACATAGGCACACCCCTTCTATCACGAACCAACCACCCCACTCCGCCATTACCACTGTCCTCCTTCCACGAACCATCAACATTCAATTTCCAAGTTTCGATCCACGGCGGCGTCCATCTATCACACGAGCGTGGCAAAGAGGTAGGCATATCCACACTAGAACCTGAGACTGAAGAAACACTACATAAATTTATAGAATTTGAAATTAAATTTTCCAAAGTCTCTTTGTTAGCCTTGATTTTGTTATGCAACACCGAATTACGACATTTCCAAATATTCCACACAATAATAATTGCTTTAAAATATTCATCCCTAGGGATCTTTGTACAGATCCCATGCCAAAAGCTTTCCCCTGAATCAGCTGACCTGAAAAAAGAAGCAAAATCAGTAAAGAAAGGAAAAATAGATTTCCAAGCATGAATTGCGAGCTTGCACTCTTTGACCAAGTGCAAATTTGCTTCATTTGCCCTCCCACACAATATACAGCTACTGTTGATATCCACTTCCTTCGCTTGAATGTTCGCTTTGGATGGAATAAAATTCTTTAACACATTCCAGACCCCCATTTTTATCATAGGAGCAATCTCAACCTTCCAAAAGGAATTCCATATCTTGGCCATCATGGAATTGTTAGAGGGAGAAGCCTTATCAAAATTTAATAAGTTCATAGCAAGGTGATAAGCACTTTTAACACTAAAGACCCCATTTGAACTTGCTGCCAAATTACCTCGTCTTCTCTTGAGCAAGAATCCAAAGGAATTTTAACAATAATATCAGCTTCCTCTTTCGAAAAAATGGAATAAATTTTTCTTTTATCCCAACCAAAATTATTTCCAATAAGGTTAGCCACTTTAAGATCATTCCATGGATCCTGAACACTTAAAAGGAGTTTTCAAAATATCACTATTCAACCAAGGGTCTCTTCCAATAACAATGCTATGACCATTGCCTACTTTCCACCGATACCCATGATGGAAAAGATCCCTTCCCCATAAAATACTCCGCCAGGTTAGGGATGGAGAATTTCCAGCCCCTGCCCTTAAGAAATCACCATCTTTAAAATACTTCCCCCTCAAAATACGAAACAAGAGACTCTCTGGGTTCCGAATAATCATCCAGCTTTGTTTTGCCAACATTGCTTGATTGAAGAGACTCAGACTTCTAAATCCCAACCCCCCTTTCCTTGCTCATCCCTAGGTTTTTCTAGCTCGCCCAATGCACTCTCTTTCGATCTTTATCGTGACCCACCAGAAATTTGGGTATGTTAATCAAATACATGAAAGAACACGTATTTAGTTAAGTATGATATTTTATTAATATTTACACAGTAACAAAATATAATATTAACAATTAATACGAAAAGACATATACGCGATCTTTAGCTATTCGGTTGATTTTTTTTTTTTGAGAATGCTATTCAGTCGATTTGTGTTCAAGTTTGAGGATGAAAATCTTTTTAGTTAAAGGATTCTATTATCCTTTATTTGTGCTCCTCATTTATTGGGGGTTACATTACTATTAATGAATGGTTCTTAATATCAACAACAAAAAAAAAGACAAAAAAACATATTTTTATTGTTTTTCTTGAAAATGGTTTTTTAAAAAAATAGAAAATGCATGTTTTAATCTTTAATCAAAAAATTGTTTTTGCACATTTTAGTACTTTGCTCATACTTTTTAAATGCGAGCATATCTATAATTACTTTTTCATTCAAAATGAAACCACTCAAGAAAGTGGCTGGTAAATCATTAAAAATAATAAATAAAATGGCTGCCTAGTGTAAAAAGAAATATTATATTAAAAACATCGACCACGTGGAACGACATTGGGGTATGGGCAGTGGAAGAGGGATATGTATGGATGAACACATGGGGGCGTCGGCCAAAGCGATTCGATGCGTACTATCTGGACGACATGTCGTATCCCATTTAGATATATTGCCTTTATTTCACACCACTCTCTTGTTGTGGAGTCACACCAATCAAACTTTGTCGCCCATAAATGGCTTTTGGATTCACCCTAAGGTTCATATCTGACCAACACATTATTATTATTATTATTATTATTATTATTATTATTATTATTATTATTATTATTATTATTATTATTATTATTATTATTATTATTATTATTATTATTATTATTATTATTGGGTTCAAATATTACTTGGCTCTATTTTGATCATTTGTTTTAATGTGCCTTAAAACTAATTTTAATAATAAATTTCAAGTTAATTGTTGTTGTAATTATTTTAATTAATATAATAAAAAATAAAACTTACAAGATTAGTCAAATTTAGAAAATAATTATAAATGTGGTCGCTTCTAAAATTTTTAACAACTATAGTAATTGACATATTTTCTTGTATTATTATATTAATGAGTATTTATATATTCTATGTTAATTATTATATGGATGCAAATATTTTAACAATTGTCTATATTTGTAAGAAAATCAATTCAATACCATTTTCACATGTAAATATCTTAAATATATAAAAGAAAATCAATAGAAAATAATTTTTTAAGTAGAATTTTTTTAAAAAAAAACATAAGAACCAAAATTAAACTTTATTGAAAATATGGAAACTAAAATGAACGTTTGATTTTTAAGTTATGGTGAAGTTAATTTCAACAATAACAAATTAAATATGTAAAATTTGTTAGTTAATGTCAATAATGTCTTGTGAGTGGGGGAAGAGAAACCAACAAACCCTACTTAAAAGATACAACTACTCTAAAATAATATAAGAGTCATATATAAATTTTCGGGTTCGAACTCATGACCTTGTGACCGTGGAGTTGAAATCAATTAACACTAGACAAGATAATCAACTGGGCCACTGACCCTCGATTTGTGAATTAAAGTGGTTGATTGTACAAAAAAAAATTCTAATAAATCATACATTTTAAAATTACAAGTAAAAATTCTAAGACAAAGATTTATAGTTTATAATTTACTTTATTATTTTGAACTTGTTATTGTTTTTTTCCTCTATGTTTTGTAGGTCATATCAAAAGTTTTGAGGTGGGTGTATTGATGGGTGGTGTTTTGTGAAAGATCTTAATTGGATGATTTTTTGTGTTTTAAGGAGACAATAGGTACGATTTTGGGGAGTGGGAGATGACTTTTCACTTAGGTTCATTCTAATAATCTAAATCCTTACCAATTGTTTATATCCTTATTCTCTCTAAAACGGAATCTTTATAATTCTAGGACATGTTCTTGTTTTTTTAGGTACTTTTGTGCAAACAAGAACAGCTCATTTACAAAAATATGTTTTAAGGAAAAATTTGTGGAAATGTGGAGTTGGTAGAAAGCATTGTAGGTATGTGAAATATAATATAATAGTACGAATTTGATTTTGGTTTGAATTTAATTTCCTTTTGGGTCATGTAATTTCGATAATGCCCAAATTTTATTCTTATAACTTTAATGCACCTTAAAATTAGTATTGATTGATAGTTTACTATTAACTCTTTCAAATATGTAGTTTTTACTCAAGAAACTTATGAAATTAGTTAAATCTAAAAAATAATTATGAATATGATCACTTTTAAAAAAACAATTAACAATTATAGTCAGAGATAATAATAATAATACTTTATTAATAGTAATAAAACTATTAATGAGTATTAATAATACATTATTGAACTGTATTTATAGTTACGAATGCAAATATTTTTAAATTTGACTACATTTGTAATTACTATATTAGAATAGGTCATCTATTACAATTTTCCTTATTTTTTAATTATGAACTTTCAATTGTTTTATTTTTTATTTTCCAAAACATGGATTTTATGATGCATGGTGAGAAAGGTCTAAACCATTTTTCATTAATTTTCCACAAATATTTATAATATTAATAGATATCCTAATAAATCATAGTAATATCTAACAAATATCTAAAACGTTATTTATTCTAACCCTCCCAAAAAGTTGGAGCATGTAAACAGATATGACCAACTTAAAAAATAAAGTATTTGAAAACGAAATTTTTGTACACCATACACACTAAACTATTGTGGATCTCATCGTCGAACTGAATATACCACAATAGGATAATATACTACCCATAAGAGACATTCTTGCACCTAAAAAATTGCGCAGATTTTACAAATCATCAAACAATCATTGATCACATCACCAAACAGAATATATTGCTTACGTGTGTTACCGCGCTACACGAATAGCGTATATTTCACAAACCATTTAAGTTTTGTTGATCATGTCGTCGAACACTATTAATACAATGTGTTATTGTATCACATGAATCGCAAAAATTTTGCGAATCATCAAAATGACTCTAAATTATTGGGTCTATATGGTAATCATCTATTACTTTCCACCTTTAATATCAATCATAAATTGTGCCCAATGATTATCCGAAAGAGTTGGTGTAACTTGTTCTATTTGTCTCTTCAATATCTTGTGAACCATTAGACTACAATTGCACATATTGCCAGCAACACCGGATCGAAATATATTTTAACTTTAATTGCGACTGTGCAAATCTTTTCACATATTTTTTTTAAAAACAAGCCTGTGCCGTTAGAAAGTTTTAATACAAAATCTAAATGGGATTATTTATTACTATTTTTTTTAATGTTTCAACAATTTTTTACACCAAAACAAAAATGTTGATTCCCCTCAACATCGATGTCAATCCCATGAGCATATGAATCCATAGAAATTTGATGTTATGCTTTTATTCAAGAATATATAGTTTTATTATATTATATTTTTATTCAATAAAATAGTTTTTAATTATTAAGTTATACAAAATAGGATTAGAACTTTATTTTTGTTCGATCAAATTAAACATTTCCTTGACCTGTTAATCAGCCTAATATTTAAACCTTTGGTGGCAATCATGTATTACATAAATGTGTATACCTTATTTTTCAAAAAAAAAAAGTGTATAGATTGTAGTAGGAAAAAAGTGTGTATATTATAATGAATCCCATTTTTTTGTAGAGAATGGATATGATTGATTATGTGGAGAGAAAAGGCCACTCCAATCTTGATTTATTAAGTGTGAATAGAGAGACATAAATGGAATCTAAGTCTATGAATAGTCCAAAAGTCCAAAGCCATGGAGGCATAGGCCCCACCAATAATCCAAACAAGGCCAACCAAAACCAAGCTCTGCCAATCTTCTTGAGCTAGGGTATCATTTTTCTTGGTGGGTCCCTATATGTAAAACTATTATTTTGACCCAGCAACATTTTTTTATTAGTATAAATTAAGAAAGAATACCACAATTCTTATACAAAAGTACTTAACCTTTAAAATGTTATGTAAGATAAATAAGAAGTTTGAACATATATTTAATTATAATTTACTCAGTATAATTTGGATAATTTATAATTTAATATCTATCTTTTCAAAAATTGTAATAATTTATTGAGTTAATAAGATCCATAGATCTTTTGCCATGAATTTCATGAAATCTTTTACCTCAATTATTATCCAACTAAAAAAAGTTTGCAATTTGTTTTTTTAAGGAATCTAGGTGCATGATTTTAAGGTTCTCACAAATTATTGATGAACTAAAAAAAAAGGGTCAATAATAACATTGTAAGTTAAATAACCCGTTAAATAAAATAAGAGTTGAGAATTAACCATTTGTATGTTTATCTAGAGATTGATAAACTGTTTTTTTTTCTATTATACTAAAGAAAAGGAATTGATTTTTATTCAACCAACTATTTAACTTATTTCCTCCATAAATCCACACTATTTAACTTATTTCATCATAAATACACAAAAGATCATATTATTTAAACATAAATAGTTAATTATTATCCACTTAATTTGTGTAATTTAACTTCAATTATTTAATTGTGGGATGATAAATGTGTAAATTTAACTTCAAAATATTTAATTACGTATCTAATGTAATTGTGAACTATATTTAAATTGTTAATTTATTTTATCTTGGGTACTAACTTGATATACATGTTTCTGAAAAACAAAAGCTTGATATACATGAAGAAGACTAAGAATCCATTTGTCCCTTGATTTTGAAGTTTAGACGTTGTCTTTGTTCTTATCTCTCTATTTTGTTTTTTTTTCATTAATATTGCATTATAATTTATATGCTTCCATATGAATTTATGCATTTATAGAAAAAAGAAATCACAATCATATATTATTTTTTTAATATTTAATCATATTCATCTGGTTTTGATGGTTCGAAGTGATAAAATTAAGCTTAGTTAATCAATTTTTATTGCTAAATATAGTTTTTGTTTTATTCCTAAATATTTTTAAACTTTAGTATAAAAGATTGAATTATACACATCTTTTTTTGTTAATTTGATGATATGTCATCAATCTTCCACCTCGTCCAACTTTCTATATTAGTTCAATCCAATTTATCTTTCTTGTATAAAACAATTATATTCATGTCTTGTAAATATTTAAACAAATAAATAAAAGATGAATAAATATTAATAAATAAATAAAAGATGGAGTGGCTCAATTGGTGAAAGAAGGTTTGGTGGTACATAAGGTAATACAAACAATTCTACTGGTTTACTTGGCATCAAAATGTTGTAGGGTCAGGCGGCATATCCCGTGACACTAGTCGAGGTGCACACGCAAATTGACCGAGACAGTCATGAATGTAAAAAAATAAAATAAAATAAAAAATTAATAGTACTATACTTGAACTTAAATTACATATTTTATTAGTACATGTTATTTATCGATATGCTAAGAACATATCTTATTAATTAATTTCTCTTTTCACTAGCTTGTTATTCACTTTTATGAAAACAAGGTAATATCATAGGTCAACATGCTTGCTCTCTCTCTCCCTATATATATAAATATATATATATAAAAGTTTGGGTTGAATTAGATTGACCGAGCCCATTGAATTGATCCTTCAATTAATTTTAAAATGATTTATTTTTAAAGGATTACTCATTTTTATCAATTCACTATTCCCAATCTCTAACTACAAACAATGTTTTCTTATATTTTCTTTTCTAATCTCCAAACAAAATTTTTCGCTTATTTTTCAAATATGAATTTGCAAATGAGTAGTTTACAATTTCAAATCTCTCTCACTTTTCTTTCAACTTTCTTCTTCCTCCCCAAAATCTGAATGCCCCCTTAATTTATTGCTTGAACAATTATTAATACTCAAATGAGGTTAGGTTCAAACTAATAGACATGATATAAAATATCCAACACATTTAGTGGTGGAATAATGTTTTTCAATGGTTGACTGGTAATAAAAAGGAAAAGTGGAATTCATATTCATTTTCACATCAATATTTTATTTAGTAATCCATCTTTATTCCATAAAGAAAAAGGACACACCATTTATGTTCAAAATATATATTGGTGAATAATTTATTTTCCTCTTTTTTTTTTATTTAACATAGAAAAATATCTTTAAATGGTGAGATTTGTGTAAAAACAAAACTTTAAATTTTCAAAAATTTCAAAAATATTTTTGAACTTTAATAAAATTTCAAAAATACCATTATCCATAAATTTTTAATGAAAAACATTAATATTTTATTCTAAAGACACTCTTCAAAAAAAAATTGAGAAGGAAGACACTCTTCAAATTTTAAAACATACATATATAAATCACTTATATGAATTAAAAAAATTCATTTACTTTAAAACGTTATAAATATACTTTCTCGCGTTGAGGGTTAAAAAACGTTAATAAGTTTTGTTTCAATGATATGTCCTTGATAATTAAAAAGTAATGATAATAAATACTTTGATTTAGAAAGTTGTTATTCTTTTTCTCTGTTTGTTGATTCTTTTATTGATGAAATTATTGAAAACAAACCTCTAATGATGATTGAACGGGTCGATGGGGCGATTGATTATCTAATTTGGTGTTAATTCATTTTCGGTGGCGCGATTAGTTATCTAATTTGGTGTTAATCTATTTTCGCTCCATAATAACGGGTTCGATTCCTGAAATCGGTATTTGTAATCTCTTTTTCTCTAACTTATACTACAAAAAAGATGGAAACGGGCCTAAATTAGCGATCAAGCTAGAACATCTCTCACCATTTTTAATTCATTCGAGATTTCGTTTCAGGTAATTTTTTTGGCTATATGTTTTGTACTAGCTAGGAAATGTTCTTTGAAATTCTCAACTTCCAAAAGCCCACGAACTTCTTACACTTTCTTATTATGAACAGACAACGAACACAAGGAAAATAATAGTCCTCTATCGGTAATAAATGGCCGCCTACCTCAGAAGAGGCCTAACTTCTCCTCAAAGAATGAAACAAATATGAACTATGGAGAAATCCCACATTTATCTAAAAGAATTCCCAAAATTTCTAAAATTATTAATCAATAAAAATCCCTATTTTTTCAAAACAAACTTTTAGGACACACTTCTTAATTATTTTATTTGGATGTACTCAAATTTGAAAATCAATATCTTAACCATATTTCCAAATAGAAAACAGAAGGTAATGAAAACAACCGTTTTTTTTAATAATTGAAAATCTTATAATGTAAAAGAAAATTGATGGCCTCTCTCACAAAGTAATCAAATTATGAAGTATTTTTATTTATAGTTATAAATTTATTTGAATATTGTATCATAAATATTCAATATATTATATTATAAACATTCATTAATTATAAGGAAGTATGCAATAGTACTGTTATTTTTTAAAAATAATTATTTTTAGATTTTACTAATCTAGTAAATTTTTCAAAAAATATAATACAACAAAAATAAATAGTTTAATTGGCAATTTTTTTTATGCATAGCTTAATTGGCAATTGGCATAACATGATTAAAAAATTATGAATTTAATTCTCTTAATTATTGTTGATTAAAAAAAACATAATTATAATACTTTTTCAACAATATGACATATTATATAAAGAAATCAATTTTAAACTAATTTCAAACATTATTGCATAGTCTTTAAATTTTAAAAGTTTGAATTAAATTCTATAGGATCATATTGTCAATAATTTCAACTAAATAATGATATAATTATAAACTTACGAATCAACTTACTTGTAAGACTTCTACTCTTTTTTAGGACCAAATTTTGAAGTAGACATGAATGCCCTCAAATACATAATGGAACAAAACTCAGTTTTGTATATTTAAAAAAAAATAAAAAAAACTTTTTGATAATGAATTGACATAACATGGTTGACATAAAGAGTAGGTTAGTGGGATAAATAAGAGATCTCAAACCAAAATGTGTTGTTTAAAATGCATTTTGCTAACCCATCAGGCCATCATGTCATTGTTTTCTCTTTTTTTTCTTTTTGTCTGATTTTTTGGATAGATTATAAAATTGTTTCTTATGATTTGTTGGTTTTTTTTAATTATTGATTTTCCTTTTTAGTTTTGTTCTTAAATATTTGTGTAACATATACATCTATTGGGAACATAGCTTTTTTCCAAAAAAATATATATAGGAACATAACTTAGGGACATCAATTTATCTCCACAAATTATGAGATTATAAATTTGAATCTTCCACCTCCAATTTCTAAAATCTTAATTAAAAAAAAATATACATTTCTCTTTAAACACAAACGTGTTTTTAGTTTAACAACAATCATGATAGAATAGGAAGACGAAAATATAACAAACTATCTAAACCAAGTTTCATTTATCAGCTTTTATATATACTAGAACTTTGAAACGTGTCTTGCATAAGAGATTTTTTCTGGCATGTGAGATTATATTTTTATTTATTAAAATACTTATAAATAATATTATATATATATAAATTTTAAATGAGTAAGTAAAATATTTATTATCTACTTTATTTAAAAATCTCATACAACGTAGTTCAAGATAAAAGTGAAATAAAAAAAATATACATATCATAATTTTTAAAGAAAATTATGAAATAAATTAAACTTCTATAAGAAATAAGTTTTCGTCATGCTAAAATCTTACTTTGTACAAAATATTTTTTTTCATTTATTTATTATTTTAGTTTAATCTACGAATATCGAAACCATCTTTAAAAAAAAACCCCGAAACCATCACCTCTCTAAAATCTTAAAAATCATATTTGTACTTTCTTATTTCATCTTATATTTTATAAATAATAAAAAATAAAGAAAATATTGAAAATAAAGATTAAAAAAACTCATAAAATCTATTATCTACCTCTTCTACGAATTTTGATGAAACATAAGTTTTTTAAATATTAATTTAAAACATAATATTATATTAAATCTATTGTTCTCTGCACTAATAATAATGGTGTATAGATTTATATTTAAATTTAAAATATATATAATTAATAAAATTGATAAAATTTAAGTAGTTTTGTATGTCAAAATATGGGTAGTACTTCAATGACATCACTTATCACATAATAAGCAACGAATTACATGTTAAGTCATATTTATTATAATAATAATATGAAAAAAATAATAATTATAAAAAATTACCTTTCATTAATAGAAGAATGCAATAAACACTTCTTCAAAATTTTAAATACTCCATAAATTTAAAAGAAAATTATAAATTAAAGTTGAAGCATAAAATAAATAGAATTACACAAAGAAAACATAATAAAAATAAAAATAAATGAAGAAGAAGAAAATGTTATGTACAACAAATTAAATACAGATTGAAAAAATTGTTCTTTGCCTTCGACGACAACCGCTCCCACGAACACAACTAAGTGCACCAATGCTAAGACTCCCAACCCAAACAAAATCTCTACATCTCTGCAACATCAAAAGAATTATTAGTAATTTGAATTTTGAAGAACAATAAATTTGTGGTATTTATAGAAAAAGTTGAAATCAAGATCTTCTTTAAATTTGAAAAAAAAACTCAATATCTTCGTTTGATTTTATACTTATTTAGTTTGAAGATACTAAATTTTAATAATTAATAATAATAATAATAATTCACCTTTTAAGTAGTAAAGATAAAGATAAAAAATATTAGGCACATTCTCTTGTCTTCTAGCTTAATTTATGAGATTTGCTAAAAATATATTATCTTCTAGATGATGAAAATCTAAATATCTAAATAATCTATATAATATTATAAATATATTTGCATTTTTTTTTTATATTTGAATAGAAGATTATGACATGTTTGTAATTTAGAGTGTGACTTAAGGGTAAAATCGTCAAAAAATGATTTTCCTCTTAAGCCACATATAGTATGATATGATATATATATATTATACATGTATATATACATTTTATAATTTAATTAACTATTTGTTAAATTTAAAAAACAGATATCATATATATATAATATATATATATGTATATATTTTCTAAACTTAGCAAATAGTTAATTAAATTATAAAATGTATAAAAATATTCAATAATGTATGCCCTATTTGATATATAAATTTTCAAACACTGTTTCTAACATTGATTTCGTTATTATGTCATCGATATCTAAAAAAAATGGAATTAGTCAAAATTTGAAAATAAAAAATTAAATCAGTTTTAGTTTTTTTCTTTTTAAAAAAAACAATTAATAATTCAAATGTGTGTGTGTGCTTTTTTTATAAAATGCGTGTGCGTTTTTGTAATTGAACAAAAGGTTTATGATTCAAATCATACAATTTCACCAATCTGAGTTTTTTTTTTTTTTTTGAAACAGGGTAACCACACTCATCTCTAGGTCAGGCACTAGGAGACATCAAAGAGTAATGTCACAGCTGAATTTCGAACTTGAGACTTTGAGGGGAGCATACCCTCAAAGCCCAAGTCTTCGACTACTGTGCCACCCCTTGGGGACAACACCAAACGAGTTTTCTACATTGCCGTGAATAATTAAATAATGATATTGCAATTTTGTCAATATTTTGAGAGATATGTAAATATAGCAAATATTTTAAAATTTTATTTATTTATTTGAAGTTTATGAAAACTATTGATGGAAGACACTAATAAATATTTATTAAAAAATACATAAAATGGAAGATTTTACTAATTACATTTAAATAGAGAAATTAACAAATAGTCCAACAATATTGAACTCAAGGTTTCGAAATCAAGACTCACATAGGATATTATTCCTTCCAAGTCTTCGATGTCTGGTCAAAGGATAGGAATTAAAAAAACAAACATTAATCCACCTTTCAATTTTATTATTTATTAACTTCAACCAATAAATTTTAGAGAATTTGCATAATATAACAATTTTTTTACCTCAGTTTACAATTATAGCAACTTTTTAAAAATAATTCGTCTATAGCAAATTCTACTTATTTTTTAAAAAATCTCTATTTACCATTTTTTATTGAAGATTTTGATAGAATCGATGATTATCTAGTGATGGAAGTCTATCAATTTTATCAGTAATTGATTTTATCAACCTTATTGATAGAATCTAATGAAAGTCTATCAATTTACTTTATTTATTAGTAATTGATATGAAAGTCTATTAATTTACTTTATTTATTAGTAATTGATTCTATTATCCTCTATTAATAGAATCTATCAATATGAAATTCAATCAATTTACATTTTTTGTTAAATGCGTAAATATTTTCATTGTTATACTCTTTTGTAATATACATGCAAAAACTCCTAAATTTTATTAATAAACTTTAATTAATATTACTAATTGAAATCAATCAGTTCTATCAATAACTTATAATTGACTTCTACCTATAACTTAATTGATAAAAATGACATTGGTAATTTCACGAAAAGTATTCAACTTTTCTTTACTTTATCTGAAAAAAGAAGAAGCAATATTTGCAAATAGTTTGAGTAATTAAAAAAAAGTTTAGTAATCCAAAATTAAAAACAAAAATTGGAAGTATTCAAACAAAAACAAAAATTGGAACAATCTATTTACTGATGTTTCACTCGACAAATTGATGACTTAAATTAAGTTAAAATTATTAAAAAGAAGTAAAATTAATCGAAGGAAATAAAAATTGAAATATTTAACTATATATAAATTCTTGGTAAATAAAATATTACCAATATTAAAATAAAATACTAAAATTTAGTAAGTACGATAAATTCTTAATAAAGAAAAAATAAATAAGTAATTTAGGTCACGTTTCATAATCATTTTATTTTTGTTTTTTGTTTATGAAATTTAAGTCTATTTCTATTCAAATTTTTTATGCTCCATCTTCCATACAATATATCCATCATTCCTTAATAAAGTAGGAGAATATCAACCAAATTTAAAAAATATAAACAAGTTTTTAGAAACTACTTTTTTTTGTTTATAAATTTTGGTTTTGTTTATTAAAATATAGGTAAGATGTAGATATACAAATAAAGAAAAAAATATTATTAGGTAGTTATTGTATACTTAAATTTCATAAACAAAAAATAAAATGGTTATCAAATGTCTTAGAATAATTTTATTTATTTATTTATTAATAATCCATTTTATTTATTTATTTATTAATAATCCACCCTGTCAAGAAGAGACGATCGGAGAAGGAACTAGAGAGGTGGGTGGGACCTTGTCTTTTTCCTCCAAGGATAAGAGGAAATAAAAAAAAAATAAAAATAAAAATCAACAAAACCAAAAAGGAAAAAAAAAAAAAAAAAAAAAGGGTGTGTGGCTAGAATTTGCGCATCAAATTTGCTGTATCCCCATTTCTCTCTCTCCCTTTCCTTCATTTTCATACCCCTTTTCTTCTTCAACTTGTTTCACCAACAAAATTATGATTCCCCCTAAATAATTAACAAAAGTAAAAAAAAAAAAAAAAAAAAACCATTTTCATGAGATTCTGTTTCTGTATGTTAATCCCCAGAAAAATCCCCCAATTTCTACAGTTCCAAAAAGGCAGGGCTTAAAAAATATAATTAAAAAAAAAAAAAGTCTGAGAGAATAGAAGAGAGAGAGATGGATATGGTTCATGGGTGAGTGACAGAAAAAGGGTAACTGGGTTTTTTTTTTTTTTTGGGAAATTTTGTGAAATGTCAGGCGGCGGTTGCAGCATAGTTTGGTTCAGGCGAGATCTGAGGGTTGAAGATAACCCTGCTCTGAACGCCGCCGTGAGGAGCGGCGCCGTCGTGGCGGTGTTCATCTGGGCGCCGGAGGAAGAGGGTCACTACTATCCCGGCAGAGTTTCTCGGTGGTGGCTTAAACAGAGCTTAGCCCTTCTTGATTCTTCTCTCAGAAACCTCGGTGCTTCTCTTCTCACGAAGAGATCCACCAACACCATTTCTGCTTTGCTTGATGTTGTTCAAGCCACCGGTGCTTCTCAGCTATTCTTCAATCACTTATATGGTTTGTTTTTCTTCCATTTAAATCCCCCTTTTTCTTATTCTGTTCCTTGATTTCTCCTTTTCTTGATTTGTTTGTTGTGGGTTTTTTGAGTTTTTGTAAGTGGAGTTGGTCTCTGTGAGCCCTTTTGTGGAATTGATTTGTTTGTGTTGTTCTTGGATGTATTCTTTGTGATCTAGTTTCTCTCTGTTTGAGGTTGTTTAATCATGAAGTTGTTTTGTTGTTGAAGCATTATGTTGGGGTTTTTGTTCATATGCTTTGTTAATTGATGTTAATTAGTGGGTGCAGTTCGCTTATTATTGGAGTTGATTTGTCTTCCTAGACTACTTTTGTAAGTGTTTTGAGGTTTCTTAATGGGGTTATTTGATCAATTTGGTCTGATGGAGTTTTTCTTTCTTTGATGTTTTGGCAATGATTTGGAACTTTGTGTCTTATGAGATGATGTTTGTTATCAGATCCTTTGTCGCTCATTCGGGATCATCGAGCGAAGGAGGTTTTATCCGCCCAAGGCGTCGGTGTGAGGTCCTACAATGCCGATTTGCTGTACGAGCCGTGGGATGTTAAGGATGCCAATGGCAATTCATTTACCACCTTTGCTGGTTTTTGGGAAAGATGTCTCAGCATGCCTTTTGATCCAGAGGCACCACTTCTTCCACCTAAGAGAATAATTCCAGGTCGTTTTTCTGTCGTTTAGTTGGAGAAGTATTGTGTTTACTTCAAAGTTCTGTTTTCCTTATGGAGTATTTGATCAATTCGTAACTCTCTAGTTGTTATGTTCGTTCTACGTGATGGTTTTTGTGAGAGAGCACTTTTTTCATTGTGATTCTAAAATATTTGCTCATCCATTTTAATTTCAGTCAATGCTGTGAAGTTTGAAGAGTTTCATGAAACTGATTACTTTCAGAAGTTATAAAGCTGGTTCTTGTCATTCATCTTTGGTTTTACGTACCCATATCTATGTAGTAAACCAAGTGTGTTTTCGATACCGCAAAGTTGTGTAGTTGGTTTTATTAACTATAGTCTTAGTTTCTTCACCTTTCACACAATTGCTGAAAAACAGAAAAAGTTCTCTGATATGATCCAGGATCTAGATTATATCAAAAGATAAAAGAATAAAGATAAACCAAGTTTTGATAGGAACTTGGAACCTCCCTTCTCAAGAGAATCTCTTGAGCCCTTACAATAAATCACTCAATAACTCATTTAACAATTGGATGCCTAAACTCTAACCTAACCCACTCTATTTATAACAAAATACTAACTTATTCTCCAAGTAATGGCTAAATAGAGCCCTAGGCCCAACCTTATCAATACCTGCCCCTTTAAAGCACCTTGTCCTCAAGGTGGGCATAAACAAAAATAGATAGATTTTTTTTTTTTTTTTTTTCGCGGCAGCAGCAAGGCGTCGGTGGTGGTGGCAGCAGTGACAGAGGTGGTGGTGATGACAGTAGCGGCAACACTGGTGGTGGTGGCGGCGGCGAGTGTCGGAGGTGGTGACGGTGGAGATGGCGGCGGCGATGTTAGAAGTGGTGGCGGCGATGGTGGTGGCGGAGGAGGTGGGCGGCGGCGGCGCAGCAGCGCCGCAGGTGGGTTGGTGATGGTGGCGGAGGTAGGGGCAACGGCGGCAGCAACGACGGTGGGGAAGGCGGAGGCGGCAACGGAGGAGGCGGTGGTGGCGGGTCAAAACCCTAGCCGTCATTGTTTTTTCCAACCTAATTTCCTCCCTAAAACATCGTTTTAGGTCATTAAAACTCTCCTTTAGGTCTTCTCTAATTTCTTTTTTTAGAGAAGCTACCTCTTCTCTGAGGTCTTTTTTCAAGTCCACCATCAAACTTTGCAACTTTTCTTGAATGAAACGAAGAACCTCTTGATCCATCTCTACAACCAAGAATTGAACGGCTCTGATACCAATTGATATGATCCAGGATCTAGATTATATCAAAAGATAAAAGAATAAAGATAAACCAAGTTTTGATAGGAACTTGGAACCTCCCTTCTCAAGAGAATCTCTTGAGCCCTTACAATAAATCACTCAATAACTCATTTAACAATTGGATGCCTAAACTCTAACCTAACCCACTCTATTTATAACAAAATACTAACTTATTCTCCAAGTAATGGCTAAATAGAGCCCTAGGCCCAATCGAGCCCTAAGCCCAACCTTATCATTCTCCTCCTGCAAAAACTTGAACTCTTACATGAGGGAATCGAGTCATCTTGCCTAAACGCTTGAGGGATATCTTGCTCAAATTTCTAAGTTGCCGTGTTATTTGTTTCATTTGTTGAATAATTATGGCGCCTGACCAGAGAAATAAGAAACTAGTTTCGTGTGTTACATGTTTTAGGTGGCTCATATTAGCATATTATCACGATGGTGTGCATAAACATAGAATAGCATTTGAGAACACAAGCCTTCATGATGAAACTTAGATGTCTGATTGAGAAAACAAGTGATTGACATCAGCCAATGAAGAAAAGTGCTAGCTCTATGTGATTCTATTGTCAAGAAATCTTAAATATTGTCCTCATCTTTTTGGTTCATATTCATATAGTACTTTTCTTCTCCTTTTTTTGATATTTGTGAGTCTCTTAAGCAGTTTATGCGAACCTCAACTATTTTCATGGGATATATTATTTTGACCCTACAACATTTGAACTAGTAGACCATCTGCTATAGATGGTCAAAAGGCACCAATTCTTTTAAAAGTAAAAATTTGCCTGCTGTGGGACTTTAGAACTCAAGGACATAGCAGTACAACATATAGGATAGATCGTGTTCAATTAATAAATCATTGCATATTTGCACATTTGAAATTTGCTTTATATTCATTCACTGTTTCTCTTCTTTCATAAATTTATTTAAATGGAAAGTTACTCTGGGATTGTGAGATTTATGGGTACTTGTAACTTTCCTTCTGTCCCTATTTCTTCTCTCGAAGGCATTTACTTTGCCGCTTAGGGAACATCTATGTAAAAGCTTTACTCATATGCTGTCTTTGCTTCTTCAGGTGATGTATCTAGGTGCCCATGTGAAACATTAGTATTTGAAGATGAATTGGAGAAGGGAAGCAATGCGCTTCTCGCCCGAGCATGGTCTCCCGGCTGGAGCAATGCAGATAAGGCTTTGACCACATTCATCAATGGACCATTGATCGAGTACTCAAAAAATCGTAGGAAGGCAGATAGTGCAACCACCTCGTTTCTGTCTCCTCACTTGCATTTCGGAGAGGTAAGTGTGAGAAAAGTGTTTCATCTTGTTCGAATGAAGCAGGTTCTATGGGCCAATGAAGGAAACCAGGCCGGCGAAGAGAGTGTCAACTTGTTTCTCAAGTCTATTGGGCTCAGAGAGTATTCCAGATACATGAGTTTCAACCATCCATACAGTCATGAAAGGCCTCTTCTTGGGCACCTTAAATTCTTCCCCTGGGTTGTGGATGAAGGTTATTTTAAGGCATGGAGGCAAGGAAGAACTGGCTATCCATTAGTGGATGCTGGTATGAGGGAATTGTGGGCTACTGGGTGGCTACATGATCGGATTCGAGTTGTAGTTTCTAGCTTCTTTGTAAAGGTTCTGCAGCTTCCTTGGAGATGGGGAATGAAGTATTTCTGGGATACTCTTTTGGATGCGGATCTCGAGAGTGATGCTCTTGGTTGGCAATACATATCTGGCACACTTCCCGATAGCCGTGAATTCGATCGCATTGACAATCCACAGGTGCACACACCTTTAGAGTTATTCCTCAAATAAACACATCTATCTTCTGAATTTATCTTAAAGCTAATATCTTCCAACTCTTTATTGTGCTAAAAGGCTTCTTTTGGAGTGTTTTGGATATGAAAATCTCCAAAAATGGTCTTGATTTTGATATGATCCAGGATCTAGATTATATCAAAAGATAAAAGAATAAAGATAAACCAAGTTTTGATAGGAACTTGGAACCTCCCTTCTCAAGAGAATCTCTTGAGCCCTTACAATAAATCACTCAATAACTCATTTAACAATTGGATGCCTAAACTCTAACCTAACCCACTCTATTTATAACAAAATACTAACTTATTCTCCAAGTAATGGCTAAATAGTCTCTACTAATAGTTGGTTTTCTACAGCTTGAGGGTTATACATTCGATCCGAATGGAGAATATGTCCGGAGATGGCTTCCTGAACTATCTAGATTGCCCACTGAATGGATTCATCACCCGTGGAATGCACCAGAGTTTGTACTCCAAGCTGCTGGGATCGAGCTTGGATCGAACTACCCTCTTCCCATTGTAGGACTCGATGCAGCTAAGGCTCGGTTGGAAGAAGCATTGTCGGAGATGTGGCAACAAGAAGCAGCTTCAAGAGCTGCAATGGAGAATGGAACTGAAGAGGGACTTGGAGATTCTGAGTCGATCCCAATTGCATTTCCTCAAGACATAGCAATGGAGGAGGAAGACCTTGAGCCTGTAAGGATTAACGCTCATACAATTCGGTGCTACGAGGATCAGATGGTCCCGAGCATGACAAGTTCGGTGAGACTAGAAAACGAGCCTACTTTGAGTACTCGAAGTACAGCAGAAGGGGGTAGAGCAGAAGTGCCAATAAATGTAAATTTAAACCAAGAGCCAACCAGAGATGCAAATCCAGGTGTTCTGCCCACTGCTCCAACGGAGGCTCGACTTCCCTATACCGCGGTTGTAGGCATAAGAAATGCTGCTGAAGACTCCACTGCGGAGTCTTCTTACAGTAGTGATAGTAGAAGAGAGAGAGATGGAGGTGTGGTTCCAGTTTGGTCTCCACCAAGTTCGAGTTATGCCGAGCAGTTTGTTGTTGATGAAAACGGTATCGGAACAAGCTCTTCATTTTTGCAGGGGCATCAACAGACTCATCAAATAATCAATTGGAGGCGGCTATCTCAAACTGGGTAACAACTTGTGAATCATTTGCAGTAGGGTAGATAACGTTCCACAAAAACTAGTTGGTAGCTTGGACTTCCTTTCCCACCTCGATATACTTCTAGCGATAAATACGAACGTTCGACTTCATATCATCATCTTATAAATATGACTAAGAATCTAAAATCAAATGTTTTCATCTGTATGATTCTATCACATTGACATGATTGAATGGGCTTTTTCTTAAACAGGTGATGAGGCAAATATGGGAAAACTAGCAGGTAGATGCAAATGCAGGTCAGACAGATGGTGAACAAGCAACACACTAACAAGTTCTTCCACTTTCTCCACCAATCTGACTAGACCATTTGGTCACTGTCATGTGTAAGAAATTCCAAACTGATGGATGCAGTTCATCTGCTGATCAGTCTTGCTCTCGCTCGTTCCGTTATTACGGTTGTATCATATGTCTTGGTATGCTGTATAGTGAAAGTTGTAATTTGCGTAGCTTTGACAGAAGGGTAGAGAATTGAAATAGTGATTGTCGTCGTCGTCTTTGAATAAACTCAAGTTTGCGATTAGCCCGGATTCTTGTAAGCTTATGCTTAAGCTATGGAAATATTTCTCTATCTTGCTTGCCTTTAGATGCCTGATTTTTTCTTTGTTGGAAAAAGAAAAGGTTGTGAGATTCTTCTGTTTTTATCTGTTCAAGCCTAAGCATTGAGCAATAGGATTAGATGAGGACATTGCAACCATTTTATACGTTAAGATAAATGGCCACCACTATAGATTAATTTTTTTTTTAGAGTTCAATCATATATAAAAAGTTTGAGAGATTCAACATTTGATCCAGAGGTTAAATATTCATGTTTTGGCTGGTTGAATAAGATAAAAGGTGATGTCTTATTTTAGAGTGTGTTTGTTTCTGGTAGAAAATAATGTGTTTCTTGTAGAAAAGAATGAAGTGGAAGATAATGAAATGATTAATAGTAGTTATTAGTGGTTAACTACTCGTTTGGAGATTGAGATTAATAATAGTGTAGTAATTAATTACTTTTTTGGAGATTGAGGTTAATAGTAGTTGAATAATAAATTTAATGTAAAGTTTAGTAAAATTTAATGTGCAATTTGACAGAGGAGTTGAAAAGGGGTTAAAAAGTAGTTAACAGTGGTTGTTTACTAAAAAGAAAAAGAGAGTGTAACAAACACATCCTTAGGGGCCACTATTTACACTTGAATCTTTTGCACTAATCATTATCTTTACTTCAAATATAGACAATAATTATCCCTAATCATTATCGTTATTTCAAACATACATAATGATTACTATTGATCGTTATCTACATCTCAATTAATAGTTATCAATGAACAACGATTTCATCTCTTAGCCCCAAACGACTCGTTACGTGAGGTCCCCATTGTTTAGAATACAAAAAGAAAGCAAAACAAAACGAAGGAAAAGAGAAGAGTCGTCTTCTACATCGTTTTGTTCGATCGAGACTTAGAATTTATGGTTTAAAGTTTAGCTTAGTTCAGCTGTGTTTTAGAGTTTAGTTCTATTCTTCTATATAGCCCTTCTTTAAAGGCCAAAAGACCTATTTCATATGATTCACTTCACTCAAGCATCAGCTGTTTTTGCAATTTTTATTTTATCTTTTTGAGAAGAGGAGAAGCATCACATTCCATTGTTGGGGGACCACTATAGAAAGTCAACACTTAATTATATTGCCTCTAAATAAAAACATGAACATTATGGAATTCTTTTCTTCTTTTGTTAAGTTCCATTACTTGCAACTTTGAGCTCTACTTGATTGGACATTATAGTAGATTACTATGTCTTTTTGTTAAATCATCAATCACTTTGACTTTTATAAAATTATTAAATATTCTTTCTCATCTCTTTCCTTCCACTCTACTTGTCAATCTAAACTCACAAAATAAGGAAGCATTTTATCTTTCCAAATTAAGATGGTTGGAAATAAAAACACTTTTTCTTTTTTAAATCTTAGAATAGATGCTTGTGGTTAGAGTATTGCAGAATTAGATTCACGTTTGATAAGCAAGAACAAACAAAGATATTAGTTAATTAGTACTTAAATGGGACACTTGAGAAAAAAAAAATGTTTATTGCATTTATTTCGATGAGAGTGTGTAATCGAATCTCATAGAACAACTTTTCATGTCAAATATAATACTCCAATGTTTTTTGTAAGGTTGGTTCTAGAGTCAAGATTGTAACACTTTGAATATTAGATCAAAGTAAACCAAAGAATGTTAGGGGAAGGAGAATTACAAATATCGTTCGAGGGGCCAATTGAGCAGTAGTTCAAGCAGCATCGATGTACACTTAATGACTTTTAAGTCTTAGGTTCAAGTCTCCCCTACCCCCAATTGTTGTAATCTCAAAAAAAAAAACAAAAACAAATATCGTTCGAGGGATCAAACTCGTAATCGTGAAAATAGATTAAAATCAAACTAAATAATCAATCGTGCCACTAATAATCAAGTAATTGTAATCCAATTTAATCCCTAAGACATGAATTCAATCTTAAAATTCAAAAGAAAGTAACTAAAAATTTTATGCTAATTGAGATTTTGTTATTGTTGTTAAAAAAATGTGTTAACGTTGTTTAGGCTTCCACCTAGCTGGCAAAAAGGAAATATGGTAAATAATAGAAGAAAACTATTCACATTTTTTGGTACACAAACATTATCAGCCTCCAATCATTCAGGTGATTTAAAATGTGAATTCCAAATCTTTATTTATATATTTTTGTTATTTACTTATTTTTTAGAAAAAACAAATTGATGGAGGCAATTATAAATCTTAATAAATTAGAGTCAAATATTCATTTTCAAGATCAAACTTATAATAATGGAATTAAACTTGATTAGCAACAAATAATAAAACTAACCAACCATCCACTTTTTGGGGTCTTTTTTTACTTTTTTTTATTTAAGGAACATCGGTCTTTTTTAACTTGTTGAAAGTTGAAAAATAAAATTCATGATTGATTGGACAAGTTGAAGTTAAAACTAAATGGGGTAAGATTAAAACCCAAAAGAATATGAAATGACTCAGTGAAGTTTGGATCATAAGATTTTTTATAAAAAATTTACCATCAGAAGCACATTCTATCTCTTATAATATATTTGTAATAAAATTTTTAAAATAACTCATCACATTAATTTTTATCACTCAATTAGTGATAGAACTCAATTTTAATTTCTATCACTCAACTAGTGATAAAAGTCAATTTAAATTTATATTACTGATAGAAAATTGCGATAAAATGAGTCTATTATTAATTAAATTTTATCACTAATAAAATCCAATTAGTGATAGAATTCAATGAATTTTTGACTATAAATAAATTGATTTTGATTTTGTGCTATAAATGAAAATATTTTGTCTTTTTGTTATACGTGCAAAATCCTCCTATTTATATATATTCTCATGTTTTTTGTTTTTTATTATTTTAAATTAAATAATAGTAAAATGTGGCTCAAATACGCCAGGCATATAAACATTACTATTTTGATCAGGTAAATACAAGACCTAAATTTCTCCGTTTTCAGAATTTTGAATCAAATTGAATTAAAAAAAAAAAGAAGAGAATTTTGAATCAGACAGAAAATTGTGGCTCAAACTTTGACTCACTCAGCCGTCTCGTCAATTCTCCCATCTTACGCGCTTTTGATTTATTGCCCACTTCTTTTAACCCTCAACAAAAACAAAAAAGATTATTAATTATTCTGTCTCAAATAAAGAAAAAAAAAGGAATATTATTCAAACTCTAAAAAAAGGGAATATTATTCATTATTCTTATATGCAATTTTTTTTTAGAATTGCAATATTTTAATTTTAATAAAATATGTTAGGTTAAATTGATCCATGTTTCTTTTAGTACAAATCGGGGAAATGAGAACCAAGAAACCATATCTAGAAGACATAAATTGATCAATATAATTTTAAATTAGTTTCAATTAGGTACACAATTTTTTAAAAAATAGGTTAAAAAAAATATTTTGAATGGTGTAATTTGAGTTTAGTTTTATTTTCATCATTTAAGTTTTACATATATTTTTGTGTGTAATTTCATAAAGTCATATATATAATAAATTTGAAGTAAACTAATCATTATCAAAGGCGAATAGATTGATGGTTTGTTGGTTATCATGATAACAAATAATCCATCCTAACTCCATTGTCGATCTTAAACATTGATATCAAATCATGCCAAATAACACCTCTTGATATTGCTATGGTTCTAAACTTATAAAAGATGAAACGACGGAGGAAATCGTAGTAGACGAAATGAATGGTAATGATGGGCACAAATATCTAGGTAGTGGGTTTAGGGGCTGTTTGTTTGGCATATTTAGGCGGGATTTAGTTTTATGATTTATCTAACTCCTCTTCGAAAATCTACATCTAAACGAATTTTTAGTAACTTTTCTTTATTTTTTCTTTTAAAAATAATTCTCATTTCTAATCATTTTTAATCACTATTTTTTAAATCATCTATTTCAAATCAATCAAAATATAGCATTTTAATCATTCATTTTTTAACTACTAAAAATAACTTTTCATTTTAAATTTACATCAAAACAAGATTTTGATTATAACTCTTCTACACAAAAAATATATCTAAATAAATTTTGGTTACCACTCTCAATTTTTAACTACTCACTATAATTCTTCGATCTAACTTCTAAGCTAAATCGTACCAAAATATGTCAAACAAACACCCCTTAAAAAATTGTATCCAATCTTTTTCTTTATCTTTTCTTAATATTAAGTACCGAATTATAATGAATTGTATTTAATTGAAGTATATTGATATAATTGTCTAATTAAATGAATTTCGAAATTTTCTATAGAAAACAAGAGTTACTAATTTTTCACACATAACCTAAATCTCTAATTATTTTCAAAACATGACTTCATTCTAAAAAAGAAAAAGAAAAAGAAAAACTCTTAAAAGCTCGAGAAAAAAACAATTAGGCAAATTAATATTGAAATACTTTGCAAAAAAAGATGAAGTAAATAAAGCATTAAATTGAAATCACAATTAAAAAAAATATCAAAATGGGGTGGATTCATGAGAGAGAGAGGAGGAAAACACAAAAGTAATCAATACCGAGCAAGAAAGTCAACATAGAAGAAAGTCCCAGTCCCACGTTGTGGGCACCCTTTTCTTTGTACCATTTAATTTAACATTTTTTTTTAATATTCCCCATAATATTTATAAAATTAATTGTTATACATCAAAATTTTCTTTTACTATTCTTTATCATTTTAATATTTAGTTAAATTTTGAGAAAGTTATTTTTAGTCCATAATTTGTTAGTTTCTATGTTTTAAAATTATAATACTCAACTTGGTAGTTCTGTGTTTATTTTAATTTACTTTTATACTTAATATATTATAAAAAAATAATTCACTTGAACTAACAATTACTTTATCAATATATTAAAATTTAAAATTAATTTATTCATTGTTTAGTTAACATTACACTAGATAATTAACAATTTTTTTATCTTAAAAATTAAAAATGATCCTTGTTGAAATATTAAAAGAAAAAATGTATAGTTTTGAAATTAAGAAACTAAATTGAAACTAGAGTTAAAATTTAAAAACTAAAATGATATTTTTAAAAAACAAAAATTGTGTTTTTTTTAAATCAACAATATTAAAGGATGGAGACATAGTTTCTAATTATTAAATTTTATACTAATGTCATTCTTTTTTTTTTTTAGAAAACATATTATGTCATTCTAACTAATCTTTTATTAAAAATTATGATTTTCCTTTGAACATAGAAAAAAAAAAAATAATTTGATATTAAGTAATTTTTATGACATAGTTTAGGCGCTAAACCCATATACCAAACTTAAAATTAAACAATTTTTATGCAAGACACAAAACAAAAAGGATTGCAACTAAGTTTTTATTTTAATAAGATTTACTTTCAGCCATCCTCTGATTTTCCCTCCATTTTTCTCATACCTTGCTCTTTTTATTTATTTTTTTATTTATTTTTGAGATTACAACAATTGGGGGTGGAAAAGACTAAGATTCCTTGGTCGTTAGGTACAGCTCGATTGGCACTTTGCTCTTTTTATTAATTTTTTGGCTATGTTTATAAGTCTGAAGAATAGAGCTATAAACAACTATCGTTCTTGATCTTCTCATATATTTTTTATAGTAAGTAATCCGTCTTAACTATTCTATCGAATCGCCCATTAAATTTTAAATCAAATTTTACTTATTATTTATACTAATTTTCAAAAGAGTAATCAATTAAGTTTTAATGTTAATTATTTCAACGACATATTATTCAAACTACTATCCTTTCATTCCTTTTTACTCCACTTTATTTTCAACAAATCCCAACACTTTCTAATTATTTTTGTTTTTGGAGAGAAAAGGTTAGAAAGTATGATCAGTGTTCATTCTGCTTTTTTCTCTCTCCCTGTATCATATCATTCTTTTATTCAATTTCTACAATAAATTAAGAACCCAACTGCAACCAATATCGTCAACAACAAGAACAAACTGAAGAAGCTGCAACAAAAACATCAGCCCAGTTTCCCCTTTGGTTTTTTAGCGTTAATTTGATCATTCAACCGGAGTTTCAGACTCTCAGGTACTAATTTTCGTCTCTTTTTTTGACGTTTTTCTTGGGTTTTGCCTTGGATTTTCCAGCGTTTTAGGGTTTTATTTTAAGGGTTTTGTTTCGTTTCGATTCTTAATCAATATTGAGCTTCTATTTTGATGTTGCAGTTGGTGAATTTTGGAGGTGGGTTTGATTCGAATTTTGGGTTTTGGGGTTGATTGTTGGAGGTGACTCTGTTCGAGGGATTGATGGTGAGAAATTAGCACAAGGAATTGGAATTGAATTTATGGATAGTTTCTGTTGTTTTAATGTTTCATACTCTGGGGTAAGATTTATGAACTAGTCCTCTCTGCCTTTTTATTTCATGATTCTTCAATTTTGTGGTTGTATTGTGTTTCCTTGTGTGCTAAAAGTAGACCAAAAGCTCATGGAAATTTGGTATTCAATTTTTGTATGAGGAGATTCTGACAGTCCTAACAATTCTCTGTTTGGATGGTCAAGGTAAATTTGTTGATCAACTCTTTTGGTGGGTGAGGGGAGTGGCTATGAGCTGTGGCTGTAAAAATTTAGACGATGAGATCATTTAGTGCGACAAATTTACTCGAACATGATCTCTTCTATAGGTTGTACAGCCGTGTTCTTGAGTTCTATTTATTTTTATGACCCGGGAACTCGGAGCTTCATCCTCTAGACTCGGGGTGACTGCACCCGTCCTTGGGCCAGGCACGTGGAGATAGATGCAATATTTGGGGTCGTTTGAAAAATTAATCCTCGTGGCCGCCTCAAATGTGGGACTTCAAGAGGAGCACACCTTCAAGACCCAGACATTCAACCACTATACCGTCCCAAGGGGGCAGTGTTCTTGAATTCTAAGGAGACAAGAACCTTAAGTCTAGCAAATGAACAATTGCCTTGCAGCTAGGGCGGATTAACTGCTCAACGGATTGGTCCTGTGAGTGTAGATGATCTAAGACAATTATGCATAGTGCATAGCACTTGTTTTCTATTTGTAGTGGGCATTGGTTAGTTTCTTCAACTCAAGCTGATGCTGCCCAATAATAGATGATATTTTGAATGGGACACTGGGAATAATCGGGACAACTAGAGTTGAGTTCAATTGGCATAATGTGACTTGATAACTAAGGGTTACAAGTTCGAATCTCTCCAAGAGTCCCACCCAAATATTATTGACTTTAAAAAAGACACCGAGAAGAATCGGTAAAAGTAGCAATTTCTTAGTGGCTGTACTGTTAAATGATGATCATAATGTGCTAAATATTCTAACTGAATCCTCCTGCCAAAAGAAAAATAAACTCTTCAGGGGGAAGTAGCTTAGAGAAAAATACTTGGGGTGTTCGTTTCTGATCTTAAGTTGAATATATATATATATATATACACATATAGAATTTGAATGATTTTATTTCTAGATTTTTGTACTTCATTCGATTATATAATGTTCACACCTCATAAATATGTTACTTTTGTTGATAATTTGGTCGTGTAGAATAGATCCGCATTCAACTACGGTAAGGGAAGAAGCCATGAGGGGATAATCAAGTATGGTTTCTGCCTAGTAAAAGGGAAAGCTAATCATCCCATGGAAGATTACCATGTTGCTAAGTTTGTTGAGATTCAAGAACATGAATTGGGGCTCTTTGCTATTTATGATGGCCATTCAGGAGAAAGTGTGCCTGCCTATTTACAAAAGCATTTGTTTTCGAATATCCTGAAGGAGGTAGGATGCTAGCTTGAAAACTTCCAAGCGAAGCTCACATATCTGAGTATTTATGTGGTTGCCGTCTGGTTCTTACTTTCACTTTTTTCATTGTAGGAAGATTTTTTGGCTGACCCGAACAACGCGATGTCAAAAGCCTATGAGAAGACAGACCAGGCAATTCTATCCCACAGCTCTGATTTGGGTCGTGGTGGATCGACTGCTGTTACTGTTATTCTGATTAATGGCCGACGATTATGGGTGGCTAATGTTGGAGACTCACGTGCAGTTCTTTCGAGAGGGGGTGAAGCTGTGCAGTTGTCCATCGATCATGAGCCGAATACAGAACGCGGCATGATCGAGAATAAAGGTGGCTTTGTTTCAAACATGCCAGGTAACTTATATCTTATTAGAAATTGTTATTGATATCTAAATCTGAGTGCTTTCCACTTGTACTTTGTGCTGGTGCCACTCGCTTGTTTTTGTTCGGCGTTCTTTTATCTGATAAATCTGTTCAGCATGGGTTCCTCCCCAGATTTTTTGTGTCAACTGCTTCTTTCTTGATGAACTTCTAATGGTGATTTAGATGTTTTGAGATTTAATGTGCAATTTTACTATTTTTACTATCACCTGTTAAAAAAAAATTAACAGGCCGTGAAGGTTGAAATTGCTATTGCCTATTTGCCTTCCCTCCATTTTCCAAAATAACAGCACTTATTTAAGTGTTTCAAGACATTTTAAAAACACAGACAAATAATGTGAAACATCTGATAATTGATTGTATCCTACTATTTTCCTGTCAACCAATTGTAGGAGGGTTGAGTGATTGTGTAGTAAGAGTTATGGAGGTGCGTGCAAACTAATCCGAACACTTATTGGTATACAGAAACAAAAAATAAACATTTAATAAGGGCGTTAAACAGTCTCCAAGGGTGGTGCAGTGGTTAAAAACTTGGGCTTTGAGGGTATGCTATCCTCAAAGTCCTGGGTTCGAGACTCACCCGTGACATTATTCCTTTGATGTTTCCAGTGTCTGGCCTAAGAATGGACGTGGTTACCCTTGTTTCAAAAGAAAATACTGGGCTTTAAACACTTTCTGCTATTGCAGAAGTCGTGCGAAACTAAGCATTATGATGACTAAGATGGAACCTCCGAAGGGTTAGTCTTGTAGCAGATGGCCAAGATTTTAGTCACATTGAAGGGATAACAATAATTAGTTCCCTAATGTAGGATTCAAATTTAGGAACTTTTATTCTAGGAAGCACGGACACTTCTATTTTGACAAAGTATCTGTGTCGGACTCGTGTCCGACACCGATACTTCCGGACACTCGTCGGACACGTGTCCGACACTCAAAATTCCGTGTCCTCTTTTATTATTATTATTTTCAATTTCGGACACTTAACGGACACACCATGGACACTTCACGGACACCTCAATTAAGACTTATTTGTTTCCAATGATGGATGACATGACAACGGGAAGTGTTGGTGGAGGCCGTCGATGACGATGTCTATCAAAGATAGATGGACTAAAATGGAAAAAGGAAAAAAAGAGAGAAAATAGAATGTAGGGAAGGAAAATGAGATAAAAACTAAAATATTTAGAAATGATTATGGGTAGGCTTATAACTAACTAAAATATTTGGATTTCATCTTTTAATAGTATATTATAAAAAATAATAATAAATCACGTATCCTCGACGTATCCGTATCCTGCATTTTTAAATAATGGCGTGTCTACGTATTCGTGTCGTGTCGTATCCGTATCTTGTGTCCGTGTCCATGCTTCTTAGCTTTTATTTCAACATCTCATGAAAACCTACTGTTCCAAGAAACTCTCTGGGTTTAATTTAGCCCTTTACCGCGTTATATTCAGTCTTCATATATGATTTTCGTAGGGTAAATTATAAATTTGGTCCAAAGTTAGAATTCAGTCCATTAGGTTTCAAAATCTAGAATTTAGTCCTTATGGTTTCTTAGAATTTAGTCCATATGTTTTAAAAATTAAAATTTAGCCCCTATGATTTGATAAAACCTAAAAATTAGTCTTTGTCATTCGTAATTTTCGGAAAATTAAATTTTAAATACGTAAAGCTTAGCTATTCATGTGTCAATAATGACGGTGTGAATTAAGTGATTGATTGAGTAAAAAAATATCTTTTACATGTACATAGTTATCTACATGTACTTAATTCGTCAACAATTACAAACGATAAAAACTATTTTTGAGTTTTTTTTGAACCATGAGAACTAAATTTTAGTTTTTAGAACCCTTGGGACTAAATTTTAACTTTTTCCATACGAGACTAAATTTTAGATTTTAAAACCATAAAAATTAAATTCTAACTTTCATCAAACCATAGGGATTAAAAGTATAATTTACCCGTATTTTTATTCTTCAACAATATTTGGGAGTGGAGTATTCAAACTTGTAACCTTTTGATTACTAGGTTGTACAAGATGTCTCTAGAAGTATGTTATTGTTGGCTTCATAAATGTTTGAAATCACTAGAAGCATTCGAAGTACTCAATGTTGAATTAGTCAGTCGTCATAATCAAGGTCGGTCCAATAAACGTTTGAACTCATGTTTTTTCGTCTTCCTGCTGAATTTCTTATAAATCAGGAGATGTACCTCGAGTGAATGGGCAGCTAGCTGTTTCACGAGCATTTGGAGACAAGAGTCTCAAATCTCACCTGCGATCGGATCCTGACACACGTGATGTCACGATAGAAGCCGATATGGACATATTAATTCTCGCCAGCGACGGTCTTTGGAAGGTACTATATCAACTTTCACTTGTCTCTTGGGGCGGTCTCATTGGTAGAGACTTGAGGCCTCCAAGATATATGCTTTAGAGGTTTCAAGTTCGAAACTCAAGAGTTACCTTAATTGTAAAATTTCTTATTGTTACTCGGGCTCAAGCCTTGGGATGGATACGGGTGTCTTTGAGTATGGAGTGGGGCAAAGTTTAGTATTCACCGTCATCAAAATAGATAAATAAACACCAATTTTCACTCCCTTTTCTCTGTTAGCACTAACATCAGCAAAATAACAAACTCTAAGTGGCAAAAATATGTCTGTCTTTCGTTACACAGTTGTTCTTGTATCTACATTTGTTCTCAAGAATGTGAATGAAACAGGTAATGACCAATCAAGAAGCAGTCGACATTGCTCGAAAAATTAAAGACCCGTTGAAGGCTGCTAAGCAGTTAATAACTGAAGCTTTGCTGAACGAGAGCAAAGATGATATATCATGCATTGTGGTTAGATTTAGGTGAATTTAGTCTTTTAAATTGTTTTACCTCCTCCATATTCAGTATATACCCCTAATAAGATTATCTTTTTATGCAATGGCGATTTACGGATTAGGCCAATAAAGTAAATATACATGTTTCGGATAATCCTTACGAAGACTGTGTGATTTATCGACGAAAAAAGAGTGGGACAGGGACTGTATCTGTAAATTTGATTAGGTATGCTTCTGAAGTTGAATTGTTTTTGGTGTATGATACTGTGTATTATTATATTGGACTACCAAAACCTGTAGTCCAAGTATGTGTCTTCATGTTTGGTTTTACTTTCAGCCTTTCAGGGTGTTTGTTTTTTAATTTCATGTGTTTTTGGGGGATAGAGTCCTTTCAATTAAGTTTATGAAGAATATAAATTTTGTTATTAGTTCAGGGGCAGTATTATGTTAAGCTATGCACGGACTAACACGAATACTTATGCTTAATAAGGGTGTACAGGATTCCGATTGATATGAGTTAGAGAAATTTTCGTATCAATCTAAACTTTCGGGTTGGTCTATCCAGCAATGAACTGCTTAACTCATATTTTCATGTTGGGTTATTGGGTTATAAAGGCTGTAGTGTATAAATATGTAAAAGAAATAAAGAAATTTATATTTATCATATTAATATAATTATATATATACTATTAATTTTAACTATAATACATAATAGTATTCTTAGTTCATATGGACTGAGTGGAGTAAAAATTGGCTAACTCAAGAACTGACATAATCTAAAAAATATATATAATTCAACCAATTCAATTTTTATGGTTTGTGTCGAGTAGTCCAAGTTGCTTGAGTTGATTTTTTTGTACACCCTTAGGTCATGTTTAGTTCGCTGGTTGGAATCTAGATTTTCCAAAATGTATTTTCTCCAAAATGCAGCATTTGAATAGAATTCTTTAGAATCATTATATTATCATGTTTGGTTCGGTGAATTCATGGCTTCAAAATAAAATATTGTGTTTGGTTCATTGTATTACTTATTTGAAATGAAATTCTAATAAATTACTAAATAATAATTAATAGAAAATCTATGAAATTCTTTTGTTCATTATTATTATTATAAATTAATAATATCTACATAATTACAAGCGTACCCAATAATATCGACGATAATAATAATAATAAATATTATATTTTAAGTTTATAATAACAATGATAAATATTATTTTTTGAGTTTATAATAATAATAATTATTATTGGTTAGTAAATGACAATTTGCATTTGAATGAACATATTTGCAAACAAATTTGTTAAAATAGTTGAAAATAATTATTGCATTAAAAAAATATAATTACATAGCTAATTAGAAATATTAGTCATCTTCTTTCATTATTATTTAATTTTTATAATAATTTTTTAGTAATCTTTGATGCTATTTAAAAAATGTTTGATCACAATATTACAAATGATGTATGCAACTTATTTTAAAAAAGTAAAAGTTATAAATTAAATAATAATAAACAATTTAGATTTTAAAAAAATTAAAAAAAAAAAAAAAAGAACTCATGCTTACTTGAGGTAAAATTGTTGATGGGAATAAAAATTCGGTGGAAGGGCATAAAAAAAAGATTGAGAGAGAAATAATGATTGCAAAAATGAAGGGACATGATGAGAATTTATTATACTTTGAAACTCAGTCCAAAACTAATTGAAGTGTTGAAATGACATTGAAAAATGAATAGTTTTGGAATCATGACTCTTTTTTAAGTATATATAGAGGGAGAATGATAAATATTGATTGTTGGAATTGAACTTGTGATACTGGTGTTGAACTAATTTACGATCAAACAATCAAATCATGGTGCCACTGACCTATTCGGTGATACTTGTAATTTCTTTTAGTTTTATAAAAACAAAAAAAAAAGGTTAGTTATTCAATTGCTCACATTTTTTTAAGAAAAAAGTTAAATGTCGTATTTATAACCATTTTGTTTTTGGTTTTCTAATTTTGGTTTTTTATTTAAAAATAAATAAAAACCATATATGTTTGAAATGGTATTTAAAATTGAGTAAAATAATGATCAAGTTAATTGTAATTTTCAGTATATTGGTGAAATGTCATGAGGAGTTGCTCAGCGGCGCTAGTGTATTCCCAACGACAAAGGGTCTTGGGTTCGAGTCCCCTTACCCGTGAAATAATTATTTTAATTTTTAAGTGCATTAATTTTTTTAAAAAATAAATATAAAAAGAGTATATATATATAGGTTAAAATACCATTTTGGTCCCTCAACTTTGGAATTTGTTCCATTTTGGTCCCTAGACTTTCAAATGTCCATTTTTAGTCCCTTGACTTTGTAGTTTGTTCAATTTTGGTCCCTCGACTTTCAAATGTCCAAATTTAGTCCCTAGACTATAAAAAAAGTTAAAAAATGGTCCTTTCGTCAAATAAATTTTTTTTCTCACTTCTAAATTATTTTATCTCTCTTCCATCTTTCATCATTTTTCCTTCTAAAAGTTTTATCTCTCTTAAATCCACCTCTCTAATCCTCTTCTCTTCCTTTTTTTTCTCTTATTCTCTCCTCAATCCATCTTATCAAATTATTTAACATGAGATAATTTTTCTAAATAATAATTTTCATACTTTGATTTGTCACTTTTTGCTTTCTAAAATTCATAGTCTACCATGGAACAAAAAAGAAAAAGAAAGAAAAGAAAAGAAAAGAGGAGAAGAGAGGTAAAATTTCTAGAGAGAGAAATTATGAAAGATGAAAGAGAGAGAAAATAATTTAGGAGTGATAAAAAATTCATTTGACCAAAGGACAATTTTTAAACTTTTTTTATAGTCTAAGGACCAAATTTGAAACGGTATTTTAACCATACATGTATATATATAATGAAAAAGAAAAAAGAAAAAAAAGATAGATGATACGAAATTTATTGTGAAGTACAAATGAAAAGTGATTGGGCCATAAATTAGAGGAGCCGAAGCCCACAGAGAAAGGGTCATCTAGGGCTTCACCCGCTCTATATATATTCAACACCAGAACTGAAGAACCAACAACAGAGATTTGAGTTCGCTTTAGGGTTTGTTGTTATTATCATTATAATTTGTAATGGTTGAATTTAGAGTACGAAAGCCGCCTCTCCTTTCAGCCTCAAGCTCTGAGATCCTTCGATCGGTTTCTTGATGGCTATGTTCTGGAGGCGAATATCAATTCCCTTTGTTTTGGGGATTTTGTAATGTCCAGATTTTGTGCTTTCACGTCTCTGGTCTCCCCTGCTTTGGTACATTCATATCATTTACTATTCAACCTATCACTAATCTTACTAATTTTATTTATTTCATTCACATTTTGGGGCTGTTTTTGCTTTAATCAATCTTGATGTTTCAATCTACACAACATTTCATACCATCCATCTTTGTAAGGATTCTCTGAATGTTCAAATAGTTACCCTTTTTCATCATTATTTTGTATATATATTTATATTGTAATTTACATTTTTATAGAGTTCTGGTCCTTGTTTTGTATGATGTATGAAGGTTTTTTTTTTAAAAAAAATTGGTTCAAATATATCCTTACATTGTTTCAAATCTACTTTGAAAATTTTCGTAACTGGATGAAAGCTGTATATCTTTGAACTTCAATAGAATATTATAAAATACCCTGATCATAAAAATATTAAAGAATCTTTATCAATAATGTTTTTTAATGAAAATATTGAAGTTTTGTTTAGCATATGCTAAGCATGATATTGTGAGAAATTCTTTTTACAATTCATGAGATTAAAAATTAATGTATCTTTTTATATAAACTTATAATGAAATTTAACTATGATATTTGAATTTTTTTTTTGAAGTTTTGTAGTAACAATTTTAGAAATAAAGTGAAGGGTAAGTGCAATCTAATTAATATTTTTTGGATGGTTTTTTTATTTTGTAATGGTTATATATTGTTTGTGCATCGAATAATTGAATCAAACAAATCATTAATAAATTCTAGGTCTCTGTTTTCTTTACTATTTAAAAGTTTCTTTATTTTGAAACAACTTGAACTTAATTGAATTTGAAGTTGAAAGAAGACAGTCTGAATTTTCGAAAAAATATCTTTTCTAGTCACTACCAAATTTCATTTTGATTATGGATTTTAAAATCAAATGCTTTTATAATCACACTTTTAAAATGCTCAAGTTGAAAAAGGAGATTACAAGGAATTTTACTACGTTCAAAAAAATGAAATAGTTAAAAAATGCTTCATATTAATCCTTCACATAATGGAATTATCAATGAGTAATTTTGATTAAAATAATGATCGATATAATCTTTAATTACTTAATTGATTATGCAATTATTATGGTGTTTACACGTATTTTACTTTTAAGAATAATAATTGAAACAAAAATTCAATTATTATGGTGTTTACATGTAAGCACATTTTTTATATTTTAAAAATTAATTGAAAAGGATTGTAGAAATTTAATTTTTCATTTCCCTAAATGTTGAAATGAATTTCAAGCCCAATTTGAATAGCTGAAATTAGGGCAAATGACTAGGTATCTCTAGCTAACCTAAAATAGAGGGTTAGGTTGAGTTTATTCTCGAATTGTGCTGGATTTAATATTTTAAGAACTGAGTAACTTAAATTTCTTGTAAGTGAAAAATCATTTTCAATTGGAAGTTCCAGAATCAGCCAAACAAACATCATGTTGAGATAAACACCAAGAATATCTAAATGAGAGAAAAAATCACGGACAAGTAATTTTAATTGAAATGTCTTGAATCCAAGGTTATATACTTCTTTTATAGTACTTGTAGTACATTATATTTTTGTATATTTTCAATGTGGGATAAATTTTGTTAATATTTTCTCAAATTTTCAACAAATTCCACCTTTCTAAGATATTTAAATTAAAACCTCATCTTCTGTTGTAACTATGAAAATTATAACGTACTCTACCATAAAAAGAATAATACTTGAAATTTTACATTTTATGAATTTTTTTTGTCAAATGTCATAGACTTTGTTGAAATTTAGCCATAGACAATATTAATTGAAATTAATCATCATGGGGTAGCTCTATTGGTCAAACACCTTACTTAAATTTAGCCATGGATGGTGTCTATCAATTATGTTGGAAATTAAAATTTGCACCAACAATTTGTTCCTTATTCAAATACATATAATGTTGGATGGAAACAACACTCAAATTTTTTGTGGAGAGGACAAAGCACACCTACACACTCTTTATTTGGAAGTAACCATCAACAAGCTCTAGTTTGCAGATTAAAAAAAAAAATCTAAAGTTTTGCAGATTAAAAAAAAAATCCATTCCCTGTTAATTGTCCCATAGGTCTAGTTTTTAAATTTACTACGATTTAGTTTGAAATTTGAATTACTCGTAGTAAATTTAAAAACTAGACCTATGGAACTACAATTCAAATTTTTCTTGATGGATAGTTGAGGAAACAAAAGCTCTAGTTGAACCATTAACAGGAAAGCAACCAGAAAAAGGTGCTGATGAGTAATCGATGAGGAACCAATCACAACAAAAGAGGCAACAACTGGCAAAATGGGCTACCGTGAAATGTCATGTGCAAATAGTTCTCTTGAAAGATAATATGGGCAAGATTAGTAGCAAAAGGTACTCAAACCTATGGAATTGATTGTCAGGATATATTTTCCCCAATTGTAAAAATTAATTATATTAAGATACTTTTATCCTTTGCAGCTAATTTGAATTGGTCACTTCATCATTTGGATGTTAAGAATGTTTTCTTGCAAAAATTAATTATATTAGGATACTTTTATCTTTTGTAGCTAATTTGAATTGGTCACTTCATCAATTGGATGTTAAGAATGTTTTCCTCAATGGTGATTTAGAAGAGAGGTATTTATGAACCCACCACTAGGTTTTGAAATTTGAATTTGGAAATCATAAAGTTTGCAGATTAAAAAAAAAAAAAAAATCCTCCAAGAGCTTGGTTTGAACGTTTTGGAAAATCAATAACTAGTTATGAATATAATCAAAAGTCAAGTGGATCATACAAATTTTCATAAACACTTTGAAGATGGTAAAGTTGTTATTCTAATTGTTTATGTTGATGACATTATCCTCACATATAATGATAAAGGTCAGATAGATCTCGAAACAAAACTTGCAAGTGAGTTCTAAATTAAAGATTTACGATCCTTGAAATATTTTTTAGAAATGGAGTTGCCAGATCTAGGAACGACATCATTGTTTCATGAGACAGTTATGCTTGGTTGTCGAACAATAGAAACTCTTATTGAGCCAAATGTGAAGTTACAAGCTACAAAGAATGAAGAAGTAAAAGATAAAGATAAATATCAAAGATTTTTTAGAAGACTTATCTCATGCACTCACCTGGTCCCACACATTTTGAAGCTGTTTACAGAATTTTGAGGTATTTCAAAGGTACTCCAAGAAAATGAGCATTGTTTAAAAAGCAAGATCATTTGAATATTGAAGTTTACACCGATGTAGATTGGGTAGGTGACGTCATAGATAGGAGATCTACTTCTGGTTATTATACTTTTGTTGGGGGAAACTTAGTTACATGGTGAAGCAAAAAAAAAAAAAACAGAGCATGGTTGCTAGAAGTAGTGCTGAAGAAGAATTTAAAGCGTTAGCTCATGGCATTTGTGAGGGCATAGATAAAAAGACCATTGGAAGAGTTTAAGTTTCTCCAAATGACTCTTATACGAGTGTACTGTGATAATAAGGCAACAATATCCATTGCCCATAATCCAGTTCTCCATGATCAAACGAAACATATCAAGGTAGATAAACACTTTATAAAGGAAAATGTTGAAGCAAGGATCATATGTATTCCTTATCTTCCAACTATAGAGCAAGCAACCAATATATTCACCAAGGGCCTTCCGAACCTCCAATTTGACAAAATGATAGACAAGTTGGCAATGAAAGATATCTTCAAGCCAGCTTGAAGGGAGTGTTGATTATTTCATATTTATTATCCAATTATATTTCTCTACTTCTTAATTTAAGGAGATTCTCATGTTATTATATTTATTAGTTGTTGGAGTTTTTTTTTTCTATGAAAAGATCTTCATCCCTCATTTGTAAACGATGAAAAGAAATAATAAAAATTATTCTTCCAATCAAAAACTCAAGTATACCTGTATGGAGTGTTTGTTCTGTTTATTTACGGTTCTAAGAAATTGAAGGAGTTGGTGCATGAGATAAATGCTTTTAAAGTTTGAAATCAAGTGCCTTTAAGCAAAGCAAGAGAAGTACTAACTATTAGAGAATATGAGATTGCACCTCAAAATCAATTGACAATGAGGAGAATAACTCATATATATCTCTTTTATATTGATGTTGGACTCTCCCACTTTCCAATGTAGGACATTTGTGAGATCCTAACATGCCCCCTCAAGATGGTGACTCTTTTGGACTCACCAATCTTAAATCGACTTTATAAGTTTTGATACCATATTAGAAAATATGGAGTTCCACCTCAAAACTAATTGACAATGAGGGGAGCAACTCATATCTTTTTTATATTGATGTTGAACTCTCAACACTTTCCAATGTGAAACATTTGTGAGATCCTACCACTAACAACTTCTACAATTTTCATAATCACTTTTAATTATTGAACCAACCCCATACACTTTTTGCATACCTTCAACTACCTAAAAGAACTTTTCACTGCCATTCAAACTATACCCAAGTTTACATATACTAAAATTGGCATGTCATGTGCACAAAAATATGTAGAAAATAAAAGGTAAAGACATGATCAAAGCAATACAAGGTACCAAGATGAACTATACTCGAGTTAAGTTAGCATATACGCAAAAAGACAAAATAGTAGTTCAACCATAGTTTGGAAATTAATCGGCTCTTGTCAGCAAAAACAAAAAAGAAAAGATAAAGAAAAAACTAGATAATTCAACTAAAGATAATCTAATCAAATCAGAATACATATATTATGTGGTAGAGGTCGTTTAACTCTTAAAACTTCTTTTCCTGTGTATAATGATGAGATTTTAACCATGCCTGTCTCTAAGCCGGACATTAGAAAACATCAAAGAAGTAATATCACACCTAAGTAAGTCTAGACCTTGAGAGGAGTATACCTTCAAAACCCAAGTTTTCAATGCAGTGTTACCCCTCAGAGACATGTATAATAATGAGATTGAGAACTGCATTTTTTTATTTTTTTTGTTAAAAAAAAAAAAGAAAAGAGAGCCGCCGCCATGGCAGACGAATGGTATATTATCCTATCAACTATAATTCGTTAGGCAAGTGAACTAGAGGTGATTGGCCAGCCTTTCGTACCTATCAAAAAATCAAGACATTATCCTCTAATGTTTCATCACAACTAACCTTTTGCGGAAAACTATAATGTTCTTATCGATAAGGATCAACGCAGGTCACTATCAATAATTGTCGGGAAGTTGATCAATCTTAAATAGGTAATTTGAAAACCCTAAACAAATCAATCCTGATGGGATAAGGGCTGGAAAGAAATTCAAACAGGTTGGCAAGATAAGAATGCGACAAATATGAGAAACAAATCAACAACAAAGAACAAACAACAGGAACACATTCTGAAACAGATTCACATGTGTTGTGTTTTAAAACAGAAAATAGAAAACAGAGCTAATAATGGTTGGTGAGCCCTATTGTTCTATCACCATCCAATAACAGTTAATAACTACTGCATGTACCGTCATTCGAAATCCATACTTCAACCACAGGGACCAAATGTCATGTTGAGTAACTCTGCAAACAGAATGTTTGTTAGTGATTGTTTTTTTAAAAGGAGTGTTTGTTAGTGATTGGTTGACTGGTCCATGTGTTAAGTATGATGAATCAAATACAAAATGAGTAGATAAGTGTTAAAATGTGGCAGGGAGTGTCTTATGAAAATAATTGAAACAAAGATTAACTTACCTCTTCCTAAACTTCATCAGCATTGGACTGCTCTCCTGTCAAATTGAACAAATAAAATATTAAGTCACCAATTGCTGAGTTCTAATTGAAAGTTTAACACCTACTAAACAAGATTCAAATGACAATTGGTATGTTTTGAAATAATGTGGGAGAAAACTCTACAAGAAACTAGATGTGATATATGTTGATTTGATTCTCATAAACCAAGAAGATCAATGGGAAACTATATATAGCTATGGATTTAAAAAATGACAGAAACCAAAAGTTAGAAGGAATTAAAGAACTTGTATCACCTTCATCTGGGATATCGGAAGTCCACAGGGTTAGATTGTCCCTGAGAAGCTGCATAATGAGGGTACTGTCCTTGTAGGAATCTTCATGGAGACTGTCGAGCTCTGCAATTGCCTCATCAAAGGCTTGTTTGGCTAGGTGGGTAGCCCTGAAAGGAGATGGTATGGCTATTTAAAAGAATATAATCAAAGAAGGAGAAATAAAACATTGAAAAAAGAGCAGTAACTCAGCGGTATCAATGTAAACCCTCTCATTAAAGGGTCATGGGTTCGAATTCCCCCACTCCAATTGTTGTAATCTCAAAAAAAAAAAAACATTGGAAACGGGTAAACTGCTTTCTTTTCTTGTGGTGAAGCATAATCCCCAAAAATTATCTCATGGAGTTACTATAAAAATCAGAGCCCATTATAACCAAGTAAAGCTTCCCTCATCATTACACGTTTAGTGGCAGTATTTTTTTAAAGACCAAGCAAGTCAAACGAATATGAATGGAGTTCTTGAGCTTTCCCCACGAACCCTAGCTAAAAGATAACTTTTTGCAACATATAATTACCATGTTCAATAATAAAATAACTACACCTATTTTTTCTCCCATTTTGTTGGGTAGTAGGGCCAGCAGATGATGGGAAAAAGAGGGAGGTAAGGACGTTAACCTTTCAGGGGAGTTCAAAATCTCATAGTAGAAAACAGAGAAGTTCAGAGCCAAGCCAAGTCTAATAGGATGAGTTGGAGGCAAATCAGAGTTTGCAATGGTAGAAGCAGCCTGCACAACACAGAAACCTTTAATATCATATCTGTTGAGAAAATAAAATATAGATATAAGAAAATAAGTGCAAAGATAAAGCAATGAAAAATACTATTCCAGGAATACAAGAAATTGACCTACCTCATAAGCCTTTAATGACTGCTCAGCAACTTGTTTATTCTCATCACCAGATTTAAACTCCGCCAAATACCGACAATAATCTCCTTTCCTAAAGCAGAAGATCGAGAAAAAAATAATGGTAACAACATGAATCGAACCAAAATCAATATCTTTAGAAACAGCTTACTTCCACAACAGATATCCAACTGCTCAAAGTTTTGCATATTATAGTTTTCATCATTTCTACCTTTTAGTTAAAATAGAGCATTATAAATCTCACATCTTATGGTAGAATACAGTAGATTCTCCAGCTGTGGAACTTGGAAGGAGATGCTGGTCGACAACTGACAATATGTCACTGCATATTTTAGAGAGTTCATCTTCAACCCGATTCTTGTACACAATTATCCGTTCCACATTCTTCTCATTATGTTTGGAAATCTCTTTCTGTTCAATTGAAGACAAAATGCGCCATGAAGCTCGTCTAGCTCCTATTACATTTTTATAGCCAACAGACAGCAGATTTCTCTCTTCCACCGTCAATTCCACATTTAACTTTGCAACTTTCTTCATTTCCTCAACCATCTCTGAAGTATGGAAAAGATAATGACTTTTTCATTTGATTCAATACATACAAAAAGATGAAGCCTCAAAATAACATTATACAATGAGTAGAGTAAGAGATCTTAATTGCCACACCATCATTCCATCTTTGATCTCCAAAATCCAGTTGACTTTTAAACCATGAACATAAAAACTCTCATATCATTATTGCCAAACTACGACAAGAACATTATAAACTACAAGGAAATGAAAATGCTTTAGGGTGTGTTTGAGAGAAAGACGATGAAAATAATTATGGGGAAAATGATCCTCTTCTACACTTTCGAGCCACTGAAAAATCATTCTCCTGATAACACCCTATCCCCATAACCACTATTTTTTATTCCGCTCATAACCACTTTTCATTTTCCCTACAACTACCTTTTATTCCTTCCATCAACACTATTTTATTCTCGCCGTAATTATTCTCTTCATCTCAAACACGAATAATGATATTCTCTTCGTAATCATTCTCACTCTCATTTTCTCCTCATAATTCTCATTCTCATTATCCTTACTCACAAACACCTTGCAAAGTCTGAGCCAGATTGATTATCTAGATTTAGCTGCCAACATGCCCCAACCAACAACCAACAAATCCTAATTCTACCACTTCGTCGTCAATTCCTACAACATAATTTACCTCTAATCCATACAACAAGCCCTAGAAAAAAAAATCGCAACAGAAAAAATGCGATGAAACACCAAATAACGGCGGATTTACAGTCAGAAACAATCAAAACAACAGTAATCCCTAAGAATCGAGTGAATTAGGATATAAACAACGAGGAACAAATTAAAATTGTAGAGATAAATTAGTACCTTCATATCTCTCAGCCTGCTCTGCCAATCTAGCAGAGTAAACGAGCAGCTCTCTCTCTTTCGCCATCGCTTCTCCGAAATGGAACTGAAATTTTGGGTTCGTATTTGCCGCCTCTTCAACTTTCTCTGTACTTCGCCCTGTACTACAGCTATGGCGTTGAGCTCTTTTTTTTTTTTTTTTTTGTACGATTTTGGCAAGTTAAAAGGATCTTGAATTTTGAAGGCTATACGGTTGACACGTGCGACGTTGGCGGGCACCTCCAGTGAAATCAGCCGTTGGATCAAATTCACGTTTGTGATGATGGTCCCGTGAAAGGGATTCGACTTTGACCTATGTTCCGTGACTGCCGGGTGATGAAAGAATTGGGATGTCTTTTGTGGAGCCCACTGAAATTGCTTCACTGTCACTGCCTTGCTGTTCTTTTGTTTGTTAGCAACGGGTGAGAAAAAAAAAACCGACTAAACCGAACCAAATATATAGGTTGGTTCGGATTTTTTTTTTTTTTTTTAAGAACCAATTTAAGAGAAATTCAAAATATATTCGAAGGGAGGGGATCAACAAATTTTACATAGGACAATACTATTCTCAAATAATATGAGAGTCAAATATCGAGTTTTAGGTTTGAACTCGTGACTAGGAAGTCGAAATGCATTAATATCAAATAAGATAGTCAAGTGCGTCATCGATTCATTCGATCAAAATATATTCTTTTTTAGATTTGATGAAAGGACCATTTAGATGTAATAGATGAAGCAAATGAACTATACATTTTGTGTTACTCATGGAAAATATTGTTTTTAGTTAGTTAAAAAAGAATTTTGAAAATAATAAATTAAATTGAAAAATGAATCCAATTGATCCAGTTATTGAAAAAATGAATGGTATTAGTTTGATTTTTTATTTGGCATAGAATTGATAAAAACCACCCCTATTTGTTATGGTGTATAGAGTGCAATATTCATTTAAAACTAATATAAATTTTAAAGGTAAAAATAAGTGGTAGTTCAATGTCATTAGGATATCTTCTCCTCAAATATTGTTCTATTCAAACCAATATTAAATTAAAATAATTGGTATAAACAATTTATATTTATGACTTTATTAAGTTAATAATATTCATATTTTAAAAATTAGATTATAAAGGATAAATTTAACTTTGTTGGAGTCATCGTGGGAGTTATTATTCTATTAAATTGTCTTATTTATAACTTAATTTTAAGTTGAATTAAAATTCTTGTTTACATTAAGCTGTATACAATATTACTAACTTGAAATTTTAAGTTGAGTTTTCAAAATATATTTTTCTTAGTTTGCAAAATGAGTTTTATATTTAGGCATATAAGTCTTGTATTGAAATTTGATTTTGAAAGGTTGAAGTTGTAGCAACTCAAACTTTTCTATTCGATTTTGTTTGATCATTTGCATTTTCAAGACTGTTAGAGTAGTTTTAATTTATTTATTCAGTCTTTGAGGGTCAGTAAGGACCTTGTACCGATAGAGGAAAGGTTGTGTTTTGTTTTAAGAAGGAAAATTGGGTAAATTAAGCTCTAATGACAATTTTATAAATAATGGCCATCGGATTTTAACCCTATAAATAATTTTTTTCATTCTTTTGATTGCCTTAGGTTTCAAATCAAATTCTTGTCTCACTCCTCATTTTATCCATCTCAAGCTCTTCCTCTTTTTCCTCTCAACCAATCTCTATAATTTGATGTCGTGTCTCAATTTTTGTACTTGATTTTGTAGTTTGAAGTTCCCGGTTGATAGCATCGAGTAGGGGTGTTCATCGGTCGATTGGTGTCGGTTTTTGATGAAAACTGACACTGAACCGACCCTATCCATTTGCTTCAAAATGACATTGAGCTGACCGGTCGGTTAAGTCGGTTAATTTCATTGATTTTTTTCCTTTTTTTTAATTAAAAAACATATTCATCATATAATTTTTCTAATAAAATTTTAAGAATTAATTTTAAAATTTTGAACATATTTAACAAATTTTGAAGATATATGTAAATTTAAGCTAATTTTGTAATAATGTAACAATAAATCTAATTAATTATATAAAAAATATTAATATTTTATAAAGTTGGATAACTGAACCGACTAATGAAACTGATAAGTTTTCGATTATTTTTTTTAACCGACACCGACCGATACATACTTGAAAATCGATTGATCGCCCTCAAATGAGTCAGTTTTGATCGGTCAAATTGATTTCTAGGAATCGATGAACGCCCCAACATCGAGTATCAAGCCCTAAAAGTGCAGAAATCACCTTGAAATTTGTGCTGAAACCCCAGGGTTTTTGAAACTCAATGTTGTGAACATGTCTCCCTAGAAGGAAGGATCGACGTTATTCGTGTTTTCTCCCACAACACCTTCACCATTGCAACTGTCGATTGTAGCTGAAGAAGATCTAAGGTTCGCGCATGCGCCTCCTTTCGTTGATCCTCATTTGAGCTTGTAGATCGGATCCGAACTAGCCGAGTCCTTCTGAGTCTATGTCAGCATTTCGAAAAAGAAAAAACATTTAAAATTTAAAAATTCAATCTAATTTCTTTCGGTTTTCAAAATTCAAGATTAGGATTATTATTATCTTTTATAAAAATTTTGATATTTTTAAGCATCATATCTCTTATGGTAGTTATAACAAAATTTGATTTTTAATATTTTTTTAAAAGAAACAAATTTTAAATTAGGGGGCATTTTGGTCTATTACATATTTAATTAATTAATTTCCTTTTAAAAAAATCAAATTAGCAATGAATGTCTAACGTTTTTAGACATTTTCTAATATTTTCTCAAAATTCAGACATTTACTTGTCCTTTTTATTATTTAGTTGGCATCTAAATATTGGGTACTATTAGATGGCACCTTTATGCCAAAAAAAAAAAAGAAAGAAAAAGAAGATGACACCTAAATATGGGACTTTTGCATGTATATTACAAAATGGATAAAATATTACATGAATAGTAGAATAATAAAAATATTTTCACATATAGCAAAAATTGTAAATTGATAGACTTCATATTGATAGATTCTATCGATAAAGGGTGATAGAATTAATTACTAATAAATAAAGTAAATTGATAGACTTCCATAAGATTCTATCAAGAGTCTATCAATAATAACCGATAGAATTAATCACTGATAAAATTGATAGACTTCCATCACTAGAGAATGATAGATTATATCAAAGTTTTCTATAAAAAAAGTAAATAAATTTTTTTAACAAAATTGGCAGAATTTACTATAAAAGAATTATTTTTAAAAATGTGCTATAACCGTAAATTGTGGTAAAAAAATTGCTATGCAGCGCAAATTCCCCATAAATATTGTGAGTCTATCAATAATAACCGATAGAATTAATCACTGATAAAATTGATAGACTTCCATCACTAGAGAATGATAGATTATATCAAAGTTTTCTATAAAAAAAGTAAATAAATTTTTTTAACAAAATTGGCAGAATTTACTATAAAAGAATTATTTTTAAAAATGTGCTATAACCGTAAATTGTGGTAAAAAAATTGCTATGCAGCGCAAATTCCCCATAAATATTGTGCTCGCCCAAAATAGCAAATAAAAGGGGAGATGCTGTGTGGCTAACTTCCATCTTAGCCCAGCTCCAGATTGCAGTTAGAATATTATTATTTAAATATATTAATATACATATATATCATAATCATAATAATTATACTATTATTAAATAAAATATTTATTTTTAATAAATTTCAATTTTGAAAATAAAAATAAATAATATTATCTTTAGATATATGACCGATAAATTTTAACTTTTTATTTATAAAAAATTTAAATACTTTTCATTTTTTTAATTCAATGGCTCTTAATAATATATATATATATATGATACTTCAATTATTTTAAAAATAGATTAGAAATATTATATTTACATTTTTGTAATTAAAAAATATAGTTAAATCATTGATATGAAACTGTGTTTCTTTTTAATATTAATAAATGTACATCAATTTATTGGTGAAATAAAAATTTAATTGAAATAGTTGATAACATTGAATTTTTATTTTGTAATTTAGAATAAATTTAAAATATTGAATTTGTTATAAAAATGAAATTCAAATTTTTTACCAAAATAATTTACGCCATTTATCTACTTACACCCCAAACAAATTTTTTCTTTTGTCAATATTTAATATGGTCTCCTATCCTCTTCTCCCTCTAATCTATATGGATTAGTAGAGAGAATCATTTTTTAATTATTTTGTCCGGATAATTATTTATAATTTTAAATGTGTCACTTCTACTATTTTATTTACTTCAAATAATCTTTTACAAAACCGATTGTGTACTTCATTAGGTTAAAAGCAATGTTGATTTCATGATTTCATTTATGTTCATTATTTTCGATGAAAGTACAATAGAATCAACCAAACTTTTCATATTCTTTCTTGTATAACCTATATCTATATTTAAGCACATATTTAATGTAATTTTATGCTAAATGAAGGAGTTAGGTTTTATATTTAATTATATAACATAATTTCCAAATTTTGTATATTTATTTTTATAAATCCTACAATTATATAAAGAACTCTCCTACAAGATTTTTAACCAAAAAAAGAAAAAGTAAATTTTAATCTTTATTGTTTAGATGTCGCTTTTATTATTCTTTTTTTTCATTATTCTTTTCATTTATTATTTTGAAATATTTAATATAACCTTCATCTTTTTTTTTGTACCAATTTTGATACTTTTTAACTTAAGAAAATAGTAGTTGGATAAATAAACATGAAGATAAATGTTCTACTTGAAGTTAAAGCGCAAGTATGAAATATGTACAGTTACATGTATAGATATTCTTTTCTAATTACATATATTTATCTTAATTTATAAAAAATATTAATATTTTAATATAAATGTAGATATGATATGGTTATATGTTTTTTTTTTTAAATAATACATATTTTCTTTTAAAAATAGGAAAAATTGCACAAATCATCATAATTTATAATAATTATATTCATAAACTTTTAATTTGATCAATTATATTTTCTCAAGTTTAATAACGGTTGCCTTTTATTCTTTCTATCTAATTTAAATTAGATATAAAACATAAAATTGTCATTTAAAAATGGTCCTTACCACCCTTTCTCTTCTTTCTCAATTTTTTTTTTCACTTTTCAATCTCAATACAAATATTCCACGTCATATTTTCTGGCAGGTAGAGCGGAAAATTTGCAATGGTTTTTTTTCCTCAAAAAAAAAACAACAACAAAAAGATTAAAAAACAAATCTTATTGGTGAACAGGTAACTGTTCAGTTGTTTTCCCTTTTTTGAAATTAAGTTGGTGATCAAAGCATAGTCAATTCATCACCAGCCTATTAAAAATAGAAAATAAATAATTGAAACAAAACAACTCAACAATATTTTTTTGAAATAAAAAGAAAACAACTCAACATTTAACTTTCTTTTCTAATAAGGTAGTAAATGTTGAATTGTTTTTTATCGAATAAAAGTTGTCCGATTGTTTCTGTTTTAATTATTTTTATTTTTCCTTTTCTGAAAAATAGGTAGGTGATGAATAGACTGCCACATCTGCCAAAAAGAGTGTAATAAAAAGGAAAAATAATAATAATAAAATATGAACTGCATCTCAATCTGAACTAAAAAAAAACAAAAGTCAAAATTTAAGTGGCGATTTCCTAAAGTAAAAAAAATTGAAAAATAAAAAATAAAACTATTTCTTAGGTCGGTATTTATTCCCCTCTCTCAATATGTACTAAAAAAAACTATAAAAAAATATATAGTGCAAACGTATTTTGATTGCATTATTACTCAATGGTGGTTTGATTCTATGTTGTTTCCTATCCCAAAAAAAAACAATGATTTGATTCCGTGTATCGAAAGATAAAAGGTATCCTATCAAACATTAAAATTGATCCAAACTCTGTAAAAATAAGTAGAATTTTTAAAAGCCACAAAACAGAAATTAAAATCATCGATTTAAAAGAAATTAAAATAATCTCAACTTGTAATTTTAATATAATTAGATTAAAAGTATCATATGCAACCTAATAGTTAACAAGAGTCAAATATCAATTTTTCAAATTGAAAGCTGTAATCATAGAATTAAATTAGATTACAATGTAAGACTCCCAACGCTACGCTTTTGATACAAGCTTAAGTATGCTAATTTTGGTGTATGGGAGAAGGAAGTTAAAATTTAGAAGTATTTATGTAACTCATTCCTCTATTTATTTATATATGAGTAGTCACAGGCCTTCTTCATTATATTTATTCACCCTATTTTTACTCTCATGCTTTCTTGTTGCTAGTTTCAGTTCCACGAGTAACGTACACAATTCCTGCAATTGCACTTTCTTTTTTTACTGTATCACGTTTTTGTTTCATTCCCCTTCCACTTTTTCTTCCATAATTTTTGCCTTTTTTTCTTTTACGGTTAAGGTTTACAGAGTTTTTCTTATACCGTTTTGGTTTGGTTTGTTTGTTTGATTATCAGCCTTGTGAGGAGAAGCTGCCTTGTTTTCAACTCTGCCCGACATCGGAGTAATATCTTCTCGATTGTCCCATCTTACTGGCCCTTTTCGGGGTTTTTCGGGTACATGGGAGTCATTCTTCTTGGTTAGGCGTCTTCCTATCGATTACGGCTAATGTCGAAAGCGTATTGATCTATCGAAATCGTTAGCAATGTGAGCATTGAAGCCATGAATTCAAGATGAACAAGAACGCAAACGTAGAGAGCTCTTGTTCTGATCTTTAGTGGGATTTTTTGTATTTATCTTTTCTAAAATTGAACGTATGGCAATACTCAATTGCTTCTCTGTTTGGACTGGGAAGAACAAGAACAAAACCAAGGTTATGTCTTCTTTCAATGTTCATATCTCTGTTGCTTTTTTCTTGGGGGTTGTTTCCTGAGTATATACTTTTGTTGCAGGAACCTGCCGACTTCAATACTTTGATAAGGACTTTGCATTTTAGTATCCATCACTCCGAGGAGCCTTTTAGATGAACAAGCGAATGAAAACTCAATCAAGAGAAACCTTTCTGACTTTGATCTCTCTTCTCAAGAACACGCTAATAGGAAAGGATTTGGGTTTCGATTTTCGACTTCATTGGGGAAACAATTTGAAGGTGACACGATCCGAAGTGGACATGTTAGTGATCCTGGAATGGGCAAGGCAGTATCTTCAGCATCGACTAAACTCAAACACTCCTGCTCTAATCTGGAAATAAGGGATGTGCTTAGAAGCTTATCCCATCGATTGGCTCCTCGAAACTCTCATTCTTTTGAAAAACTGCAAGAATTGGCAGACTGAATGAGGATCTATGTCGATCCGGGCAGTCCGGAGTCTGTTATGACCTATCGCAGTGTGGATAAAGTGATGTTGAAGAAGCGTTCTTCGAGCCAGATTCTTCCTTCTAGAAGTAGAAGATTGTGGTGGAAGTTGTTCCTGTGGAGTCAAAGAAACTTGCAAAAGCCCTTGACTACCAAGGCCACTCCTAGCTTTGCTTTCAATCAGCAGGGTGGGTATTGTTCTGATAATCTTGAGCCGAACGGAGCAGCGGGGAAAAGTATCATGGAATCACCTGGATCGTTTACGACTAATGGCCCGAGTAAAGGAAAAATCGAGGATCGGAATCAGGAGAGTTTGTGTAATGGAGTCTCTGGTTTGTGGCCACAACACCAGTGGGTTGCATTTTCAAGAGTGAATGAGTGGGTAAAGGATCTTCAAATCGAGCCTTATCTTTCAATCAACAAGGTTGGGGATGACAATGATCCAGATACTTTCTTCCAACCATCTCCTGAGAGAATTGCAACTCACACAACACGACGAGGAGAACCGAATCTGAAAGAGGAGATTTTGCACACCAATAGCGCAATCCAGTCTCTGAATTCTTCCTCGACCGTGGCTCACATCTCTGGTATCGCTTTAAAAGCCATACCCACAATCTCACATCTATCTGGTCTTAGGTCTGTCAATTTGTCCAGCAACCTCATAGGTAAAGAATTCTTTTATGGTCAAGCTATATCTCCAAATGTTTGGCATTGCACTATTCTAGTTACTTGGGTTTGCTTATCATTCTTGCTACTAACTTGGCTGCTTGGTTTCCAGCTCAAATAAAGCCTGGATCACTGCCCAAAGGACTGCACTCTCTTAACTTGTCCAGGAACAAGATCAGTGTCATTGAAGGACTCAAAGAATTAACACGACTTCAGATACTCGATCTGAGTTACAATCGCATAACTCGTATAGGACATGGTACAGTTAAGAAAACATGCAGTTAAATTCTATATTTTGATTTGGTTGATAATAGAGGGGAGGAGGGGAAGATGTAAAATTTATTCATTTCTGATCATTCTGAATGTGAAATTTGTTGAACTGCATCAGGGTTGTCAAACTGTGCAATTATCAAGGAACTCTATCTCGTGGGCAACAAGATTAGTGATGTTGAGGGGCTGCATCGACTCTCGAAGCTCACTGTTCCTGACCTAAGCTTCAACAAGATTTCAACAACCAAAGCTCTGGGCCAATTTGTTGCCAACTACAACTCTCTTCAAGCTCTTAATCTAATGGGGAATCCAATTCATAGCAATGTGGGCGATGACCAGCTACGCAAGGCAGCTATTGGCCTTCTTCCAAACATTGTTTACCTAAACAAGCAGGCCATCAAAGAACAGAGACCTCGAGAAGCAGCAACCGATAGCATTGCGAAAGCGGCACTAGGGAATAGTGGTTGGGATTCTCATAGAAGAACATCGAGGAAAACACGCCATATTGCATCGTCTTCCATGAGTGGGCACAGGAGCACTGCAAGTGTTGTACACAAAGGCAGGCACGGATCAAAAGCACCAACCTTGGGTTGTTCTTCTACGGCGTTATAGATACCAAAACAAGATCCATTGGAAAGCCTTTTCTGTTTTGTTATGTTTTTGTTTTGAAACCTATTCATTCCCACATAAGCTACTATTTTAGATGGTAAGATACCACATTAGTTGTCGTGTTTTTCCCATTCGTAGAACCTCATTTGTCATTTGATTTCGAGATTGTTTTTCTTAATGGCATAATCTTATTCTATTTGATTGTCGATTTGCACCTTGGCAAAATTTAAATCACAATGTGCTAAGCAATCATAAGGTGACTATAGAATGTTACTAATCCCACATCAAATCAACTCAAACAGACTGAGAATAGGCAAAAGAAATAGTTTGCCAAAGAAGATTTCAAAATTTAACTCACTGGAGTTTGACAATTCATTTCTGAATCAATATCTCATTGTTCTTATTCCATTTTCTGCATTTGGGCATATCTACGCAGCTTCTCATTGAAAACCACAAGAGGGTCCTTCTCGATCAAATCGCCATTTTCATTATAAGCATCCTTCAAGAAAACAACCCAATTCATTTCTGTCCCAGCCAGATAAAAGGTTCTGGGTTGCTTCATTAGCATCTGATAAGTATGCTTAGTCAAGCTAAACTCCTCCTTAAACTCCACAATATGATGAATAGAAGCCTTCTTCTCCAATGTCAAGCTCAAGAACTCATGCACCACTCCAACCCTGTACTTCTCTGCCTCCAATGTCCAAAGCTCCAGCTTCGATCCGTCCGAATACGGCGATACCAACGGAAGTGTGTTCAGAAAATTCAGCTTCCTCATATCCTCCTCGTCCAAATCCAAATCCTTCCCATGCTTCACAGGAAACTTGAACGCCCTTTTCGCCTTATCCTCATTCACCACAAATTCCCTCTCGAGCTGACTTACAGCCAACAACGGATCCCAATTCACCAATTCCAACACCCTCTTCCCATCATCCTCAACCACAACTCTGAAGTAATCCGGATACTTCCCAATTTGATCCCGAAAATCCTCCGGAATCCCAAACACAGACCTGCAGTGATAGATTTTGCTCAATGGAATTCGCTTATTGGCAGACATCATAAGCAACTTCCTCACAGTTCTAACCCTATCCAACTCCATTGAGTCCATAATCCTCCTCTCTTCCTCAATCAACTCCTCCATGAACTCCGTAAATCCGAACCACATTTTGGCATCGACGTGACGGTAGGGCTCGAAGAGGAGCGGGTGGCGCTCGATGGAGCGGGCGACTTTGCGACCGCGAGGGAAGCCGAGTTCGCGGTAGAGCTTCCCGGCATCGTCGAGGCGGAGAACGTGGTCGGGCTGCTTGGAGAGGAAATCCTTGGATTTGAAAAGGAATCTGAAGAGGGAATCGGTTTGGAGGATTTGTTCGAAGTGAGAAATGCGATTGGATTGGGATTGGATGGGCTTGGTTCTGGGGCTGTCGGGTTTGTTGCGTTTCTTCCTGAATTTCTTGGGGAGTTTTGTGACGAGGAAAGATGTGGAATATGGGGATGTGAAGAGGAGTTGATGAGGCTGAGGAAGATGGGATTTCTGGTTCGAGAAGGAACCACAGAAATGGCGGATTAGGGATTTTCTTAGGGTTAGGGTTTGAGTTGATTTGAGGTTGGTGACGACAAGGCGCCAAGCCATTACAATTTTGATTTGGTTTCGTCCTTCAACGCTGGAACTCTCCAAGTATTTCTTTCTTTCTTTTTTCTTTCTTCTCAACATTAATTTTATTTATTTTTAAAGTAAAAATAAAAGTTTTTTTTTTTAAATTTTAAATTGATTACGAAATTCAAACCCCACACACACACATATATATATATATATATATATTATTATTATTGGAATATAATCTGTCTCTAAAGTTTTTTTTAATTTTAAGTTTTAGATTCGAAGTCGTGACCATAAAATTGAAATAAATTAATATCAAATAAGATAATCATCATATTTTTGTTTTCGCAGCAAAAGTTGAAACTTTAATATTTTATTAAACATGAAATTTAAATTAATTTCTTAACATTAATTATCCCTGAAACGAATTTATTCATGGCTTATTCAATACAAAATTGAGACTTTTCAAAAAAAAAATACAAAATTGAGAGAGTATATAAATTTATAGACACAAAATTGGAACTTTAAAATGTATTATGCATTTCTATTTTATTTTTTTCAAAAAAAAAAAACTAAAATTCATTCAACACCAATCACTAATATTTTGACACACCATCCATCATTATTTAGTTCAGCTATAATTGATATAAATCTTCAATTAAAATATTGAATATTTGAATTCTTCAACTCTAATTAGTAATACAGTTGGCTCTTGTAAAATATTTTATACATGACATAAATATCATGATAGGAGAAACTTTCTAATTCAACAAAGATTTGTCGTTGATGTTGACTCTTTTGTATAGAAAAAATTTCTACAAGTTATCTTAATTCTTCTTTCTCTTTCACTTTCACATATTTATAGATAGATGCCAAATGTGAAAGTTCTTTTATCATGAAATTAACTTTTTATCAAAGTTAATTTAAAGAAATTTAAGATGAAGAGAAATGAAATTCACTCCTGATGAAATTCATCAACAACAAAACTCACAATCTTGTAAACATTTTTATAACATATCAATTGAAAACATAATTTTCCCATCTTGATGGATTAATTGATGATGAATTCTTTTATATTTTTCTAATACCTCTTTTCCACCACACAAAACCCACATCAGCATCCCAAAAGAACAGCCTCCCTCACAAGATAGTACACTTCCATGATTAGGTTCAAATAATGATATGATATTTTATTTTTGTAAAAAAGAATGGGATTATAAATATGACTGTATTGTTACAAACATTACTTAAAATACTTATTTTTAGTTGAAGTAGAATTCTAATGTAGACTTCTAGATAGACATGACTTCTTAATCGTGAATAGACTTAAGCAACTAGTACTTTTTATTTCGAACATTAATAACCATTACAAAAAGGTACAATATTTCAAAAACAATAATAAAAACTAAATATATATTCATGTTCATAATTGTTCGGGCTAATTTGCACCTATCTCAACTATTGTTCCCTGTAGTATGTCCTTGACTCTATATAATTTTTTTGAGAAAATATTACCAATAAATTCCAATCCCATATTCAAATCATACTACTTGCTGTATGCAAATTATAACCTTCATCCTCTTAAAATAACAAATTCTCGAGCAGTAGAACTAAAAAGATCAGGAAAGAAATAAAAACAATAAGGTATTGTATTTCCATATAACCAAACAGCCCATAAAGAGCAGAGTCAGAAAAGAGCATGAAAAGAAAAAGAAAAAAACAAATGAAATTCCTTATATGCAGAAATGGATGCAGAGCATTTTAAATGCTACAGCAAACATCATGTGCTTATTTTGTTGATCTGATTTCACAATCTTAATCACATTGATGGATGTATAAAAACATTTCAAAAACTGCTTAAAAATGCAAAATCTAATCAAATCAAATCAAATCCTAGAAAATTCTCACTTCTGTTGCTCATTTGCATAATTACATCATGGATCCTATTTTTGGCCTTACGGCCTCTGTAAAAAAGCTGCTATCCTTGTGTGTTCAATCCCCCCACCAGTATATCAATACTTCTTTTCTTTTCTTTCTTTCTTTCTTTCTTTCTTTTTTTGTTGTTTCAGAAATTTAGATTCTGAATTTCACAGAGATGGAGGGAATCAACCCCATTTGATGATTATTCCATCATCCAGAGAATGAATAATATAAAAATACTTTTCACCTTCAAATTTTATGATCAGGTCACTTGTCTCTTCAGGAAAGGTTTTTGGCAGATAAGGACTCTCTCATCGTTGCTGTCTTCGATTTCTATCACTCGTGCGTCCCATTTAAGCTGTGTAGTGACACTTCGGCCCGATTCGATAAGTGTGGTGGTGTCGCGGATTATCACCCAACCCTGGAAAAAACTAGCCAACCGTAAATATCTGGAAACCGTTTGGCATAGATCAATTATGCAACACCTAATGACATCTAGCAGGACAATTTCTAAGTTTCTAACCAATGCAAAAGCATATTCTTTTTTTGTTTTCTTTATATCCATGAGTGTTCAGGCTTACGCACAACTCAACTATTCTTATAGGACATACCACCTGACCCTACAACATTTATATATCAAGGAAATCCGTAGAAAGTTAATTCGTAGGTAGGTGGCCTCCAAGGGTTAAACTTAAACTTATCACTTTAAGACTCTCTTGACCACTAGACTACTTCATAATAGTTCAATGCATGATTGCATAATCACATAATCGATTATGAATGAGAAACCCTTTTAGTCATGGTGAATACCGCGTTGAGGCATAACCAAGAACACTTTAAATCATAGCCACGTGCAAATGCTTACAATATCAAACAACTTGTCACATTTGGACAACTAGGGGCCTGCTTTAAGCACTAAGAAAGTCATTCAACCAGGTCCTACCAAAAACATTTGATGACAAGTTGACTAATATTGTAAGAATGTGTACAAGACTATGTTTAGAAGTGTTCAAACGGCTTACGGCCTTAATTCCCTTGAATATTTGGTTCAAAAACTTTTTTTCATTTCTCATTCCCACTTCAGCAACAAGATTTTCGTTGTATCTTTATATTTTTAAAATATAGGAGACTAAAACATTTCAGAGATAAACACACACCAAAAATAATAACAATGTAATAAAATAAAAAGAAACCCGTACCTCCGGACGAAGTAACCGATCAATCTCGGTGAATAAATCAAGCATGGGGCACCCTGGCTTCTTACTTGCTTCAAGAGACAGAAGCCCTGCCGCATGTACCAAATCATATGATCTAGGATATGTTGGAAAGGCCTCACACCTGAATTGAAAGAGGTAGGAGGCAACTAGAACGTAAGAATACAAGAAACTAAAATTCATAACTATAAGATGATTGAGGCATTGGGGAAAATATTAAAGTTCAAAGAAGAATAGTATTACCAATCGTGCAATACCCCAATAAAACCTCTATCCATTATCAAGGGAAGATGGTTAGGTCCATCACTTGGCACCACGTTCATGGCCCATACAGATTTCCCAGCTTCCAATAATGCAGAATTGAAACCTCCAAAATGAGCATTCATGTCTAGCACATTCCGGAGCATGTTGTATGGAGGTAAAGGATCCTCGTCGCCTGGTCTTTTTGGATGATCCGAGAAGATTAGTGGTGACAAAAGAGACCAGTAGTTTTTCACAGCCAGTTTCCAGTTTTGAGAATCCTCTGTGAAATCATCTAAAGACAATCCTGAAAACATGTCAACTTGAAATATAAGCACGATGTGAATATCAAATCCAACAAAATTACTCAAACGCGAATATTGTCCTAAAGTCCACTTCAAAGCCTTCTGTTCATCCTATTCAAAGAAATGCGAACAACATCATAATTACCATGCACGGCAAGTTCACTCTTGTTCAAGTTAGCCCTTGAAGGCCAAGTTCTTCTTTCATTAATAGGAACCCACCGACGACTTTTTCTTCCCCCAATGCAGGCTTGGAGTGGTCTGTAATATGGAGATTCGATATCATGTCCTTTACCACATATTGGAGGAGACGAATCTGGCTTCCTAAATATAAAAGCAGGAGAAGAAAAAATTAGGACTGCAATGTGGTCTCATTGACCAAAAAACAAGCAAGACAGGGATGAATATTATTTAACAAGATTCAATGTTACATAACGTTAAATGTATTCTGTCTCGGAAGTCATACCGTGAGCTATAGCAATTACTTTTACTAGTTTTCTTCCAGACAACAGTTTCATCTTGTTGAGGTAACATCTCCCAGCACAGATATTCTACAAAATCCTGAATGTAGCTCCACCTTTTCTGGTTCTCTTTTTTGTGAAGAATACCCTGGGTATTTGTAAGGGGCGATGTCCACACAAAATACCCACCTGGCTTCAAAACTCTATCAACCTCAATCAAGTATTTACCATCTGTTGTGGAAAAGAAAAAAGAATTAAAATTTTCCATGTTAGTAAATGAACTCCTATAAAATGGTAGACAAAATCGACCACAGGATGACACACAACATATAACGGTTGTGATGTTTTTGAAAACGAAGTTTGTTTTTATTGCATTGCGCCATTGACTAACTTCTAGTGTTTCGTGTTAGCATACAAGGCTGTCAATGAAACAAATAAAATAACCATTGAGATATATAAGTAAAGAACAAAAATGTTATTTATAACCAGGATTGTACCCTGTAGCTTTGAGAAATCAGAAATTGTTTCAAATTTGCAAGATCCCAACTTCAAGTACTGGCCCTTAACTAAAAGTTAGTGATGTTATAGTAAACCCGAACACAAACCCAACGAAATCTCACAAATTGTATGTTTATGCTATGTGAGAGTGTAAATATTGATTCAACTGTTGCCAGATTCTCTTCACGTTCCCTCCTAAATTTGTATTAAAAAATTTTCTTTTTAAAAAAAAGTTTATTTTGAAGCTCAATAAATAAAATAAATGTAATTCACTAGGGAGTCAACAAGATAATTCTACTTAGCAAGCATCCCAATACGTCATTTTCACTTATTTTTACATTACAAACATACAGATAATATACAAGTTAATGAACTCATAAGATATTCATTGTTATTTCTTTATTTCTTTAAGTTTACCTTGACTATCCCAATCAACAACACATCGTGCACAATGAACCATATCATATGAAAGAGATGGATATGGCAACTGTTTTGAAGTGAAAGAACCAAGCATTGCAGGAAGGCCCCTTTCAAGAGTTAGTTGAACCTGACTCCCTGTAGCCTCATAATTTGCTATGCACATAGTTAAGAGATGTTTGGAGAAAAGATGTGCTCCAAAACTCCCATACCCACACCCTATATCCAATATGGTTCTTACCTGCAAATTTTAGGAAGGTGCAACTCCGTGTCAGACATTGAAAATTCAACATCATTTATAAATTAAACTGACAATATAAAGTTCTAAAATAAATATGTTCGTCAGCAATGTAATTTTACATGACTCCTACCCGATCAAGCATCATCCTATTGGATAGTTCAAAACAAAAGAACAATGCAAATAGTTTAACGCTTTCAAATAAGAGTATCCCTATAAGGGTAATTGAATGAATTGGGATTGTCTATATAAAATAAAATAAGATAAGTTGCGTATGCAGCAGTGAAGGATCTATTAAATTTTGTCTTCTACAAAACCACAAGAAATAAGAACACCAGCATGTTTATTGTGAGTAAATAATCAGAACAAGTGAAGTCAGAATCATTTGCACACATCAGTAGTATATATTAGGAGAGATAAAAGAAGACACTTATCAATATACATACCCCGACTTCCCTGAAATTAGATTCATTTCTCAGTCCAATCATTTCTGCAATTTGGTGAGAATAATCTTCAACACCATCAAACATTGGAGAGGCAGAGCGAAAAGATATTTGTTCTTCGTCAAGCATCATCATCCTATAAGTTGAAAGAAAAAAAAAACAATTAGTCAAAGCGAGATAGTATGTATGAGCTCAATCCATGAAAATTTCTTTGCCAACCTTTTAGTCAAGCTTCCAGAGGTAAGAACTTCCTGAGCTGTAATTTTCACATTTGCTACCCAAATAACATCTTTTCCAGTGGGCCATCTAAGTGGAATTTTGTATTTATAAGGAGGTTGTAGCAAACAATTTTCCA